>OX422215.1:190353136-190758380 GCA_949130495.1 Sambucus nigra | reverse complement strand
TACCCTAAAATCCTAGTTCAAAATACAAAAATCAATTTCCCAGCAAAACAAACCACCCGTCTTCTTGTCCTTCTCCGACGAGTCCTTCCCCACCCCATCACCCTCCTCCGACAAAATCCTTCCCCACCCACCTCCTCCGAATAAATCCTCCCCCACCTACACTTCCTTCTCTGGAGAAATCCTCTCACCCCCACCCATACCCATTCCCATTTCCATTCCCATTCCCATACCCCCCATATTTCTTGAGAAATCCTCCCCTCCCTCTAGGTTTGATTTTTTGGCGCCCCCCCCCTCCTCAACCTTTCATTTTTCGACGAAACACCCTCTACTATTAATTAATGGGCAAAACTGCCTTCTTCACCCTTCATTTTTCGGAGAACTCACACATTCCTATTTTCTGAGGGGTGTCATTCAACTCGTTTCAAAGATGACCAATTTTTAAAAATAGCAAAAAAAAAATATTTTATGTTTTATTTTTTTATATGATGTTTAAACATTTCTAGGACTTGTTAAAAAAATAACTCAAAATGTATTTTTTTCTGTTAAAAAAAATGGGTCAAATATATGTCATTTTTAAGAGCTTAAAAACTGACATATTTTGACCTATTTGTTTAAAATAGCAAAAAAAAATGCATTTTGAGTTAATTATTTTTACAAGTCCCCTGAAATGTTTAAACACCAAAAAAACAATAATTTTTTTTTTTTTGCTATTTTAAAAAAACCCCGTCTTCGGAACTCGTTAAAAGTCACCCATCTGGGATCCGCTATACACACACACACACACACACACACACACACACATGTGTGTGTGTGTGTGTGTGTGTATGTGTTAAATTAATATTTATCCCCACAATATAATTTTCGAATAAGTTAACAACCTAAGGTGATGGAAAGACCTTTTAAAATATTTTTGTTGAGTTAGGGGGTTAATTTGATACCAAATAGAGTTTGTGGGCCATTTTGAAACAATTCGGGTTGTTTATGGGGCAAATGAGTAATTTACTTAAAAAAATATGAACTACATTTGTAAAGGAAAAATTACTAATACAAACTAAAACGGGATTTTAAAAAGAACAAATTTTTTATTAAGAACAAAATAAATAAAGATCGATTTATAAAAGAAAAGTTGATTGTCCTATAACCATAACATGAATTATGAACTTAGTTCTCGAGTTATAATTAAGAGTAAAATTGGTATTTTTAAAAAAAGAAAGGAAATCAACTAACCAAAATTCTGACCATTTCTATAAAAATAAAGTTGGGTGTTTTATATCCAAAACCAACATTACTGGAAGTCCCATAAATGTATAACTTTTTTTTACAGAACTCGAGCCATTTCGAAGAAATTTTTCCACTTGTGTGTTAGTCAAAATCCTTGTCATCGATTGACACTCGACCTATCGGGTCATGTTTATACCTTATTTGTATGCCCGACAACACAAAATTAATAAAATATTATTTTGAAGGATTTTGAAATTAAATGATTATGAATGGCCTTTTGATGATTTAAACAAGTGAATAAAATGGGGGATAATATGAAAGAAAAGTTTGGAAAATATAAAGTATGGGGCGGGGGGGGGGGGGGGGGGGGTGGGAGAATCAGAAGTATTTTAAATGGTTAAGAGTAATATACCCTAAAATCCTAGTTCAAAATACAAAAATCAATTTCCCAGCAAAACAAACCACCCGTCTTCTTGTCCTTCTCCGACGAGTCCTTCCCCACCCCATCACCCTCCTCCGACAAAATCCTTCCCCACCCACCTCCTCCGAATAAATCCTCCCCCACCTACACTTCCTTCTCTGGAGAAATCCTCTCACCCCCACCCATACCCATTCCCATTTCCATTCCCATTCCCATACCCCCCATATTTCTTGAGAAATCCTCCCCTCCCTCTAGGTTTGATTTTTTGGCGCCCCCCCCCCCCTCCCCTCAACCTTTCATTTTTCGACGAAACACCCTCTACTATTAATTAATGGGCAAAACTGCCTTCTTCACCCTTCATTTTTCGGAGAACTCACACATTCCTATTTTCTGAGGGGTGTCATTCAACTCGTTTCAAAGATGACCAATTTTTAAAAATAGCAAAAAAAAAATATTTTATGTTTTATTTTTTTATATGATGTTTAAACATTTCTAGGACTTGTTAAAAAAATAACTCAAAATGTATTTTTTTCTGTTAAAAAAAATGGGTCAAATATATGTCATTTTTAAGAGCTTAAAAACTGACATATTTTGACCTATTTGTTTAAAATAGCAAAAAAAAAATGCATTTTGAGTTAATTATTTTTACAAGTCCCCTGAAATGTTTAAACACCAAAAAAACTATAATTTTTTTTTTTGCTATTTTAAAAAAATCCCGTCTTCGGAACTCGTTAAAAGTCACCCATCTGGGATCCGCTAGACACACACACACACACACACACACACACACACACACACATATGTGTGTGTGTGTGTATGTGTTAAATTAATATTTATCCCCACAATATAATTTTCGAATAAGTTAACAACCTAAGGTGATGGAAAGACCTTTTAAAATATTTTTGTTGAGTTAGGGGGTTAATTTGATACCAAATAGAGTTTGTGGGCCATTTTGAAACAATTCGGGTTGTTTATGGGGCAAATGAGTAATTTACTTAAAAAAATATGAACTACATTTGTAAAGGAAAAATTACTAATACAAACTAAAACGGGATTTTAAAAAGAACAAATTTTTTATTAAGAACAAAATAAATAAAGATCGATTTATAAAAGAAAAGTTGATTGTCCTATAACCATAACATGAATTATGAACTTAGTTCTCGAGTTATAATTAAGAGTAAAATTGGTATTTTTAAAAAAAGAAAGGAAATCAACTAACCAAAATTCTGACCATTTCTATAAAAATAAAGTTGGGTGTTTTATATCCAAAACCAACATTACTGGAAGTCCCATAAATGTATAACTTTTTTTTACAGAACTCGAGCCATTTCGAAGAAATTTTTCCACTTGTGTGTTAGTCAAAATCCTTGTCATCGATTGACACTCGACCTATCGGGTCATGTTTATACCTTATTTGTATGCCCGACAACACAAAATTAATAAAATATTATTTTGAAGGATTTTGAAATTAAATGATTATGAATGGCCTTTTGATGATTTAAACAAGTGAATAAAATGGGGGATAATATGAAAGAAAAGTTTGGAAAATATAAAGTATGGCGAGGTCAATATATTTCGTATGAAAAGGTAGATAAATCCACTTGGAGTACCTTAGTCTGATGAAAATGTGCAATGTGAATCGAACGAAATGCGGATAGAGGCATGTAACGAAATCAAGCTTCTAGACACACAATATATGTCATGGATATGTTCCCAGAATAAAATAGATTCTCCTAAACGTCAGATAAATAAAATATTTTAACATGGAATAAACCAAGAAACACTTCTATTTATTTTTAAATACTATTCTAAAAGAATAAATCTCATCTCAAGATAAGTAAAGTCATCAATCATAGATAAAAATTCACCCACGAGACAACAAGTCTACCAAACCAAATCCTAAGATATAAAAAGTTAAAATCCACAAAATCTAAGAAGAAAAGTTATTAAAATGATGAATAATCGCACAATATAGGATGAAAAACACCTAACACTTCCAAGGTTCTATATGGTAGAAAGAGAGATATAAAAAGGTGAAGGCGAAACTTAGTTCGGGTAAAAATGGTTGAAAGTTGCGAATGGAGTTTCCAAAAGTGACTAAACCATTTTAGTACCTTCGATAAAGCAAGTATTGAGTTCGTTGTTCGCAATCAACCGTTGTAGTGAACCTGTATTTATGATTCCCGAACATAGGCATGGATTAGAAAACTATGTAGGAAGAAAGGTACAATGAGGTTTATATTCTAATTTTCTTAGTTTTATCAAGTACACTATATGCCACCAAAATATACTTGATATGTCCAAATATACTTGAAATCATGCTCACGGTTTATGATCAAATGCTCTAACCAAAGAATAATCTAGCATTTAAATGCCTAAAAGTAAAATTAAAGCCATTGTTAACTTGTGATAGAAAATGAATAAGATGAGATTTAACCAGTAAGATCAAGAATTAAAATTAATGTTTGAACTTACTTTTGATATATTGGTTTTATGCAAGACAAAAAGATTCTCATTTTTGACAAAAAAAATCAACCTCAACTTTTGATATTATACTCTGGGGAATTTACTAAACGAAATTGAAGAATACACTAAATTAAATTTACATTTCAATTTTATTTGATGTTAATGATAACACGTATAACCTAAGGGTATAGGTTACAAAATGAAGAATGAATTAATATACACAAGAAATATTATTCTTTACTAAGCATTTGGGCTATAAATCATGCATAAAAGTAAATCATGTCACAGCACCAAATGTACGAGGAAAAAATCTACTAAAGGAAAAACCTTTGATCAAAAGAAAGAATATCACTAAAACTTGGCAAAGACTTAAAGAGGGGATAAATGTCTTATAATCCCACAACATGTTTAATCAAACCTCATCTTTTCCCCATGGAATACTAATGAATTAGAGACCTCTATAATGTCGACAAGAATCTAAACATATCAGTGTCATGATCGAATGATCAACAAGGTTTCCTTGAACCAACTTCGAAGTTGTTTTGCAAAGAACCACACAATCCCAAATATTCTAAGGATTATATGTCCTAAGTTTAAAATGATTTTCACAAAAAAGTTTTTTGAAGTTTCACAAAGTTTACTCCTTTTATTTTATATTGATCAAACCCAAGACAAGGATGATCAATTTAAAAGAAGCGAAAGAAGAAGAAGAAAGAACAAATATTATTTCTTAAAAAAATTAGGATCTTAAAATGACAAACACAAAAACTCTAGACTTTTGCTTAGAATTATTTCTCTTTGAAAACATTTTAAGCTTGATGAAAGAAAAAGACTAATGTGGTATATAATTTAGGAAAGATGATCTCACTTGAGTTGGTAGAAAAGGAAAGAGCAACCAAAAGATCCCATCAGCCCTAAAAGTGACTTTTTTAAAAATCTTGGAGAAGATCTTTTCCCTTTGCAATGAATGACCATTTTGCTCAGGGGAACTATCCTCAAAGGAAGGTCGTGGGATAATCCATACTTTTTCTACGAGATAAAAGAACCATATTCGTAACCAACGAGATTTGTCATTGGAGGAAAATATTCTTTTATTGTAGCGACCTATCAACGAAGATAAGTTTCTAGTATAACCGACATTTTTTTCGAAGAACAAAAGAAACCTGCAACAAACAAAGTCGACCATTCACTGTAGTGAAATTCTCTGGGACATCAATAAAATGTATTTTAAACATATATTTTCATAGAAAAAAATACTATGACATTTTGAGATAGAAAAATCACAAAAGAACATACCAAGGTTTTCAAAAATATATAAATAATTTATATTTTAAAAAAAACATATATTTTCATAGAAAAAAATACTATGACATTTTGAGATAGAAAAATCACAAAAGAACATACCAAGGTTTTCAAAAATATATAAATAATTTATATTTTAAAAATCATGATAGCCGTGTCCGCTAGGTCATGCGTAACTTCATCTCAAAGTTAACTATGTGGTAACGGGATGAAATAATTTGAATTCAATGTCTTGAACATTAATAAAGATTTCAGAGACCTCTTGAACAAAAGTGTGTTTAAAATCGGAATAAGACAATCTATCCAAGTGAGGGCATAATGACTATATTATGCTCTTACAATATCCCCCTTTGTTTATTCCATGAAAAACACAAAAAATGACATATAAGTAAACCTAACACCTATAAAAATCCCAACCAAAGGCACATACGATAAATCTTATTCACATGAAACTGGAAATAATAAGGCACTCTTCAATCATCAACGAAGAGCGTGAACATTGTTTTCCTAGACACTAGTAAAAGGTCATCAATGAACTAATGTGTGAAGAAAAATATTGTGCTAAGCATTTGTACAATCAAAAAGAAATATTAAAAATAATGCAAGGGTATATCTCTTATCCTATCTAGCATACGCTGATAATATACTCCCCTTGAATAAGGTAACTCCCACATAATAATCTATCCACTTCTCCCTATATATTTATCCCCATTTTGTCTTAAAATATACAAAGGAAATAAATCAATCAAATAAGAAAATAAATCATAAAGTGAGTTATACACAATATCTAGAATGAGAGAGAAATTATGAGCTAATAAAGTATAAGGTTGATAACAAAGTCAAATAATGAAACTCTTACACATCATATTCTTTAAGAAAAATGGTTTATAAGGAGATATCCACAAATATAAACAATTAGAGACAAACTCCTATAACATTTTTGGAGATATGGAAAGATATGAGCATATTTTATCATACTTAACAAAATTTTGAGATATATGACAATGTTTATGATTGAGGAAGTACTAACTTAAAGTCTAATAACATGGTAAGTTAATATCAACCAAAAACATAATATCACATCTTGTTTGTGAAAAAAATAATTTAACACCAATGAAAGAAAGATCCAAGATCAAGTTCAATTAATATTAACAAATCATAAAAAAAAAACTCAAAATTTCGACTCTTATGAAATATCCAATATCGTTTTAGGAATATTTTCAACTACCACTACCCCCTCAATTTTAAGATTTTTTTAGTTAAAACATTTTACATTCCATATCATTGGTGTAATCAAATTTTGGATAGATTGGAATATTTGAGAAATTGCTTTGTTCGAGTTTTCATTTGCAGGTAGATGCAATTCCCCGTGCTTTAATGGATATTTAAATTACACGAGTGAGTGTAATTTATTAATTTGAGAATTTAAAGTGAATGGATAAATATTAATTGGCGAGAGACGGATTAATATTGATGTGTGCTATATTTACTTACGGGAATAATTAAATGAAGTTGAATTATTTTATATTATCTCGCGGTTGGGAAAAGTGACAAGTAATATTATTTTATTTGGAAAGTACGTTCGGAGTTGTATTGGATTTAAAATGATGATTTTTTGATAAGTGACTCAGATGGGAATTTCAAGTGCACAATTGGTCTCAGATGGGTTGAAATAGTCAAAATAGAATAATCGGGGGTAGTGTTTGTGTTCCGGGGACTTTTTGGATCAGTAGGGACTCGCATTTGTATATACAAGTCAATTTTGGGTTTAATAAGGGGACAAACCATATTTCTCTCTTATAAGCCACGAGAGAGAGAGAGACATAAGAAAAGAAAGGAAGAAGAAAAGGGAGAATAAAGAGGAGATTTTTGGCCAAGCTTCGGCGGATTTCGGCACAAGGTCGTCGAATTTATCAAATGAGGTAAGTGTTTAACTTGATTTAATTATTTAAGTGTGTTTATAGTTGATATTATAGTTTATGAAAACTATATGATTTTTGGGTTGGGATTCTTGAATCAAAATGAGGTTTTTGGAAATGATTTCATATAAATTGATGTGATAATAACTCCATATGAAATCTGAGCTAAAATCCATGTTAATGGTGTAATTTTTGGTGGGAAAATTGGAGAAATGAGAAATTGAGGGTTTGACTAAGTTAGGGTTTAATTCTTAGTTATATTGAATAATCGCATGAATAAATTGATGTGTTGGTTAAAAATAAGTGTGTAGATGTTTATAGTAAAGGTTGGTGGTGTTAGAAATCATAAAATTTGGAGTTGGAGAAGAAGATGAACTCCCGAACTGTTTGCGTCGAACAGATGGAATGCGGTTCGATTTGGGGTCACCGGATCGATTCGTTTTGGGGGTCATTAATTCGGTTCGTTTTTGGTTGCCGAACCGGTTCGTTTTTTTGGCCATCGGTTCAGTTCGTTTTTGATAGAAAATATTGAGAAATTTTCCTTGGATTAAAAGGATTGGAGAAGAATTTCTTTTGGAGATAAATATTAGGGGACCCTAAATAGAGTGTGAGGGCCTCTAAATGATTAAACGAGTGATGTATAAATCTCGGGTTAGCAGGGATAAGATCTGGGTTATAAATTTTATGGGTGCTTGGGACGAACGACACTCGAGAAAGTTATTTCAGCGGTTATATATATATATATATATATATATATATATATGCCAATTATGTATGAGTAAATTCGAAAGTGCGAGTAGGATGAAATTAGAATACGAGCAAGTCGTGATAAGCTAATATTCGGAAATATATTTATGTGAAAATTGTATCATAAGTGTGTGAATACTTATGGAAATAAAAATAAGTTGTTTGTATACTTATGAATTAATACAAATTGGTATATTTGGGATTATAGGCTAATACCACATGAGATAGGCATAAATAGTCGGATTTGATGATGTATATATAAGGGTATAGAGACAATATATACATTATATGATTATAAATGTGTCTGTGTGAATGATATATTTGTGTGCAACATACCCCTCTAGTGCTATCATGGAAGTTGCGCGATGTGGGTGAATCCCCTGGCTAGTGAATATAGGGAGAGTACAGTCCCCACGTAATAGCGTCCAGTTATTTATCCAGTGTAGCTTTATCATGGGTGAGACGTTTTGAGTATGATTCGTCTTTCTTTTAGGTGAGGAACAATGGACGCTTTTGTGTTATGTTTTTATCAGTAGATGTCAGATCCCGGTGGTACCCCGAATGATGTGTGTATTCCATGGAATATGATAGTATTCTAGAGACTGCATCCATTGAGTTATAGCTCCGAGGGATGGTTATTATACTTATATAGTGTGTGATATATAACTCTGTATATACTTGATGTGAATAGTATATTGTGTATATATATAAAGATGTGAAAAGATATATATATATATATATATATATATATATATATATATATATATGGACAGATAACGAATAAAGTGAGAAGTAAATTGTTACACCCGGGAGAATAAAATCTGAAATAAAATATGGTATACGTATATAAAGATGAGAAAATTATATACTGGATTAATGACACTAAAACGTCATTAGTGTATTATAACTAGCAAAAGTTATTCATAATGAATGGATAAATTATAAGTGAGGAATTTTTAATGCATAAGCTCCTACGAAAGCTTAGGATATTATATACGTGGGGTATAAGATAGTGTATGGGTGATTTAGAGGTTTTGAAAAGATGCTAGTTAGGCAGGGTAGCATTACTAGGGTGTTTAAAATACATGCGTTAGGTGTGCACTGTTTGAGGAGAGGTGAGGGGTATCTCATGTGAGTGCAACACTAGTTTAAATATGGAGAATATCAGATTATAAATATTAAAGTATTTTAAACACTTGCTAAATATTTTCAAAACGTTTTGGGATCTGAACCGCTTGCAAATATATTTTCAAAAACCTTTTAGGTGTTCGGATACAAGGACGCCTGAATGATATTATTCCTTCGAGTCAGACGATGCTATTGTGGTTGTGGATGCTAGCAGATATTGTTTAGACGCTTTTATACTTGTGATATCGATAGGAGGTACTGTGAGTTCTATTCGGGCATGTTGCCCAACTGTTACCATTTATTTTGTTTTACGCATTTTTCATTTATGCCTATTCGATATGGTTGTATTAATGTTTTACCGAGAGTTATCGGTTATTGTTTTATTTATTTCAATTAATGTGTATATTAATTGTGTGGATGGATTTCTTATGTGTTTCAGTTAATGAGATTACAAAGTTTAAAATTAACACCGGGCCTAATAGGTTATTAGTAATTAATTTAGTTTTCGTCAGTGATGCTGATAAAGGATTGATCAACCGAGATTAAAATAGGCGGGGTATCACAGATGGTATCAGAGCATCAGTACTAGTGTGCTTAAGAATATGTGCGGACGTACTACGTTTCCAGAGTTGCTTTCTCTTTGATGTAGAGACCTATTCTTAGGATTGTTGATTCCTATGGTGAGATTTCATTCTCCTGCTATAATGTATAATTTAATGAATCTTATATGCGTTCAGGTGTGCTTTGGATGTCGGCACGCGAAGGACGACTAGTGAGGGCCGTTGTGAGAATAGCAGGAGGCGGTGCTCAGTTGGAGTTGTAAAATATTTCGGACACGATGAGCATGGTTGAGGTCACCCCTATTATTTCTTGGGAAGATGGGTCTGTAATGATTGCTAGGGTGCAGTATATATTTTTTCAAGTACCGCTATAGGAGAAAGTGGTGCCAAATTAGACTCACCCAGTATGGTTAGAATGGGAGAGAGAGTCGGAGGGGTTTTTGAAGATGACCACCCATTTTGAAGATGACCACCCATTTTGAAGAACCGAATAGAGGCCTTGTCAAGCAAAATTTGTACCCGATAAGGTTGGGTTAATGAAGAAAAGAGTCCTTAAGTGGTTGATGGACTCATGAAAGGAATCACCAGCACTTAAGGAAAATTATGCTTGGACGATCGATGCAGATGGAGACAATGTCGTTGTTTGGTTAATGAGCATATTATTTCTTCTTGTGAAGGGAGCTAAAAGAGTTGGAGGATTTAGTCAGGGGGTAAGACTGAATGTAACAGTGTTAGTGAAACACCATAGTGGGAAGACCCATCAGGGGACCCATTTAAAGGATTCAGTTAGCTGAATTTCTATTGAGTGACGATGGATTCAGCCAGGGTTGTTAAAGATAATAGTGTATTACTTAGGTCCAGTGTAACTAAGTGAAAAATGAGGGTGGCCATCAGGTTTGAGTCTACTAAGGTTCGAGAAAAGGACAACCTTAATACGGCTAGCGTGGCTAGCGATAAGTGGATTATATGAAGATATATTTTTATGTGGAGAGTAAGAACCACATACATTGATTTTGACCAAAGTGAGTAAAGAGACAAGAGTATGGTGCCTAGCAAGGTCAATGAGTAAAATAGTTTTTGGTTCAATTCGGGCAAGCGTGTCATGTCTGGGAACCATTTGAGCAGCCAGGGCAATTTGGCAAGGTTGAAATATTAGTTTTAACCTTGCGTGAATGGTTTATGTTTTGTGTGACACGAGTGAGTGACGTTATTTTGATTAGCATTAGATTCGAGTGTGAGACGGGTTTAGTGTGCATATTGATAACATTATTATGTGTGTATACATATATTATCCGTCATATAGTGGGGTTATCTTTGGATTCATCCGCGGGGGAGCAGGTGTATGCATAGTGGAATATATTCTCATGGAATTACTCATTTTAGTGACGTGTTATACGAGTATGATATTATCCTGGTTAGAACGATAGTGGGTTGATATTACAAGGCTATCGTGTTTGTTGTTCTAGGGCAGGATGTGTTATTTTGGCGATGCCTCACCTGAAAGAGGGTCGAGCTCGCATTTATATTATATTATGATGGAGACTTTAGAGAGTATAGTTGTCTCGAGATATTGATCCCGGTGTGTAGGGACTTTATTGATATGATTCAGGGTATTTTGGGTTTACTATTGAACAGAGAGATTTAGCTCATTATTATGTTTAGCGCTCAGGACTTGATGAGAGGGAGGGCGCACTGTTATATCACTCCTTTAGAGACGTGGGAGTTGATATTTATATTTATATCTCTGGGGATAGGATTTTGAGAGTCCCGATTATGTGTCTGAAGTTTACGAAATTTGATTACCGCCAATGCTGAGTGATAGTGCATTGGGGAAAGTCCCTTACTTGAATGTGACTGCGAGATGAGATACACATGGACTTTGATAAACGTCATGAGTAGAGATACGTTGATGGATGCTAGGGCATCGGTTTTGAATGTTAATCAATGAATGTGTAGAGAAAACACTCTAAGCTGAGAGAAATTATATAGTATAAGGCCAATGGAGCCGATAGTGCCTTGAGAGAGATAAGATTTTTTTCCTTCTCATCACAAGTTGAAGGGTGTAACAATGTTAAGGATAATTAACTTCGATTTATGGGGTGATAGATAATACCCATGTGTTATATCCATGTCGAGAATGCGAGGCCAGTTTTAAAAAAAGTGTGTTAAGTGTGTGACGTTTCCAGTGTTGTGCAGATATGCATGGATTATAGGGTGTATGGGTGCCGTGGTTAGTTGATTTCAAAATAATTCGAGATAGGAGGATGTGGGAATAAATGTGTGGGATATATGCATGTGGGGTAGTTATAAATAAAACTAGAATGGCATGATGGATTGAACGTCGCGTGAGAAAGACGATGATCTAAGTATATATGTGCAATGAGAGTAGCACACCCAAGAAGGGTTAAAGGGCTATGGGAAGTCATTTAAAAGATATCTCTTGATGAGAGGAGATCCAATTATTGTGGAAAAGTTAAGCGAAGTCCTACTAAGTTGAATGTTAAGGGTGGCTTACGCGTACAAAGTACGCATTGTGGCAAAAGTGCATGGGCCGTGACTTTTGGTATACCTCGGGGATAGAAGGGGAGTATAAAATACCACTTAATAGGAGACGTTATAAGTAGGAATTGGTGTTAGGTGAGACATATGTAACAACCCTTACTTTTGAGTAATTGATTTTGTATAATTTTGCCATGTGAGATACTTATATAAAATTATGGAAATTGGAGTAACTATTATTTTAAGTGATTTGAGAGTTAATATTACCTGAGATTTGCATATTTACCGTTGAGAGAAGTTAAATAACATCATGTTATGTTTTATTGCGTCGTTGTGCTTTAAGCGACAGTTATGGCATATATTTCAATTGGATTATGATTAATTAATTAATATAACATCGGAACATAAAATATTATGCGATATTCTGGATGCCAATTTGGAGGGTGCAGTTAGTCCTGAAATAGTCGAGATAATTGAATTAAGTGCCATATTGTATTTTTGAGTTTTGGGCACTTTTGACAGGTTATGACTCAATTATGTAGTTACGAGTCATTTTAATGGTGTATTAACTTTTAAAGGGTGGAATAAATGTTAAATGAATGGCTAAGTCTCCGAAACCCTCTTATTTCACCAATTATATGTTTTACACTTAGAGAGAGTAGAGAGAAGATAGAGATTGGGAGAAAATGGAGAGAAAAGAGAGAGTTAGAGATTTGGATCTGGAATCGTTGCTACGGGAAGGAAATTCGAGACTACAAACTTGAGGCAAGTTTCTAACATGCTAGTTTATGATTTAATGTGGATAATTTGTAGTGATAGTTGTGTAATTGGAAGAATGGAACTATTTTGGGTTTTGATAAATTCTTGGTGTTTAAATCTTTAAACATTGTTATAGATAAAATTTGGGTTGATTATTCAAGTTAGAAATTATGTAGGATTGTTTTGGTGGGATTAGTGATGCTTGGTGTTAGAAAAAATGGAAGATAAATCAGTTTGGGGGATTTAGGGTTCCTAAAACCCATGGCCGAAACATGGCATTCTGGCCCAACCGAATCTATTCGCTTCTGTGTTGGACGAATCGATTTGGACTATCCAAATTGTTTCAAAGTTATGCAGAATGTTTGGGTCCTCTTGACCGAATCGATTCGGACTATCCGAATCGATTCGTTTTCAAGACCGAATCGATTCGGCCAGGGCGAATCGATTCAAATTTTTTGCATTTTTAGGATACTTTTCCAACTTTGTTTCTAGTCCTTTTCTTTTAGGTTTAAGGATTAGGAACCTTCCCATGGGAAGTAATAAAGAGGATTAGGGGTTCATATTAGGAGGATTAATACTCTAAAATGGTATGGGGTAATTGGTCTTAATTTAGGGGTTATTCAATAGAGGTTAGTGTCGTTTCCTCTAGTGGGCTAGCTTTAGACTAAAAGAGGGTTAAGTGTTATGGTCTAGGATATTTGGGAGCTTAGTATTAAGGAGAATTACTATTGATGGCTTATGGTATTACTTGAACTCTTGGAGACTAGTGTGAGGATAATTGCAGTTCATGGTGTATATCATTAATAAAATATGACTTAGTGAATAAGGGATACATATTTTAAATTGACACTTAATTGTTAAAGTATAATTGATTTTGAGAATGTAAAAAGTGAATGTTTTAAATGAGCAAAACTTGTAAATGATAATTTGCATATACACACCTCTCTAAATCGCTATCATATGGGAAGTTATGCGCATGAGGTAAAGTCCCCTGGCTAGTGAATGCAGTGTGGATATAATCCTCGGCCATAGGACCGATTATTATTGTGTGATTATTGTTCGAAGTGAGGTAATTCTGGGTGTGGTTATGACTCACTGTCGAAGGTATCTGGCAGCTTCCAGGTGCTGCGATGTAGGATGCCCAGGTTGTCTTGTGCGATAGTCCCTGGAAGATGATAGCTATTTAGTGGCGCATCCAGTGGGGAAACTCAGAAGGGCGGTCTTAGAATCGTTATATGATGTGATTATAACTATTCTTAATAAAGTGGAACTTGTAATAATGATAAAGCATTTTGTGAGATAAATTGCTTTGAATATGTTTCCTAGAGAGAAAAGGGAACGGTGAAGTTACAAGGTGTAAAACTGAACTAGGGAAGTATTTTGTGAAATAAATTGCTTTAAATATGTTTCCTAAAGTGAAAAAGGAACTGTGCATTTAAGTTGTGTAAAAGTTGAAATGAAATCTCATTAAGTGAAGCTTAGATATTTCCCTCATGTGTATATGAACATCTAGTAGTGTCATTGAATATGCGCTAGGTTGTGCTTTTAGATTGAGAGGTGAGAATGCTTATCATTATTTATGAGAGCAAGTTTAATTTTTGATGGATGATAAAATATTCATAACTGTCATGCATTTTATTAACATGGTGATCATATCAAACCGGACCCTGACCCGTTTATATCTCTTTGTGTTGTATTAATTATATATTCGCCCAAGTGCTCCACCGCAAGGACGCTCGTATTGACCTCCCCATCACTGTTGTCCTGGAGCTATAACATATTGTGGATGTTATAGGACGCTTGTTGTAGACGCTTCTTTCTTTTGTACTCTATCTATGATCAGTTTACATATTCGGGTGTGTTACCCAAGTTTTGTACTTGTTTAATATAAAGTGATATTTATTTGTGATACTCGTTGTAACCTGTTTGTATTGGTCTTTTAATTGACGGATTATTCGGTTATTGCTTTGTGCTTTATTGTTACAGTGTTGTTCGTTTGTTTGTGGTGTCCACCTTCTTTTCAAATTGAATTGCCTAAACAATTTTCCTTAAACTTATAAATTAAAGTGTGACACTCTATTTTCTAAAATAATTGGTGGTTATCTCGTATTATTATTTTACGACAGTGATGCTAAGAATGGACCATCTATGAATCCTGTAATTACTAGAGTATCGGGCTGGCCACCTCTTATTTTAATGAGAGGGTTGTCACAAATGGTATCAGAACATCAGGTTCTAGTGTGCTTAGGAATCTGTGCGGACGTGCTATGCCTTCAGCGTTGCTTTTGAATTGATCTAGGTCCTTAGGAGTAGGATTGTTAATTTCTCGTGTGAGATATCTGTCTCCTCCCATAATGCAAGATGTTAGTAAATCTTTTACGCGATCATTCGAGATTCGTGTGTTGATTGGAGAAAGGCGAGCACGGAAGGCCGTTATGAGGGCTCCAAGAGACAGGGCTTAGTTAGAATTATAAACTGAAAGCGGTGATGAGGACCACATTAGAGGTCACTCGCTTCGTGGCATTTTCTTAGATTGCTACAACGGATACAAGGATATAGTAGCTATAATTTCCCAAGTACCGCTACAAGAAGATAATGGTACTAAACTTAGATTACTCAGTGAGGTTAAATTGGGAAAATGTTTGAAACGTCCTTGATAAGGACCATACGTTGAATTTAAGTCACGCGAAGGCAGTGTAACTTCATTCAGTGGAAGTAGTGGGCTCCGAAGTATTGGTTTAGAGAGGGGTATAGGAATACCCAGACGTGAAAATTTGAGGAAATTTTTTCCACTTATTGAAGCAATGTTGAAATGGTAGGAATGGTAGTCCCCTTATTATAAGGAGCAGGATGTTTTGCTCGTAAAGGAACCTTATGGATGGTTCTAACAGCGAATTTCTTTGATATATCAGGACTGAAGAGAATATAACTTTTCAAGTATTCTCAAGAGGATCGGTCAGAGGATGACAACAAAGGAAGAGATATATGGTTAAGGAAACTTTGCACCGAAGTAAAGTAGGTACAAGGAAGAAAGAGTGTTTTATGAAATGATAGGCTCCCTAGTAAATGTTGCTAACACTTATTGAGAAGTCGTGTTAGTGAAACCTTATTAGTGGACTTTCACACAAGGAGATTCATGGAAATAAGGCAGTTGAGGCCGGTAGCATGTTTTCCTTTGCTGAGGGAGTTAAGGGAACTATGAGGGTGATTGTCAGGATCGAGGCTATGGAACCTGAGATACTGAAAACTTTAACATGGTCAGGGTGGCCAGAGATGGGGAATGATTGTGATGAGGAACGTAGAACCAAGTACTTTAATGTTGTCCGATAGGAGTTAAAGGACACTAATAGGGTGCCTAGATGAGGCCTTGATTGAACTAGTTTTTAATACAAATAGAATAAGAGTATTGTATCCGGGAATTCTTTGGAGCAACCAGGGTAATTGGCAAGAATGTTGTTGTGATTTTTACCTCGTATAAGGGAAGTGTGTTTCGTGGGGCAAGATTGAACCTCAGTATTTTATTAACCCTAGACTCGGGTGTGTAATTCGAGCTTTGTCGTAGTATTGATATTAATATAGAGGTTATATTTATATTTTTTTCTTGGTGGTGAGGTTCTATTTTCTGTCGTTCATTGCGAATGGATGATGATATTTTAAAATTTTGTTTGGATTGCGTTACTTATTCTGTTTGTGTTAAACGAGTATAAAATGTCCTGGTTTGAGGCATAGCAGGCTTATGATTGTGAGACTATCATATCTACGGTTCCAGAATGGAACTAGTTATTCTATAATATCTCTGTTGGATACGGGTTGAGACGTTATAGAGATGGTTTAATGTATGTATGAATTATTATTTTACTTGTTTTATATATGAATTGTTTTATGCTATCATATCTCCACGACCAATAAAGTTAAGTAGTAGTGTATCGGAGGGGTTCCTTGTTTGGATTTCGCTTGCGAGACACTCCACGCATGAACCTTAACGACGTTGGGAGTGGATATATGCTACTTTATAGTATAATGTTGGTTTTGGTGGAGTTAGCCGAGAGTCACGTGATTGATTAAGGGCAATATATATATATATATATATATATATATATATATATATATATATATATATATGCGGTGCAAAAGCACTGGAAATAGTTCTCTCACCTGATAGATGGGGGCGAGATAAAGATAAGGGAGTTGGATTAAGGCTTATAGCCAGGCCATGATTAGAATGTAAATTAAAAAGGATGTACATAAATATAATTGGGTAAAGAATTCGTAATCCTTTACAGAAATTAGGCGCCCATATTAGTTAGCTTTTTCATTTTGCAATAACGGTAGGACATAGAAGTAGAAGTAGAAGCACATTAGTAGGGTTACGAGTTAAGATTTTTAGGGGTCCCGATTGGGTGCCTTAGGCCATTATATCTTGATGATCGACGGTGCGAGGTAGTAGTGTAATGGGAGGGTTCTTTGTCTGGATTTCGCTTTGCGAGACGTCCCACGCATGAAGCCGAGCGAATGTCGAAAATTGAGAAAGGCCTTGGGCACTAGGGACATAGTTAGTATAATACTTATTTCACGTGGGTAGGAAAATGCGTCAACCTTCAAATTATTAGGATGTAAGGCCTTTAGGGCATGTGGTGTTGTTTTAAGAATATAATAGTGAGTTATCCACTAGAAGATTGGTGGGTTGATTTTAAAAAGGATTGGGTTTTAAGGAATAAGGGAAATGAAATCTTGAGTAACTTAGGCCACCAGCGTGAGAAGAATGTGAGGCCCATCTCTAGAGAAACTGTTATGTCTATGACTAGTCTTTTATGAGCGGAAGGACAAGTTAACTCTTATTCATAAACTAGTGTTGCCAAGTTCATGAGTGAACTATTCGGTCATTATACACGCGTCTCTGCAAGAATGGGGCGGTGTGGAACATGGGACCATTGCGTATATATCTTGAGGCTTGAACCCTGCGAGGAGAACCATCCCATGCAAGACTAAAAGTACGCCATGATAGTGTTAGCCTTAAAGATATGAGGTACTACCTTCTGGTAGGGGGATTAAGTCTTTTCATGGACTGCAAGTCGATATAAGGTTTGTTCTTGTAGAAGGGTTAAATTGTGCGGCAAAATCGGTGGTTGAATTTCGTAAAAGACTATCAATTTGAAGATGATAGCGGATATTGAGTCGTGGGGGAAACTAGCGAAGGCATGGAAAGCCAAATGAAAGGAACTTAACTAGAAAGATGTTATTATAAGGGTGTTTATATCAGTGTGGACTATTATGCCTGCTATTAAGATGAGAGTCGGGGAAGAGAAAGGAAGGGATATTTTTGGAGTTCGTCTCCTTATGCACCAATGGTTAATTGGTGAATGTGTTGTTGCGACCGCTAGAAATGACGGTGCGAGAATGGGAGAGTGTATGCAAGGATTTCTATCACTGGATTACTGATGCTATAAAGCGGTCATGAGTATGGTTGGAGGATAATGTGGAATTTATGAAACTTTATGGGGTACCTATCAATATTGTCTCGGGCTGAGACAAGATTTTCGTATCCCATTTCTGAAGAAGTTTCCAGGAGCAATGGCAATCGGTTAAGGTTGAGTACTTTTTTTACCACCCGAAAACGATTGGTCAAAACGGGGAGAAACAACATATGTAGGACATACTTTCGATGTGCATACTAAATTTTTGGTGGACGGGAGTAAAACATTCTTCTGGTTGAATCTGTAACTCATAATGGGTATGGCACCATAGGTGGCGTTGTATAGCAAGCTGTGTAGAACACCTACTTGTTGGTTGAAAGTAAGAGACAATAAGCTTCTTAGACCTAGAATGATCCAAGACATCTTGTCGAAGACTGAGTTCATTAGAAACCGCTTACGAATTGACCAAGATGGTTAGAAGGGCTATGCTGATGCGAATAGAAGTCTTATAAAGTTTAAGGTAGAGAATCAAATTTGCTGCGGGCATTTTTTTATGAAGGGTATAAAATGATTTGTGATGAAAGATAAGTTTGTACCGGGTTAGGTAGATTTTTCCCGTTTTTGTAGGTAGACCCGATTGTTCATGTGAAGAACAAACGGTTATTAATGTTAGATTGTGTAGAGTATAGACGAATTTACTTGGGAACGAGAGAATAATATTTGAGAAATGTGCCCCTAGTCTTTTTATGAGATACGCTTGAATTTTGAGGGAAAAATTCCTTTATAAGGGGGGGGGGGGGGGGGGGGGAGTATGTAACAACCCTTACTTTTGAGTAATTGATTTTGTATAATTTTTCCATGTGAGATAATTATAAAAAATTTGGGAAATTGGAGTAAATATTATTTTAAGTAATTTGAGAGTTAATATTTACTAAGATTTGCATATTTACCATTGAGAGAAGGTAAATAGCATCATGTTATGTTTTATTGCGTCGTTGTGCTTTAAGCGACGGTTATGGCATATATTTCAATTGGATTATGATTAATGAATTAATATAACGTCGAAACATAAAATATTGTACGATATTCCGGATGCCAATTTAGAGGGTGTAGTTAGTCCTGAAATAGTCGAATTAAGTGTCATATTGTATTTTTGTGTTTCAGGCACTTTTGACAGGTTATGACTCAATTATGTAGTTACGAGTCATTTTAATGGTGTATTAACTTCTAAAGGGTGGAACAAATGTTAAAAGAATGGTTAAGTCTCCCAAACCCTCTTATTTTCCCAATTATATGTTTTACGCTTAGAGAGAGTAGAGAGAAGAGAGAGCTTGGGAGAAAATGGAGAGAAAAGAGAGAGTTGGAGATTTGGAGCTGGAATCGTTACTACGAGAAGGAAATCCGAGACTACAAACTTGAGGCAAGTTTCTAACTTGCTAGTATATGATTTAGTGTGGATAATTTGTAGTGATAGCTGTGTAATTGGAAGAATGGAACTATTTTGGGTTTTGATAAATTCTTGGTGTTTAAATCTTTAAACATTGTTGTAGATAAAATTTGGGTTGATTATTCTAGTTAGAAATTATGTAGGATTGTTTGGGTGGGATTAATGATGCTTGGTGTTAGCAAAAATGGAAGAGAAATGAGTTCGGGGGATTTAGGGTTCCTAAAACCCATGGCTGAAACGGGGCATTCTGGCCCAAGCGAATCGATTCGCCCCTAGCAAATCGATTTGCTAAACAGTAAGACTACAGGTCTGTGTTGGGTGAATCGATTCGGACTATCATAATCGATTCAAATTTATGCATAATGTTTGGGTCCTCTTGACCGAATCGATTCGAACTATCCAAATCGATTCGCTTTCAAGACCGAATTGATTCGGCCAGGGTGAATCGATTCGGAATTTCTGCATTTTTAGGATACTTTTCCAACTTTGTTTGTAGTCCTTTTCTTTTAGGTTTAAGGATTAGAAACCTTCCATTGGGAAGTAATAAAGAGGATTAGGGGTTCATATTAGGAGGATTAATACTCTAGAATGGTATGGGGTAATTGGGCTTAATTTAGGGGTTATTCAATAGAGGTTAGTGTCGTTTCCTCTAGTGGGCTAGCTTCAGACTAAGAGAGGGTTAAGTGTTATGGTCTAGGATCTTTGGGAGCTTAGTATTGTGGATAATTACTATTAATGGCTTATGGTATTACTTGAACTCTTGGAGACTAGTGTGAGGATAATTGCACTTCGTGGTGTATATCATTAATAAAATATGACTTAGTGAATAAGAGATACATATTTTAAATTGGCACTTAATTGTTAAAGTATAATTGATTTTGAGAATGTAAAAAGTGAATGTTTTAAATGAGAAAAACTTGTAAATGATAATTTGCATATACACACCTCTCTTAATCGCTATCATATGGGAAATTATGCGCATGAGGTGAAGTCCCATGGCTAGTGAATGCAGTGTGAATATAGTCCTCGTCCATAGGACTGGTTATTATTGTGTGATTATTGTTCGAAGTGAGGTAATTCTGGGTGTGGTTATGATTCACTGTCGAAGGTATATGGCCTCTTCTAGACGCTGCGATGTAGGATGCCCAAGTTGTCTTGTGCGATAGGCCCTGGAAGATGATAGCTATTTAGGGGCGTGTCCAGTGGGGAAACTCGAAAGGTCGGTCTTAGAATCGTTATATGATGTGATTATAACTATGCTTAATAAAGTGGAACTTGTAATAATGATAAAGCATTTTGTGAGATAAACTTCTTTGAATATGTTTCCTAGAGAGAAAAGGGAACGGTGAAGTTAAATGGTGTAAAACTGAACTAGGGAAGCATTTTGTGAAATAAATTTCTTTAAATATGTTTCCTAAAGAGAAAAAGGAACTATGCATTTAAGTTATGTAAAATCTGAAATGAAATCTCATTAAGTGAAGCTTAGATATTTCCCTCATGTGTATATGAACATGTAGTAGTGTCATTGAATATGCGCTAGGTTGTGCTTTTAGATTGAGAGGTGAGAATGCTTATCATTATTTATGAGAGCAAGTTTAATTTTCGATGGATGATAAAATATTCATAACTGTCATGCATTTTATTCACATGGTGATCATATCAAACCGGGCCTTGGCCCGTTTATATCTCTTTGTGTTTTATGAATTCTATATTCGCCCAGGTGCTCCACCGCAAGGACGCCCGTATTGACCTCCCCATCACTGTTGTCCTGGAGCTATAACATATTGCGATGTTATAGGACGTTTGTTGTAGACGATTCTTTCTTTTGTACTCTAGCTATGATCAGTTTACACATTCGGGTGTGTTACCCAAGTTTTGTACTTGTTTAATATAATGTGATATTTATTTGTAAAACTCGGTGTAACCTGTTTGTATTGGTGTTTTAATCGACAACTTATTCGGTTATAACTTTTTGCTTTATTGTTATAGTGTTGTTCGTTTGTTTGTGGTGTCCACCTTCTTTTCAAATTGAATTGCCTAATTAATTTTCCTTAAACTTATAAATTAAAGTTTGACACTCCTTTTTCTAAAATAATTGGTGGTTATCTCGTATTATTATTTTACGATAGTGATGCTAATAATGGACCATCTATGACTCCTGTAATTATTGGAGTATCGGGCTGGCCACCTCTTATTTTAATGAGCGGGTTGTCACAACATAGTGAGATTGTCTCTGGGTACACCACTCATAGATAGAAATAGGTTGGTTCGGGATGATCGACCATAAATTTTATATCAAGCCGAAGATTCCAGTGACGGAATGGGCGACTGAGCTAGTAAAGTAGGATGGCATAGGTGCAAGGTGCCGCCCAATCTTGTTGTGATTAGGATGAGATCTTTGAACCCCACCTCCAATAGGTAATTTTGGGGAGCCTTGGGGATGACGTTTTATTTTGGGCAAGTCGTGTCACCTATGGCCCGATGAGTGGACGGGACGTGATTGACGACTCATAAAGCGGTATGAATGTGATTCTGGAGTCACTGCGTTTATTTTATTTCCGCAAATAACCTAACTTGTAATTGAAGTAAAGCATGGTGCAGTAATTGGGAGGAGAAATTATCGATTAGTATAGTTGTGTGTATCATACCGGTTTATTAAGGACAAGGTGTCATTTGAGATTTTGCATAAAAGCCTTATTAATCCCCCTCTGGTTTCTTAGAGGTGAGGGAATAATTAGACCTTTGGATCAGACATGGTTTAGAGTCCGTTATCGAGAGGGGCATCAACCATAAACTTTTTGGGTGGATTTTGAGCGTCGTAAGAGTTACGTCGCCATGAACCGATATTTGAAGGACTGACAGGAGTCGTCAGATGTTCTTATGGTTTCTCTCAAGATGGGAGTTTTGTGTTCGAAGCTGGCACTTAGTAATGTGCAGTCGTCCAATTGTGTTAAGGCGATGGAGCCGGTGATGTATAGGCTCATCTTACTCGGATGTCATTGGCAGAAGCACAATGTGTGATGTGCTGTTAATAAGGTGAGACCTTCTAACTGATGGAGTGTATCAGTATGAAGTGTATTGAACAAGCTTGTTGTTATGCTAGAGTTATAGTGAGTAAGCCTTTATACAGCTTAGTCCCACTAGCGGGTGTATAGTGGAGTGACCATAGCATTATCGTGATATGATTTTGGGTAAAAAGGGTGTTGTAAGGCTCAAGATCCCGAGCCTTAGTACCGGTTGTATCTAAATTTCAAGGACAAAATTCCTTTGTGTGTGTGGTGGTGGTGGTGGGGGGGGGGGGGGGGGGGGGATGTAGTACCCCGTGCTTTTATGGATATTTAAATTACATGAGTGAGTGTAATTTATTAATTTGAGAATTTAAAGTGAATAGATAAATATTAATTAGCGAGTGAAGAATTAATATTTATGTGTGCTATATTTACTTATGAGAATAAGTAAATGAAGTTGGATTTTTTTATTTCATGTCGCGATTGGGAAAAGTTACAAGTAATAATATTTTATTTGGAGAATACATGCGGAGTTGTATTTAATTTAAAAAGGTGAATTTTTTCTAAGTGACTTGGATGGGGATTTCCAGTGCACGATTGGTCTCAGATGGGATGAAATAGTCAAAATGGAGTACTCGGGGGGTAGTATTTGGGTTTCGGGGACGTTTTGGATCAGTAGGGACTTGCATTTGTGTATACGAGTCAATTTTAGGTTTAATAAGGGGAGAACCCTTATTTCTTTCTTATAAGTCAGGAGAGAGAGACAAAAGAAAAGAAAGGAAGATGAAAAGATAGAAGAAAGAGGATATTTTTGGTCAAGCTCCGACAAATTCTGGCATGAGGTCGTCGAATTTATCCAATGAGGAAAGTGTTTAACTTGCTTTAATTATTTAAGTGTGTTTATAATTCATATTTTAATTGGTGAAAACTTTATGATTTTTGGGTTGGGATTCTTGAATTGAAATGGGGTTTTTGGAAATGATTTCATATAAATTGATGTGATAATAACTCCATATGAAATTTAAGCTCAAATCCATGTTAATGGTGTAATTTTTGGTTAGAAATTTGGATAAATGATAAATTGAGGGTTTAACTAAGTTAGGGTTTTGTTGCCCAGATTATACTCAAAGGGGGGGGGGGGGGGGGGGGTGAATTGAGTTTTTACAAACTTTAAATCAAATTAAAATTTCAGAAGAATATTTAATTTATAATACTTTGACAATTTTCAGATTAATTAAATTACAAAGAATAAATTCAATAATATCAAATAAATGTAACCAACTAATTTAAACAACTAGAAATGCAGATTTTAAGACACTAGGAATATTAAATTAATTTTTGTATTTAATATTAAGTAATATTCTGAAATTAATTATTTGATTATTTTAACCTTAAAATTAATTTAGTCAAATTTCTGAATTAATTTATTTGCAACATAGTGTGCTGAAAATATTAACTCAAGCAAGTATGTTGTAACACCCCAAGACTTTTGAGACTGAGAAATTTAATTTTGGGAAAATTAAATTTAATTAAATTGGAGAATTTTAAAATTTGGAATTTAAGTCCAAAAATAGAGGACGTTTCAAAGTATTCCGGATGATATTTTTGAGGGTACCATCGATCCCGGAAGGGTCGAGATAGTCAAAATGACTGTCATTGGGTCTTATTTCAGCTCCGGAATGTTTTTAAGTTGTTTTGACTTGAATTGGAGTCAACGAGTCATTTAAAGTGTGTATTAACATTTAAAACTGGGATTTTGTTTTAAAAGGTTGGAGGCTTACGGATGAAGCCATTTTCTCATTTGAGAGAAAGAGAGAAAAGCCCTAGAGAGAGAAGAAGAAGAGGAGGAAGAAGAAAGGAAGAGAGAGAGGAAGAAAAGCTTGGAGATTACCGGCCCTACCGCGACATCGCGGACGATTCAACCTCTACAAACCTGAGGCAAGTGTTTAATCTTGCTAAATAGCTATTTGTGTATTTCATTTCATAAATTGTGGGGTAAAGAAATGGTTTTTGGGTATTAATGTCAAAACCTAGATTTTAGGTTTAAATCTTGAAATCAATGTTTAAATTGAGAATTAATGGCATAGAAATGATTGGGATCAACTTTGGGTTGGTTTATGGGCTTAAAATCATGATTTGATGAAGGATTGGGGGTTGGAATGAGAAATTTAGGGTTTAGAATTCGTGGGTTTTGAAGAAACAGATGAAACCTTCAAAAATTGCAGGTCCGAATCGATTCGCCCCCTCAAGCGAATCGATTCGGTTTGGTAAAATTGGAAGGTATGCATTGACCGAATCGATTCGGACCCCAAGCCGAATCGATTCGGCCTATTGCAGAAGCCCAGGTCTTTGGACCCGAATCGATTCGCCTTGGAGGCCGAATCGATTCGGTAGTCCGAATCGATTCGGAACAGGGCCGAATCGATTCGGAAACAGGGCATTTTGAGGTATTTTTCTCCATAGTGATTTCAAACCCTTTTTGGTTGGGTTTATTAGTTTGGGGCCTTCTCTTATGATGTAAGAGATATGTTCTTGGAGACACATAAGGAGTTTCTCACACATTAGAGTTTTGGGGACTCCTTAGGGTAATTTGGGAGAAATGTATCCATGTATGTATTTGGAGTTATGTATAGAGATTTTGGGGGAAAACCCTTTGGGATTGGGAATCCTAATTGTAGATTAAAATTAAGTGTAGATGTGATGTGAGGCTAAGAACTCTTAGAGAGATCTTAGATTAGGGTATTCACAAAGTGATCGAACCATAGTCGAAATCGAGGGAAATGAGATTATTTGATGATTGAAAGAATGAGCTTGAGGCTGATAGACTATTAGTTATATGTATACCGATAGTCAAAATGATTACTAGATTCTTTAATGTACTCGGAGATATAGATGATTTGTGTAGTGAAAGATTCCTACACAAACTCTTGGGTGATAGCCCTAATGTTGAATATATATAGGTATAGATATATACATATGGTTTTGGGAGACTATTCATCATAGGAAAATGATCGAATATGTTTCAAGTATGGGATTATATTCACGTATCGAGGTAAATTAAAGGAATTGTGGTGACGGCTTGTATATTGAGGACTATGTATACTTATAGCCAGGTATATATATATCTTATACATATGAACGAGAATTAGTTTATGTATATAGATATAAGGATATGTGTATATGTGTTGTTATATATCCGTATGTATATAAATGTATGGATATATTTATGTTATGAACATACATGGTATGGATACTTAAACCGTATATGGTGGTTTATTATTTGATCCTATAATTGGATCATATGGATGTATATATATATTGTGCATGTGAATAATACATATACTTAATTGGTTAAGCATACCCCACTCATGCTATCATTGGGAAGTTGCGCGTGTAGAGGGTGAGCATCCTGGCATATAATGCAGGGTGTGGATATTCCCCAGGTCATAGTCGTCCCTTGTGATTATTATACATATAGATATATATTTTTGGGATGAGACGTGGTGGGTATGTTTCGTCTCATTGCCGGTTGGAACTATGACCGCTTCCCGGGACGTCGTGTGCGTGTGTTTACCACGAGATGGGTGTCGTTTAGTCCCACCATGGTGGCCCCAGTATTGCTACGTGAGCCGGGAACTGGGAAGATGATAGCACTGATGCAGTTTATCGGCGATATATATAGCCGGGTATATTATGTGCATGGCCTTGTACATCATATGTAGTATGTACACTTGGCTATTGGATTGATGATGATATATATACGGTTAGAAATAAATACCTATATATATATATATATATATATATATATATATCCTATAGATGAAAGGATATGGACTTTTATGAAGTACATCTTAGATGATTATGGTGTACTAGATTGATGGGGGTTGATGTATCGCACATAAGGTATTATTTCGGTTACATCATCCCAAGGATATTATTGGAGGTTCTTTTATTTTATCTTATTTGTTTTCTTTCTTTTCTTTTCTTCTTTCTTTCTTTAGGAGTTATAGTTTAATAGTAATGTTAGTATATACTTGTATGTTGAGGATTATGGATCTCTAGGATCGACATTGCCCAGGAGTAGTGTAACGAGGTGGTTCCTTGTTTGGATTTCGCTTTGCGAGACACCTCACGCACGAAACGCAGTGCCATGTCGAGATTTGAGAGAAGTAATTCCATAGGTGGCATCTCGGATCTCTGGTCTTGACCTTGTCAGGAGTAGTGTAACGGGGCGGTTCCTTATTTGGATTTCGCTTTGCGAGACTCCCCACGCACGAAACGTAGTACAATTTTGGGATTAGAGAGAAGTCTTGCCAATATTCCATGTGCATATTATTAAGTATATTAATTCTTACGTTTTAGCCTATATAGGTATATATATATATATATATGTATATGTATAGGGGTAATGCTTTAGGAATTATGATAATTATAATTCATGAGTTTATTAAATCGGAATTCATTAAGCCTTTTATTGCATTATTGATGTAATCATAATCTAATAGGATTAGAAATGGGTAGATCCTTAGATTATGACGGGAAGGTAGCTCTCGTGGATATAGGCTAGGCCTGATAAGTTAGGTTGTCCTAAAATCAATGGGGGTAATTTAACTAAAATTTGAGGACGCGAATAGGTGCGCGCCTTTAGATGAGAGGTGAGTTGGGGTTCCACGAGAGTGCGGTCTCACTTATTTGTGAAATTAAGTACACCGGTATTTATTATGCACGGTTAACACACTTACTAAATATTTTACACATTCGGGGCTCTGACCCGTTTTCTTTTCTCTCCTCCTTGTATATATATATGTTACCACAGGTATCCTATCGCATGGATGCCGGATGACCTTCTATCCTGAGTCTTGGGAGCCGTGAAAGGTGCGGACTGTTGCGGGATGTTTCATGTAGCCGCTTCCTACTTCTTTAAAAATTCTAGGTAGGATTCATGTTGTATATCGAGTTTGTACCCAAGGGATATTTATACATATGTTTATATTCATTCCATTTCAGTTATTGTATTTGCTGTGATCCGACAGCTTATTCGGATCTACTTTTTATAGTACATTCGGTTGTATTTAATTGGTTCATTTTATTTCTAGCATTTTATTTATTATAGTTCCTTCCTGCATCTCTCCTATTCATTAGTAGTTTTATAGTGTTGGGTTGTTGTATGTTGCAAGTTTTAATTTATTATAACATCTCGTTTATATGATTTCGGGTAGTTAGTCCTATATTATATAGTACCGTTAGTTGATGTTGAGACTGGACCATCTGGAATTCCTGATTTAATATAGTATAGGGCTGGCCACCCGTTATTATTTTAGGCGGGTTGTTACAGATGGTATCAAAGCATCAGGTTCTAGAGTCCTTAGGATCTGTGCGCGTTCTGCATTCTTCCATTAACGTTCTTGACATAAAGCCCTACAAATAGGACTGTTGTGTTCACTGCGTTGTTTCTTCTGTGAAGTGCATTCACTTAATTAGCGTTCTGGTAACAGTTGCTCTTGTTTCGTTTCAGACGTCGCCTAGATTTTGTCGTCTTGGAAAGGATAGGATTAGAAGTACAATACCCATAGTATATTTTGGGTACGCTTCAATCGGGGGTATTTGTCTTCCCCGGTTTTGGAGGAGTTATTGAGGAGATTTCTAGCAGTGGTTCGAGGTGATTTATCGGCAGTTGAGTAAGGAAGGAGATTTACTCGAATTGCGAATCTTGGTCCTAGTAAGGTAAACCCGAGGAGAGGCATGTAGTGTAGTTCTTGGGAGGTTTAGATTGAGAATCTGTTAACCTTAGTTAGGAAACCTAATGTTGGTGACTTTTACCGAGGTGAGGTTGGTGTAGTTGTCCCAATATTAGGAGTATCGCCTTCTAAGATGAGGGAGAATGCCTTTGGAGACTAAGTTTCGTTGTGTAAAACTGAAGGAGTTTTCGACAGTTGCAATCGCGCCTTGCCCTTCAATATGATTAGGAAGGATTTTGAGGAAGATGTTTCTCTTGTGAAGAAATAGGCTTAGGGATAATGATTTTCCTGGAAGGAGTTGAGGACCCTGAGTTGAGATTCTAGGGTGAGGGGAAACCATTAGGTTATGGAATTGTAAGGTAGAATACCTTTCTTTGAGTTTAAGTTACGCTTTGTGCGATAGTGGGAACGTCGCGTGTGAGGTGTGATGAGTAGCTAGCCGCTATACCGCTAGGGGGTATGGAATTTTCCTAGAGAAGGAAGTGAGCAAGTGTGGCCTTGGTATGGCATCTTGGGAGATGATACATCTTTTCGTAACGAAATAGTAGGGAAGTTTTAAAATCCCAATGAGGGAAGGATTTATTTTTATATAAAGGTGTTAATATGATGTATAGGAATTTCATAACTGAGAGGTTCAGAGTTTGGTAGATTTGTGACGAGCGGATTGTTTAGCTCATAGTTGTGCTAGTTTTGAGAACTAGATATTGGCTAGAGTATTGTATTGATTGAGGCCTTGTGTTTTAAACATAAGGTGTTTGTTTAGCGTGTCGAAAGACGCGGAATATATTTATATTGTATTATTGTATAGGCCCTCGGGCAATATCTAAAATATGTAAATCTTTCTTTTATAAAACCTTAACCCTGATTCAACTAATCTCAATCCCCGACCTAGCTACACAGTAGTGTATTGGGAGGGTTCCTTGGTTGGATTTCGCTTGCGAGACCTCCCCCGCACGAAGGTGGCTAGCGTCAGGAATTGAGGAGAGTTCAACCAGTGGAAATTTTCAAACTTTTATATATTTAGTATATTGTTATAGATTATGTTACCGAGGGTTATCTTACAATTTTGAGGCTAATGGAGCCTGATTAAAATTCTACGAGTGGAGATCAGGTACGGGGTGTATGGGCGCCCTGAGTAGTTAGTTGTTTTAAAGGATCTATATAGTTCGACGTGAGAACTAGAAAGGATCGGCATAGTGATCTTGAGGATTGATGTAAGGACTAGATGATATTGAGGTCCTAGGCATGTCTCAAATTTCGCGGACGAAATTCTTGTAAGGGGGGAAGATTGTAACACTCCAAGACTTTTGAGACTGAGAAATTTAATTTTTGGAAAATTAAATTTAATTAAATTGGAGAATTTTAAAATTTGGGAATTTAAGTCCAAAAATAGAGGACGTTTCAAAGTATTCCGGATGATATTTTTGAGGGTACCATCGATCCCGGAAGGGTCGAGATAGTCAAAATGACTGTCATTGGGTCTTATTTCGGCTCCGGAATGTTTTTAAGTTGTTTTGACTTGAATTGGAGTCAACGAGTCATTTAAAGTGTGTATTAACATTTAAAACTGGGATTTTGTTTTAAAAGGTTGGAGGCTTACGGATGAAGCCATTTTCTCATTTGAGAGAAAGAGAGAAAAGCCCTAGAGAGAGAAGAAGAAGAGGAGGAAGAAGAAAGGAAGAGAGAGAGGAAGAAAAGCTTGGAGATTACCGGCCCTACCGCGACATCGAGGACGATTCAACCTCTACAAACCTGAGGCAAGTGTTTAATCTTGCTAAATAGCTATTTGTGTATTTCATTTCATAAATTGTGGGGTAAAGAAATGGTTTTTGGGTATTAATGTCAAAACCTAGATTTTAGGTTTAAATCTTGAAATCAATGTTTAAATTGAGAATTAATGGCATAGAAATGATTGGGATCAACTTTGGGTTGGTTTATGGGCTTAAAATCATGATTTGATGAAGGATTGGGGGTTGGAATGAGAAATTTAGGGTTTAGAATTCGTGGGTTTTGAAGAAACAGATGAAACCTTCAAAAATTGCAGGTCCGAATCAATTCGCCCCCTCAAGCGAATCGATTCGATTTGGTAAAATTGGAAGGTCTGCATTGACCGAATCGATTCGGACCCCAAGCCGAATCGATTCGGCCTATTGCAGAAGCCCAGGTCTTTGGACCCGAATCGATTCGCCTTGGAGGCCGAATCGATTCGCTAGTCCGAATCGATTCGGAACAGGGCCGAATCGATTCGGAAACAGGGCATTTTGAGGTATTTTTCTCCATAGTGATTTCAAACCCTTTTTGGTTGGGTTTATTAATTTGGGGCCTTCTCTTATGATGTAAGAGATATGTTCTTGGAGACACATAAGGAGTTTCTCACACATTAGAGTTTTGGGGACTCCTTAGGGTAATTTGGGAGAAATGTATCCATGTATGTATTTGGAGTTATGTATAGAGATTTTGGGGGAAAACCCTTTGGGATTGGGAATCCTATTTGTAGATTAAAAGTAAGTGTAGATGTGATGTGAGGCTAAGAACTCTTAGAGAGATCTTAGATTAGGGTATTCACAAAGTGATCGAACCATAGTCGAAATCGAGGGAAATGAGATTATTTGATGATTGAAAGAATGAGCTTGAGGCTGATAGACTATTAGTTATATGTATACCGATAGTCAAAATGATTACTAGATTCTTTAATGTACTCGGAGATATAGATGATTTGTGTAGTGAAAGATTCCTACACAAACTCTTGGGTGATAGCCCTAATGTTGAATATATATAGGTATAGATATATACATATGGTTTTGGGAGACTATTCATCATAGGAAAATGATCGAATATGTTTCAAGTATGGGATTATATTCACGTATCGAGGTAAATTAAAGGAATTGTGGTGACGGCTTGTATATTGAGGACTATGTATACTTATAGCCAGGTATATATATATCTTATACATATGAACGACAATTAGTTTATGTATATAGATATAAGGATATGTGTATATGTGTTGTTATATATCCGTATGTATATAAATGTATGGATATATTTATGTTATGAACATACATGGTATGGATACTTAAACCGTATATGGTGGTTTATTATTTGATCCTATAATTGGATCATATGGATGTATATATATATTGTGCATGTGAATAATACATATACTTAATTGGTTAAGCATACCCCACTCATGCTATCATTGGGAAGTTGCGCGCATAGAGGGTGAGCATCCTGGCATATAATGCAGGGTGTGGATATTCCCCAGGTCATAGTCGTCCCTTGTGATTATTATACATATATATATATATTTTTGAGATGAGACGTGGTGGGTATGTTTCGTCTCATTGCCGGTTGGAACTATGACCGCTTCCCGGGACGTCGTGTGCGTGTGTTTACCACGAGATGGGTGTCGTTTAGTCCCACCATGGTGGCCCCAGTATTGCTACGTGAGCCCGACACTGGGAAGATGATAGCACTGATGCAGTTTATCGGCGATATATATAGCCGGGTATATTATGTGCATGGCCTTGTACATCATATGTAGTATGTACACTTGGCTATTGGATTGATGATGATATATATACGGTTAGAAATAAATACCTATATATATATATATATATATATATATATATATATATATATATATATATATATATATATATATATATATTTATATATATATATATATATATCCTATAGATGAAAGGATATGGACTTTTATGAAGTACATCTTAGATGATTATGGTGTACTAGATTGATGGGGGTTGATGTATCGCACATAAGGTATTATTTCGGTTACATCATCCCAAGGATATTATTGGAGGTTCTTTTATTTTATCTTATTTGTTTTCTTTCTTTTCTTTTCTTCTTTCTTTCTTTAGGAGTTATAGTTTAATAGTAATGTTAGTATATACTTGTATGTTGAGGATTATGGATCTCTAGGATCGACATTGCCCAGGAGTAGTGTAACGAGGTGGTTCCTTGTTTGGATTTCGCTTTGCGAGACACCTCACGCACGAAACGCAGTGCCATGTCGAGATTTGAGAGAAGTAATTCCATAGGTGGCATCTCGGATCTCTGGTCTTGACCTTGTCAGGAGTAGTGTAACGGGGCGGTTCCTTGTTTGGATTTCGCTTTGCGAGACTCCCCACGCACGAAACGTAGTACAATTTTGGGATTAGAGAGAAGTCTTGCCAATATTCCATGTGCATATTATTAAGTATATTAATTCTTACCTTTTTAGCCTATATAGGTATATATATATATATATATGTATATGTATAGGGGTAATGCTTTAGGAATTATGATAATTATAATTCATGAGTTTATTAAATCGGAATTCATTAAGCCTTTTATGGCATAATTGTTGTAATCATAATCTAATAGGATTAGAAATGGGTAGATCCTTAGATTATGACGGGAAGGTAGCTCTCGTGGATATAGGCTAGGCCTGATAAGTTAGGTTTTCCTAAAATCAATGGGGGTAATTTAACTAAAATTTGAGGACGCGAATAGGTGCGCGCCTTTAGATGAGAGGTGAGTTGGGGTTCCACGAGAGTGCGGTCTCACTTATTTATGAAATTAAGTACACCGGTATTTATTATGCACGGTTAACACACTTGCTAAATATTTTACACATTCGGGGCTCTGACCCGTTTTCTTTTCTCTCCTCCTTGTATATATATATGTTACCACAGGTATCCTACCGCATGGATGCCGGATGACCTTCTATCCTGAGTCTTGGGAGCCGTGACAGGTGCGGACTGTTGCGGGATGTTTCATGTAGCCGCTTCCTACTTCTTTAAAAATTCTAGGTAGGATTCATGTTGTATATCGGGTTTGTACCCAAGGGATATTTATACATATGTTTATATTCATTCCATTTCAGTTATTGTATTTGCTGTGATCCGACAGCTTATTCGGATCTACTTTTTGTAGTACATTCGGTTGTATTTAATTGGTTCATTTTATTTCTAGCATTTTATTTATTATAGTTCCTTCCTGCATCTCTCCTATTCATTAGTAGTTTTATAGTGTTGGGTTGTTGTATGTTGCAAGTTTTAATTTATTATAACATCTCGCTTATATGATTTCGGGTAGTTAGTCCTATATTATATAGTACCGTTAGTTGATGTTGAGACTGGACCATCTGGAATTCCTGATTTAATATAGTATATGGCTGGCCACCCGTTATTATTTTAGGGGGGTTGTTACACATGTGCAAGTAACTAAAAGTGCGGAAAATAAGTGACACCGAAATTTAACGTGGTTCGGCCATATCCCGACCTACGTCCACGCGCCTAGAGCCCCTGTCTCCTTTGCTCTTCACTAAACCTGATCCACTTGTGGGTAGGATCAAATCACCGCGTACAACTGTTTGCAAGCTAACTCCGAGCTTCAAACCCCGTGGCCCACTTGCGGGTAGGAACCAATTACCGGTACAAACCGAAGCTTCAACAAAGCTTCACAACAAATCTGAATTTTTGTAGTTCAAGATACAATACTGAAACTCCTTAAAATACAATTTGTAATATGAGTTTCTCCTTCTTTAATGAGACTTCAATAAATGATGTTGAAGTAGGCACCAGTCTTCTTCTTCAATGAGTGAGCAGAATATAAATTAATTTCTCTCTTGAATGTGTAGCTGAGTAGTAAATGCTCTCAATAATATTTCAAGTCTTGATCATTTTCTCTTTCAAGTGTGTTTTGTTCAATGCAGCTCTTCAAAGCTTTAAATGTGTCTTCCAAAAACTAGCTGTTAGACACATGTATTTTGAGCATTAAATGCTCCTGATTTTGTTGAGATGAGGTAGCTGGACATGATCTCCAAATCTGATATGCAAATCTTTATTTTTATCTTCTCCATAAAAATATAGCTGTTGTAGCACAAAAATGGTATTCTGAAAATATGGTACTGAAAGTATCTTGATAGATGACTCATATATTTTCTGTAGAAAGAATGTTAGTTCATAGAATAAAAGAAATATCCAATGTATAAAAGAGAGATAACCAATGAAAATAAGTGAGTTGCAGAAGACAATAATTTTTATATTATAATTATGCATGGTACGAATAGGTAATCAGTCGTAACAAGTTGATATAAAATTGGAGCAAAAAAAAAAACGTGGCTCATGATAAAAGCCAGTTGATGAGATCTTTTATAGAAGATTTTATTTAAGAATAAAATTACTCCTAGTTCCCTCTTGTCATAATCGAACATCAGTAACAATATATAACACTGTTTCTCCTTGAGTGGCTCGAAATCTGCAATTGTTTCGTTACAAATTTAACTTAAAAATTTAATATCCACTGTATGAGAAAATAAAAGCAGGTTTAGTGGCGGTACAAGCCGAAAGGATATGTCTGTCAAACATATAGTGTAAATATGAAATATTTCGTTCATATATAAAAAGTCTGACAGTCAATGGTTCCAAAGCTGATATGGTTGAAAGATATACTGCCTAATAAGATTTTGTGTCCCAAAGCAGGTAAACTATAAACCATTGGCTAACAAGTACATAAGGTCAATAAGGTGCAAGCAAAGAAGATCTGACATACTGTCAAGGAAGTAATTCAGTAACGCGCGGTTCCCAAAGCCATTAAATGAGAGCTGCGTCACTATATAGATATTACATTCACGCTCCTAGGCAATATACGGGTAGGAGAATCAGACATGTAAAGACCCAAGGTAATAATATATATATATATATATATATATATATATATATATATATATATATATATATATATAAGGTGTATGGATAGAAGGAGCTACAGGCGCAAGGCAGCTTTAGTAAAGGAATGGGACGTTAACAGGTAGCTACATTGAACTACAGTAATTGGTGCACATCTCGGTAATCAAGGACATGTCTTCTATCAGGTACAGTATGGTCAAATTGAGTTACCACCTAATGCATTTAGTTGAGGACAAAGTCTATAGACCAAGGGCTACTAGAACAGCTCCTAATGTTTTTTTAAAAAAATGTTTTTCTTTTAAAGGCTGATGGGACAAGAACTCCCATATAAAAGTTGTTTGTTAGAAGAAAAAAAATACTAACTGATAAAAGGACGAAGGTTTCAAATCGTTGGCTGGCAACGATAGCGTCAACTCACTTAATATATCATGCATACACGCATGCATATCCATAATATATATATAATATATATTATCATACGATCAGGACACACACAAAAAAAAGAAGGTTGACAAGCCTTTGAAATAGGCGCATGGGGTCTTAAACCTATTACCATCTATTATCAATTATTATGGTCAAAGACTTATATCTCCAATATCAAGGACCATCTATGACATTTGTGGAGCCCCCCAAAAAGTACTATTCGGCTAAATTAGAAAGCAGATAAAGGTTTTAAGGATTTCTTCCACTCGTGGTGGGGCCAATGATAAGATAAAACAACAAGCCTTTTTATTTACATGAACATAAGGGTGATAGAACAAAACGAATGTGAAAATATTTATACACTGATCCGTAATATTTATAAAAAAAATTATAACAAAAAAAAAAACAGTTAGTGCAACACTATAAAAAAATTATTTTCTTTATAAGCGGCTTTAAGTATATATATATATATATATAACGAAATATAACTAGTAAATTAAAAATATATTTATTATATAAGTAGTTGTACAAAAAATGTATATTAAACTGTCATGTATATTATATAAAAATAATATAAAACTAAATATATACATGAGCGCTTAATGTGTCAAGTGCAAATGTGCAAACACACGTGAATACCGTTACTCGGATATAGCATTGAGTAGAGACGAGGTATGTTGAGCGGTGAAAGTAAAACTTAACATGAACAGTTGTATAATATAATAAATATATGTTTGGAATCATAAAAATCAATATATTAAGTTAAACAAAAATGTACATTAATTAAACTAATTTAATTAATTAGGGATATAATACATTTTCGTTAACAATCTCCCCCTTTTTGATGATGACAAACAATGATTCACATATATTCATAAAAGGAATAAATTAAGCACAATGAGTGAATCATCACAATTTCTCCCCCTTTGACATTATCAAAAAGATATTTCATATAAATTCAGTGTCACGGGTAAAATGCGAAGCTCCCCCTATAAAAAATAATACAAGCATGGGATAAAATAAAAAAAATGGTAAGGGACATATGTGAATACCATGAATTTTCATTAAGCACATATTCAACATAACCATATATCGGAATAACATCTAATAATCCGCAAGACATAAAAGAAAACCACATATTAATAGAAGATTACATCTTAAGGTTGTTAACAAGATGACACACATCGTTAGTGTTTCCTTCAATCGTGATTTTCTCAATAACAACTTTGATAGGATTTTCAGCACTGTTTTGAGAGGATGAACATGCAACATTTTCATTAGAAGGTGTAGAAGCATGTGAGTGCATATGTGGAGGCAAGACAAATGGCCAAGAAGGAGGCTTCATCCAACGGGCATGTGGCGGAGATGAGAGAATGGCAAGCATGGCGGCATCAAATGAAGAATATTTTTTATATTGAGAACCGCTAACTCCCTTAATTTGGGATTCACAATCTCCCCAAGTAGTATAAATGCCGGGAAGTTTTCCAACCCACACTACATAAAATGACTTAATGATTTGTGAGTGATGAGGAGAAGCTCATATATGTATTTATATAGGAGTGGTGAATGTCAGCTAGTGATAAAAAATATTAAAGTGTGTCCACTTGTGATAAGATGTATTTGGAAGGTAGTGAAGAGAATCATCAATAAGGAATTAAAATTTTAAGTCATTTATGCATGCCATACCGAGTTCATGACGGATAAAGGTAAAACGATCTTCAGATAATGGTTTTGTGAAAATATCGGCTAATTGAAGATCCGTAGAAATAAATTCTATGCGTACGTCACCTTTTTGAACATGATCGCGTAAAAAATGATGTCTAATTTCAATATGCTTTGTTCTAGAGTGCATAATTGGATTTTTTGTCAGACATATAGCGCTTGTATTATCACAAAAAATTGGAGTATTGTGAAAAAATATTTTAAAGTCTTCTAGTTGTTGTTTCATGTATAATGTTTGAGCACAACTGCTACCGGCGGAAATATATTCTGCCTCGGCCGTGGAAAGAGCAACATAATTTTTCTTTTTACTAAACCAAGAAACTAGTGAGTGTCCTAAGAAATGACATGTACCACTAGTGCTTTTTCTATTAATTCTACAACCCGCGAAATCTGGATCGGAGTAACTTACTAGTTCGAACGAAGTACTTTTAGGATACCATAATCCTAAATCTTTAGTACCAATTAAATATCTAAATATACGTTTTACGGCACACAAATGGGATTCTTTAGGATTGGCTTGAAAGCGAGCACATAAAATACACAAAACATAATATCGGGTCTACTAGTGGTTAAATAAAGTAGACTACCAATCATACCACGATATAAGGTAGTATTAACAAATTTTTCTTTTTCATCAACATCTAACTTAATAGAGGTGCTCATTGGTGTACCAAGTGCTTTACCATGCTCTAAACCATATTTTACCAAAAGATCTTTAATATATTTAGATTGATTGATAAAAACCCCATTTTTGGTTTGCTTAATTTGTAAACCTAAAAAGAATTTTAACTCACCCATCATACTCATTTCAAATTCTTTTTGCATAAATTCTGAAAAATCTTTGCATAAATTTTCATTTGTGGAACCAAATATAATATCATCAACATACACTTGTACAAGAAGCATATCATCGTTATGAATTTTTATGAATAAGGTCGAATGCATTTTTCCTCTCACAAAATCATTCTCGAGTAAAAATCCACTTAACCTATCATACCAAGCCCTTGGTGCTTGATTAATCCATATAAGGCTTTATTTAGTTTATAAACATGATTTGGAAACTTGTGATTTTCAAAACCGGGAGGTTGCTTAACATAAATATCCTCACTAATAAAACCATTTAAGAAAGCGCTTTTGACATCCATTTGAAATAATTTAAAATTTTTATAACATGCATATGCTAGTAGCATACGAATAGCCTCTAATCTAGCTACGGGGGCAAAAGTTTCATCAAAATCAATACATTCTTGTTGGTTGTAGCCTTGCGCAACTAGTCTAGCTTTATTTCTTATAATTAATCCCCCATCATCCTTTTTATTTCTAAAAACCCATTTAGTCCCAATAATAGTTTTATCTATGGGTGTGGGAACAAGTGACCAAACATTATTTCGTTCAAATTGTAACAGTTCTTCTTGCATAGCTAATAACCAAAACTCATCTTTTTCGACTTCATTTATGTCTTTTGGTTCAATTTCTGACACAAAAGCTAAATTATTACAAACATTATTTAAGGAGGATCTAGTAAGAATACCACTAGAAGGTTCTCCTAAAATATTTTCAAAAGGATGATTATTAACGAATTTCCAATTTTTAGGTAAACTAGAATCATATTCATTTTTATCTTTATTCGGAGTACTTTCATTATTAATAGAATTATCAATATTAGAAGTAGGGTTTTCTTTATTAATAGATTTATTTACATCTAGAACCTCATCATCATCTTTGTAGTTTTTAGTAAGAGAGTTAGATTCATCAAAAGATACATGTATTGATTCTTGAACAACTAGAGTCCTTTTATTAAAAACTCTATAAGCTTTACTATAAAGTGCATACCCAAGAAAAATACCTTCATCATATTTTGCATCAAATTTTCCTAAATTATCTTCATCATTTAAAATAAAACATTTGCTTCCAAAAACCTTGAAATAACCAATATTTGGTCTTTTATTTTTCAGTATTTCATAAGGAGTTTTATCTAAACCTTTTCTAACAATAGTTCTATTTATTACATAACAATATGTGTTAACAGCTTCCGCCCAAAAATATTTCGGTAGGTTATGTTCATTTAGCATAGTTCTAGCCATTTCTTGTAAAGATCTATTCTTTCTTTCTACTACACCATTTTGTTGAGGTGTCCTTGGAGAAGAAAAAATATGTTCAAAACCATTTTCATCACAAAATAATTCAACATCTTTGTTATCAAATTCTCTTCCTCTATCACTTCTTATAAAGACAATATTGCAACCTTTTTCATTTTGAATTTTCTTACAAAATTTGGCAAAAATAGAGTGTGTATCATTTTTATGAGTAAGAAAGAAAACCCATGTAAATCGAGAATAATCATCAACAATAACAAAGGCATAATATTTTCCACCTAAACTAGCAACTTTGTTAGGTCCGAATAAGTCTAAGTGTAATAATTCTAAAGGCCTATTTGTTGAAATATCTCTTTTCCTTTTAAATGAAGTTTTTATTTGTTTTCCAAATTGACATGCATTACACAATTTATTTTTAACAAACTTTATTTTGGGCAGCCCTCTAACTAACTCATTTTTGGATAAAATATTAAGTTGTTCCATATTGGAATGACCTAATCTTCTATGACATAACCAACAAGTATCATTTAGGACAGCTAAACACTTGACATCTTGTTGAGATAAATTATCAAAATCGAGAGTATAAACATTTTCATGTCTAGAAGCAACAAACACAACATGATTATCTTTAGCATTTTTTATTAGATAGTAATCTTCTTTAAATATAACATTATAACCTTCATCACACAATTGGCTAATACTAATTAAATTATGTTTAAGACCATCAACTAAAAGAACGTTTTCAGTGCAAGGAGAGGGATCCTTACCAACATTACCTATGCCAATGATTTTACCTTTGGAGTTGTCTCCGAATGTGACTAGACCTCCATCTTTGGAAATCAAGCTAGAGAATTTACTTTTGTCACCCGTCATATGTCTTGAACACCCGCTGTCTAAGAACCACTTTGTTTTGATCGAACTAGCTCTAAAACAAACCTACAATCAACATTTAAATAACTTTTCTTTTGGTACCCAAAATGTGTTGGGTCCATATGGGTTAGCAAAAATAGGAGTCTCTTTAGGAATCCATGCCACTTTGGTAGAAAATCTATATTTGCTGAAATTTGAGAAATGGGTATGTCTTCCACAATATGTACATAATGAATTTCCTATATTTTTAGAGTAATTTTCAAAACTTTTCTCATTTTCTTTTTCATTATATCCAATTCCAGCCTTATCATACATCCACATTTGGTTTCCAAGTAGAAAATTCAAATTTTTTTCTCCATTTACAAAGTTTTCAAGTCACCAAGTTAAATCCTTAATTTCAAGTTTTAATTGTTCATTTTCAGAAGAGTGACTAGATGATTCATTAATTTTTAGTTTTGCCATTTCAGATTTTAAAGACTTATTTTCGGATTTTATTATTTCCATATTTTCAAGGAGAGAATCATATTTATGTGATAAAGAGGAATGTATCTTTTTAAGATTAATATATTTAGTTTTAATTTCATCAAAATTGTAAAAAAATTCATCAAAAGAATTTTGAAGTTCATCATGATCATTTGAAGTTTCATATTCACTATCTGAATTAAAGTTAGAAGATACCTCATCATTATTTGCCATAAGGCAAAGATTTGCAACTTCTCCATCACTTGAATCTTCATCGTTGCTACTTTCATCACTATCACTCCAAGTAGTAGCTTTCATGGCCTTTTTGTATTTTTCATTTCTTTTCTCTTTTCTGTCATTCTTCCCTTCTTTGGCTTTGGGACAGTTAGGTCTAATATGGCCTAACTCTTTGCAGTTATAACATTTTGGCTCAAACTTAGAGGATGACTTTCCTTCATGTGCCTTCTTTGAAGAGAAATTCTTGTATTTTCCAGACAGTCCCTTCTTTTTGGCACGAATTTTTTTGAATTTTCTGGTAAGAAGTGCTATGTCACCATCTTCATCATTATCAGTTTCCTCACATTCTTCTTCTTCCTCAATGGATTTGAAGGCAATAGTTTTGCTTGCCTTGGGCTTCTCATCTTTAGCAAGTTCTTTGAGTTCCATTTCATGAGTAATTAAAGAGCCCAACAGTTCATCAATAGAAATAGGTCTTTCTCGTATAGCTTCTTTGATTGCCAGCTTCTTTGTCATATACGCAGATGGTAGTGACCTGAGAATCTTACTCACTAATTCAGAATCAGTATAAGATTTACCAAGAGATTTCAATCCATTTATAATATTTGAAAATCTAGTAAACATATCAGAGATAGTTTCATCTGCTTTCATTTTAAAAAGCTCATAGTTATGAACAAGCATGCTGATTTTATCCTCCTTGACTTGACTAGTTCCTTCATATGTAACTTCTAGTCTATCCCAAATTTCTTTAGCAGACTCACAACAACAGATTCTATTATATTCATTTACATCAAGTGCACAATGCAAAATATTCATAGCTTTAGCATTTATTTGAATTTTTTTAATATCAGGATCATTCCATTCATTTTCTTCTTTAGGAACATTTTCATTATTAACAACTTTCATGGGGATATTGGGACCATTTATAATAACTCTCCAAACAGCATAATCATTTGATTGAACAAAATTTTTCATTCTATTTTTCCAATAGCTATGATTATTTCCTGAAAATAAAGGAGGTCTATTTATTGATTGACCCTCACCAAGAGATCAAACATTAAGGTTTGCCATTGATCTTTAACTCTAAGATTGTTAAATCTAAAAATAAGAAGAGCACTGGCTCTGATACCAATTGTTGCCTAGATTATACTCAAAAGGGGGGCGGGGTGAATTGAGTTTTTACAAACTTTAAATCAAATTAAAATTTCAGAAGAATATTTAATTTATAATACTTTGACAATTTTCAGATTAATTAAATTACAAAGAATAAATTCAATAATATCAAATAAATGTAACCAACTAATTTAAACAACTAGAAATGCAGATTTTAAGACACAAGGAATATTAAATTAATTTTCGTGTTTAATATTAAGTAATATTCTGAAATTAATTATTTGATTATTTTAACCTTAAAATTAATTTAGTCAAATTTCTGAATTAATTTATTTGCAAGATAGTGTGCTGAAAATATTAACTCAAGCAAGCATGTGCAAGTAACTAAAAGTGCGGAAAATAAGTGACACCGAAATTTAACGTGGTTCGTCCAAATCCCGGCCTACGTCCACCCGCCTAGAGCCCCTATCTCCTTTGCGCTTCACTAAACCTGATCCACTTGTGGGTAGGATCAAATCATCGCGTACAACTGTTTGCAAGCTAACTCCGAGCTTCAAACCCCGTGGCCCACTTGCGGGTAGGAACCAATTACCGGTACAAACCGAAGCTTCAACAAAGCTTCACAACATATATGAATTTTTGTAGTTCAAGATACAATACTGAAACTCCTTAAAATACAATTTGTAATATGAGTTTCTCCTTCTTTAATGAGACTTCAATAAATGATGTTGAAGTAGGCACCAGTCTTCTTCTTCTTCAGTGAGTGAGCAGAATATAAATTAATTGCCCTCTTGAATGTGTAGCTGAGTAGTAAATGCTCTCAATAATATTTCAAGTCTTGATCATTTTCTCTTTCAAGTGTGTTTTGTTCAATGCAGCTCTTCAAAGCTTTAAATGTGTCTTCCAAAAACTAGTTGTTAGACACATGTATTTTGAGCATTAAATGCTCCTGATTTTGCTGAGATGAGGTAGCTGGACATGATCTCCAAATCTGATATGCAAATCTTTATTTTTATCTTCTCCCTAAAAATATAGCTATTGTAGCACAAAAATGGTATTCTGAAAATATGGTACTGAAAGTAGCTTGATAGATGACTCATATATTTTCTGTAGAAAGAATGTTAGTTCATAGAACAAAAGAAATATCCAATGTATAAAAGAGAGATAACCAATGAAAATAAGTGAGTTGCAGAAGACAATAATTTTATATTATAATTATGCATGGTACGAATAGGTAATCAGTCGTAACAAGTTGATATAAAATTGGAGCAAAAAAAAATGCGGCTCATGATAAAAGCCAGTTGATGAGATCTTTTATAGAAGATTTTAATTAAGAATAAAATTACTCCTAGTTCCCTCTTGTCATAATCGAACATCAGTAACAATATATAACACTGTTTCTCCTTGAGTGGCTCGAAATCTGAAATTGTTTCGTTACAAATTTAACTTAAAAATTTAATATCCACTGTATAAGAAAATAAAAGCAGGTTTAGTGGCGGTACAAGCCGAAAGGATATGTCTGTCAAACATATAGTGTAAATATGAAAGATTTCGTTCATATATAAAAAGTCGACAGTCAATGGTTCCAAAGCTGATATGGTTAAAAGATATACTGCCTAATAAGATTTTGTGGCCCAAAGCAGGTAAACTATAAACCATTGGCTAACAAGTACATAAGGTCAATAAGGTGTAAGCAAAGAAGATCTGACATATTGTCAAGGAAGTAATTCAGTAACGCGCGGTTCCCAAAGCCAGTAAATGAGAGCTGCGTCACTATATAGATATTACATCCACGCTCCTAGGCAATATACGGGTAGGAGAAACAGACATGTAAAGACCCAAGGTAATAATATATATATATATATATATAAGGTGTACGGATAGAAGGAGCTACAGGCGCAAGGCAGCTTTAGTAAAGGAATGGGACGTTAACAGGTAGCTACATTGAACTACAGTAATTGGTGCACATCTCGGTAATCAAGGACATGTCTTCTATCAGGTACAGTATGGTCAAATCGAGTTACCACCTAATGCATTTAATTGATGACAAAGTCTATAGACCAAGGGCTACTAGAACTGCTCCTAATGCTTTTTTAAAAAAATGTTTTTCTTTTAAAGGTTGATGGGACAAGAACTCCCATATAAAAGTTGTTTGTTAGAAGAAAAAAAATACTAACTGATAAAAGGACGAAGGTTTCAAATCGTTGGCTGGCAACGATAGCGTCAACTCACTTAATATATCATGCATACACGCATGCATATCCATAATATATATATAATATATATTATCATACGATCAGGACAAAAAAAAAAAAAGAAGGCTGACAAGCCTTTGAAATAGGCGCATGGGGTCTTAAACCTATTACCATCTATTATCAATTATTATGGTCAAAGACTTATATCTCCAATATCAAGGACCATCTATGACATTTGTGGAGCCCCAAAAAAAGTACTATTCGGCTAAATGAGAAAGCAGATAAAGGTTTCAAAGATTTCTTCCACTCATGGTGGGGCCAATGATAAGATAAAACAACAAGCCTTTTTGTTTACATGAACATAAGGGTGATAGAACAAAAAGAATGTGAAAATATTTATACACTGATCCGTAATATTTATAAAAAAAATTATAACAAAAAAAAATAGTTACTGCAACACTATAAAAAAATTATTTTCTTTATAAGCGGCTTTAAGTATATATATATATATATATATAACGAAATATAACTAGTAAATTAAAAATATATTTATTATATAAGTAGTAGTAAAAAAAAATGTATATTAAACTGTCATGTATATTATATAAAAATAATATAAAACTAAATATATACATGAGCGCTTAATGTGTCAAGTGCAAATGTGCAAACACACGTGAATACCTTTACTCGGATATAGCATTGAGTAGAGACGAGGTATGTTGAGCGGTGAAAGTAAAACTTAACATGAACAGGTGTATAATATAATAAATATATGTTTGGAATCATCAAAATCAATATATTAAGTTAAACTAAAATGTACATTAATTAAACTAATTTAATTAATTAGGGATAGAATACATTTTCGTTAACAGGTTTAATTCTTAGTTAAATTGAAGAATCCCGTGAATAAATTAACGTGTTGGGTAAAAATAAGTGTGTAGATGTTTATAGTGAAGGTTGGTGGTGTTAGAAACCATAAAATTTGGAGTTGGAGAAGAAGATGCACTCCCTAACTATTTGCGTCGAACTGGTGGAATGCGATTCGGTTTGGGGTCACCGGACCGGTTCGTATTTGGGGTCATCGATTCGGTTCATTTTTGGTTATCGGACCGGTTCGTTTTTCTGGCCATCGGTTCAGTTTGTTTTTGAAAGAAAAATTTGAGAAATTTTCCTTGGATTAAAAGGATTGGAGAAGAATTTCTTTTGGAGATAAATATTAGGGGACCCTAAATAGAGTGTGAGGGCCTCTAAAAGATTAAATGAGTGATGTATGAATCTCGAATTAGTAGGGATAAGATCCGGGTTGTAAATTTTAGGGGTGTTTGGGACGAACGACACTCGAAAAAGTTATTTCAGTGGTTATATATATATATATTTATGTGTGTAGAATATATATGCCGATTATGTATGAGTAAATCCGAAAGTCCGAGTAGGATGAAATTAGAATACTAGTGAGACATGAAAAGCTAATATTCGGGAATATATTTGTGTGAAAATTGTATCATAAGTGAGTGAATACTTATGGGAATAAAAATAAGTTGTGTGTATACTTATGAATTTATACGAATTGGTATATTAGGGATTATAGGCTAATGCCACATGAGATAGGCATAAATAGTCGGATTTGATGATGTATATATAAGGGTATAGAGACAATATATACATGATATAATTATAAATGTGTCTGTGTGAATGATACATTTGTGTGGAACATACCCCTCTAGAGCTATCATGGGAAGTTGTGCGATGTGGGTGAATCCCCTGGCTAGTGAATGTAGGGAGAGCATAGTCCCCAGGTCATAGCGTTCAGTTATTTATCAAGTGTGGATTTTATCACGGGTGAGACGTTTTCGGTATGATTTGTCTCACTTTCAGGTGAGGAACTATGGTCGCTTCCCATACGTTTGTGTTATGTTTTTTATCAAGTATGTGTGAGTTCCTGACCGGTGGTATCCAAGATGATATGTGTATTCCCTGGAAGATGATAGCATTCTAGAGACTGCATCCATTGAGTTATATCTTTGAGGGATGGTTATTATACTTATATAGTGTGTGATATATAAGTATGGATATACTTGATGTGAATAGTATATTGTGTATATATATGAAGATGTGAAAATATATATATATATATATATATATATATATATATATATATATATATATATATATATATATATATATATACATACACACGTATAGATAAAGAATAAAGTGAGAAGTAAATTTTTACGTCGGGGAGAATAAAATTCGGAATAAAATATGGTATACGTATATAAAGATGAGAAAATTATATACGAGATTAATGACACTAAAACGTGATTAGTGTATTATAAATAGAGAAAGTTATACATAATGAATGGATAAATTATAAGTGAGGAATTTTTTAATGCATAAACTCGTGCGAAAGCTTAGGATATTATATAAGCGGGGTAAGAGATAGCATATGGGTGATTTAGAGGTTTTGGAAAAATGCTAGTTAGGCGGGGTAGCGTAACTGGGGTGTTTAAAATACATGCATTAGGTTTTCACTATTAGATGAGAGGTGAGGGGTATCTCATGTGAGTGTGTCACCAGTTTAAATATGGAGAATATCATATTGTAAATATTAAAGTATTTTAAACAATTGTTAAATATTTTCAAAACATTTTGGGATCTGACCCTCTTGCAACTATACTTTGAAAAACCTTTTAGGTTTCTAGACACAGGGGCACCTGGATGATATTATTCGTTTGATTCAGACGATACTACAACAGCTGTGGATGCAAGCAGGGATTGTTTAGACACTTCTATACTTGTGATCTTGATAAGAGGTATTATGAGTTATATTCGGGCAAGTTGCCCGACTGTTGTCATTTATTTTGTCTTACACATTTTTCATTTACGCCTATTCGATATGGTTGTATTAATGTTTTACCGAGATTTATCGGTTATTGTTTTATTTATTTCAATTAATGTGTATATTAATTGTGTGGATGGTTATCTTATGTGTTTGAGTTAACAAGATTAGAAAGTTTAAAATTGACACTGGGCCTAATAGGTTATTAGTAATTAATTTGGTTTTCGACAGTGATGCTGAGAATGGTCCATTATGAGAATCCTGTTTTATTTTGATAAAGGATTGATCAGCCGAGATTAAAATAGGCGGGGTGTCACAGTAGAGGCTTGACTCAAAACAAAGATGGAATACTATTTTTAGTTTCTGAAAGTACTATCACACAATCAAAGTTGTAGTCCTAAACACTTATTCATACATTCTTTTGATATAGTATAATACTTTTAATCTTTCTCCAAATCATGAAATCAAAAAAACCTCGCATACATAATTTAGGAATATAGACACGCTTTCACGAGTCTAATGAAGCTTTGAAAGCTTTGTAGAATACCACACATCTTTGTCATTACTTACAAAGTGGCATCAACTCAATGTCTAGTACAATGTAAAGTCCAATAAGATAAGGGAATGAGTTCCTCAGTACAAATTCTCAATGTTATATGACTTAAAAGATTAAAATCCATCTCACGACACACATATAACATTTTCAATTAATAGGAAATGTGATAAAAAAATAGTCAATTGATATACAAAATATGAAAAGGATTATACTATATAAGTAGCATATAAATAATTGCATCAAAAACATTTTTATGGAAAGATAATACAATCAACTCAAGATAAACAAGGTACATGATATATACCAAATATTATTTTGAAACTCGAAATTCTAGACATGTTACGAAGAAATCAATGAATAATGAAAACACGTAGTGATGATCTACGGTATTAAAATCTAGTTCAACCAAGAGGTTTAATTAAGATATCATATAATTTATGCTCGATGGAAACCTAACTAAAAAACACCACCTTGTCTTCCACAAGATATATAATAAAATGATAAAGAATGTTAATATGTTTTGTGCATGAATGTTGAGAATGTCAATATATTTTGTGAGTGAATGTTGAATCATAATTTTTGAAATATTAATGGAACTAGTATTATCAAAATAAATAATCATGGAATCTGGATCGATACTATAATCCTTCAACATTCGTTTCATAAAAAATAATTGACTACAACAACTACCCACCGTAATTTGTTATACTTCAGCGATTTTCTTCTTGGTGTGCTAAGGAACCAAATAACTTCCTAAATGTAAGCGGTCACTGGTAAAACTCTTCCTATAATATACATATCCCTCCCCAATTGACATCAGAATACTCCAACAAAGAGGTATTGTACTTCTAGGGTATGAAATACCAAAGCGTTTTATATAACTCACATATATGATAATATGTTTAGCTGATTTCAAATGGGATTCTGTGGGATATTATTGGTAACGAGCAAAAGATCTTAGATTAAAGAATATTACGGGATAATTAATAGTGAGCACAAGCTCTTAAAATGGGATTCCCCGGGATATCATTATGCGATATCGCATTTTGTCCACATCCTTTCTATTAACATCTTTTCCAAGCTTTTCATCTCCATTCATAGGAGTGCATTTATACTTGGAAGAATTGAGTTCAAATTTCTTCACAAAATCTTTTGAATATTCCACTTTCCATTTGTTTCACTTGTAGGCGAAGTAAACAATTGAGTTTTCTAACCATGTTCATTTCAAAATAGTTTTGCATTAGCAAATAAAAGTCATGAGCAAGGTTTTTACAATTGAAGCCAAAAACAATATCGTTAACATAGACTTGGGCTACCACTATGTCTTTTCCACAAGACTTAAATAATAATGTCATGTCCAGACTTCCTATTTCATTACTTTTACCGCAAGATGTGAGTTAAGTTCTCATATCAAGCTCCTAAAGCTTTTCGAGGGCCATATAATGCCTTTTTGAGGTGAAAATTGTAAATTGGGAACTAGGGTCCCTCAAAGTCTTTTGGTTATGACAAATATAATTACTATTAGAGAGTACCATTTAAAAATTAAATCATCACACCCTTTATATATAGCTGGAAATCTAATGAACATGTTATAGCCAAGATTAGGCTAATTGACTTTAGTTTAGGAATCGGGGGTAAAAGACTCATCAAAGTCAACAACTTACACTTAAATGTAACGTTAAGCCGCTGACCTAGCCATGTGATGCAACACAATACCTTCGTTATCACATTTGTTCCTGAATATTCATTCGGTACCTATTACATGAACATCTTTAAACAAATGAACTAGATTCTAAATTTGTCTAATTTGTCTTGCATAACATTTACCAAATATTCCTCTAATATAAAATATTTCACATTATTTAGTTTAAAACTACAAGTGTAACAAAAAAGGTAAACTTATTTTTAGAGTTTAGAATTGGTATTAATTCCAACATTAAGGCTACAAATGATTTTTTAAGGATCATGGTCCTTTCTAACCCAAGGATGTGGGCCATCTAATTTAACATCCATTTGTGGTGGTGCTATTATTTGCATGTCTACACAATCATATGTTTCTTCTTTGTTTCCTTAAATTAAAAAGATAAGGAAGTTGGTTCTCACAATAATCCTAATTAATGAAAATTATTCCTCATCATCAATGACTTACGTTATCAGCTCCATCATCTTTGAAGCTCTATAATTGTAAATGCGTTATGAACAACTATTAATGGAATAGCCAAAAAAAATTATAGCTCCACTCCTAGAGTCAAGCTTAGTTAAATACTCTATATCCTTGAGTATATAACACTTCTTTCCAAAGATTGATTGTGGGCTCTTTGAATTTCCAAATCTCATTTGGGGTTTTGGTTTCATGGTATGACACATCGTATTTATCACCTCCGCCCGAAAAATCATAAGCACACCCTTACCTATCAACAGGGACTTTTCTATAGCCTGTATTGTTCAATTTTCTCTTCCAATAATCCTATTTTGTTGTGGGAATTTTAGGTGTGTAATATTCATAATTTATACCAACATCACTTTACCATTTAAGAATATATGTATATTAAAATTCCGTCCCATTGTCACATAAGACTATAACAATAGTGAAACCTATTCATTTTAGAGTTATTTACACTTGGTAATAAATAAGTCCTTCACATCGTACTTGCTATGGAAAAAGCCTACAAATGTGAACCTAGAAAAATCATCTACGATGTCAAGGACTTAATGTGATGGGGAATCTTTCTTACCACATCAAATTCTATGTGATTAAGAGTGTTACTTTGTATCACCTACTGATAGGAAGGGTGTGGATGTACAATCATGGTCTAGTCCCTTCAACACACCACTAATGTGTGAAGGCCAATGTGAAAGGGACTGAAATCATCATACACACAATGAAGAAACCCTTTGCCACTGAACAATCACACCTAGTAGATATAGCTTTCTATATTGAGCTAGAATAAGATGTCAGGGTCTTGATAAGAAGAATGGGGGAGCAAGAGTTCCCTCTATTAGAGAACGGATGAGACGTGTGAATGGTTAAAGTAGGGAAGGAGCAGGAAGAAGGGAAATAGTTGAGAACGTTCACCATGCTGGTCCTAAGACCCAGTAAATCTTGAAATAGCTCAGAGACAGAATAAGGCCTAGGATAGATCAGATGGAGCACGAGATCCAATGGCAGAATGTACTAAACCGGTTTTTTGGAAATAGATTGGAAGTGGTTTCGAGAGAAAGAAAGAGGAAGGTGATTGCAACGAGAAGTAGGCAATGCAAGAAGAAGATCATAAAATATGGGAGAGTAATTTATCTCTTATAAAGGTGTGAATGGGAGGTCGAAGGAGCTGTTCCAGAAGATGACGAAGAGGCTGGCCCAGTGTATGAATATTTCTTGGTAGACCAAGGGGGTAATGTATGGTTATAAATAACTCTAATATCCAAGAGTTTGTAGAAGAAGAGGGAGATGAGAGAGAATACATGACATATCGATCGAAACCACAGGTGCAAGAACTAGAACAATTGGACTTAGCTGATGAAGGAGAAGACCCAAGGTCCATCTTCATTTCGAAAGACTTGAGCGAAGAGAAAAGAGGGGCCTTGGTTGAGTTAATTCGAGATTACTAGGATGTTTTTTATGGAAATATAAAGATATGGAAGGGTTAGATGAGGAGGTAAGTTACCACAAGCTTAACTTTATGCCTTCAACCATACCTGTGATGCAAGCTACAAGGACAAGCCTGAACTAGACCTGAAGATCAAGGAAGAGGTGCAACAATTGTTAGCAAAAGGATTCATCAAGTCGATACAACACCCACTTTGGCTGTCAAGCATTGTCCTAGTAGGGAAGAAGGATATGAATCAAATAAGAATCTGTGTGGATTTTAGAGATTTGAACAGAGCCTGCCCAAAGGAAGAGTTTCCTCTGCCCTTTATTTATAGCTTGATTGATGCAACTGCTGGTTATGAAATGATGTACAGTTTCATACATGGCTACGTAGGATACAACCAGATCAAGATGGACCCGGTGGATGCATATAAGATGACGTTCAGGACCTTATTAGGAAACTTTATATACACAGTGATGCCTTTTAGGTTAAAGAATGCTGGGGCAACTTATCAACGGACGATGATGGTCATTTTCCATGACTTTTTTCTAAAGTTTTTAGAATTTTATGTGGATGATTTGGTCATCAAGTCGAAGAAGGAGGAGTCCCATCTAAACGATATGAGAAAGGTGTTCATTCGGTGCAGAAAATACAAGCTGAAGATCAACCCGTTGATGTGTGCTTTCAGAGTCACAAGTGGAAAGTTTGTAGGTGTTGTGGTTAATTTACAAGCAGTGCAGATGGACTAGGACAAGTAACAAGAAATCTAGATATGCCATGTCCAATAATGAAGAAGGAGATCAAGAGTTTCCTCAGTAAAGTATCCTACCTTAGGAGATTTGTATTAGGATTAACCGAAATAACTCACCCACTTATGGAGTTGCTGCGAAAGGGCACACAGTTCAAATGGGAGGAAGCTCACCAGGAATCTTTGACTAAGTTGAAGAAGCTGCTCACTTCTCCACAAACGATGATACCTCCCAGAGAAGGGAGACCATTGCAACTCTACCTCACATATACAATGAGGTTCGTTAGAGCTCTTCTGGCGTAAGAAGTCAATGGGAAAGAGAGACCAATCTATTACTTTAGAAGGAGCATACATGGCCCACAGGCAAGGTATAGTAGTATAGAAAAACATTGTTTAGCCTTGGTTGGTGTTTATTGCATAAAAACTTAGACATTACATGCTATATTTCACAATCCACATTGTGACAAGATATGACCCAATTATGTTTTTATTGGCAAGAACTATTTTGATTGGAAGGGTAGATAGGTAGTTCCTCATCATTTCAGAATATGATTTGAAATGTGTGGTCCCTCCTGCGATCAAGAGCCAGGCGTAGATTTTCCCATCTGGAATATCTAATCCACCCCGAGAGAGCATTCCATGGGATGATTTGTAGGAAAATTTCCTTGATGCCAACCTTAAAGAATGGATGATGTAATTCGATGGTTCTTCGGTAAAAAAGAAGGGAGGGGCAGGGGTCATCCTTTCTATAGGGAGTGAAGAATTTTGCCTTTCCTACAAGTTGGATTTCCCTTGCTCCAATAATAAAGAAGAGTATGAAGCATTGGTACTGGGGTTACTAGAGGCCCTTCTAAGGGGCATCCGTTCACTATGCATTAAAGGCGATTCGAACTTGGTGGTTCAGCAAATGAATGGGGAATATGCGTTGAAGCACCTTAGACTAGTGCCTTATAAAACAATCATCCAAAGGCTAATCAACCAGTTCCACCAGGTCAAGATAATAAGGCATCTAAGAACGATGAATAGGTATACTGATGCCTATGCTACCATTGCTCAGAAGATGGCTATAAAAACCAATACAACTACTATGGTGATACAATAGAGAACAACCTCATCTATTGTGTAACTGATCTGACCAATGGAAGATGATTAGGATTGGAGGGGCGAGATTAAGAAGCAGTTGGAGTCTGAAGAAGGAAAAATAGAACTGAAAGATCTAGAACAATACTTTACCAATCAGGGAAACTTCTACTTCAGGAATGTGGGAGGATAGTTGTTAAGATGTGTTGGGCTATAAGAAGCAGAACATAGATTAAAGAAGACATGATGAACAATGCGTAACACCTGATATCCCTCTATACAGAAGAATTCAGAAGGAGGGTACTTCTGTCCAACAATGAAGTAGGACGCAATAGAGTTACAATGGAGATGAGATAAATGTCAACTCTTCTTTCAGGCAACTGAATGCCACTTCGTTCAAACTCAAGTAGACTGGAGGCAGCCTTACACCGATTTTATCAAAGACGGAGTTGTGCCTTCGGGGAAAATAGATGCGATGGGACTCAAGCAAAGACCCCCACGATTTTATATCCCGAATGATCAGCTCTATTAAAGGGAGTACTTTAACAAACCATTAAAATACATCACGAAGGAAGAGGAAACAAAAGTCTTGAAATAAGCTCACGATCCAGCTCACATTAGAGGAGAAAATCTATATGACTAACTAATGACCTTGGGTTATTATTAGCCAACTATGGAGAAATATTCTACTGAGTTTATAGGAAAATGTAAGGCATTTCAGCTGTATAAAAACATGATTCGTGCCCCTTCGGTGGACTTACATTCTTTGGCCACTCCTTACCCATTCCACACTTGGGCATTTGACCTAATATGGGCCATACCCCCAACTTCGAGGGAAAAAATCTAGATACTCATGGCAGTAGAATATTTTACAAAGAGGGCTAAGGTGATACCACTCGAAAGAGAGACTGTAGGTGTGGTGGCTAACTTCATCAGGGAGTACATTATTTGCAGGTTTGGGATTCCAAAGGTTATCCTTTCTGATAACGGGACCCCGTTTGTCAAAAAAGAAGTAATGATGCTTAAAGAAAAATACTCCATCATCCATCATACCTCAACCGTGGCTATCCTAAGGGGAATAGTTAAGCCGAAGCAACTAATAAGACCTTTGTCAACATCTTGGCCAAGACGATGGAAGACTTCCTAGGATCATGGGATGATAAAATTCCAGCAGTCCCGTGGACCTATCGAACGACGAAGAGGAAACCTACAGGGTACACACCGTTCTCTCTTGTGTTTGGGGCTAAAGTAATTTTTCAGTAGAACTAAAAGTTCCCTCATCCTGATATGCCTTGCGAAGAAGCATGCTCCCTCATAGCAGAAAAGTACGGCTGGAAGACCTAGATGATCACAGAGATAATGCGATGTAATACTTATAAATGTATACGAAATAACTTTTCAAAGCATATGAAAACTTGGTGAGGCTAAGAAAATTTTTAGAAGGGGATTTGGCTTTGAAGGGAGGCAATGAAGAATATATGGGGGATCCCATTACCTAAATTTACAGTGAATTGGGAGGGATCTTTCATCGTAAAGGAGACTCACGATTTAGGTTACTGTTTAATCTCTAAGATGGAAGAAGATAAACCCTTTAAGATTAATAACAAATGGTTGAAGGTTTACCATGTTTAAATGAGTAACCTAAGTTAGAGATTTATTTTTGTTAAAATTATGTTACAGTTCATTGTGGGAGTGATTTATTTTGTAGGGAGATTAAAAAGAGGGAGTTTGCTTGTAAATTGTAAGAATTTAAACTTTGCAATAAACAGAAGCATTGCAATGAAACAACATATAATAATAAAATACTATACCTTTTTATTGATACGACTTGTAAATATTACAAAAATTGGGAACTACCGCCCAAGAATTACGTCTGGTGAAAGTAAAGAAAAGATTGATAATACAAAAGAAGGGACTTTAAGCCCAGAATAAACCACATATCGGGTTAGGAGAAGAAGGCCCCAGGAAGACCAGATGAAGCTTCCATGTATGACCTCTGAGCAGTAACGCAACCTTCAAGCCTGGTCTAGACTTGAGCTCTTTTGATTAATAGGGTTTCCCATTCTAGCTTAGCCTTTTCTAAGGCTTCTTAGGTAGCCCTCACTCTGTCATTAGCTATTACTAACAGAGGGGCCAGCTCTGCTAAAATTTTCTCTTTAGACTGTTGGCCCTCTACGTGTTTTAGATATAGTTACCTCTGGATTTCCAACTGATGGCTCTTTAGAAGTTTCAGATGGCTAATCAGCCAATTCAGTTGGAAGTCATCCTTGCCCATCTCCTTCAAACTTCCAAGATGATGATTGATGAGTGTCCTAGTAAGATTGGACGTTTGAGTGTTTTTAACCTCAGCAATAACGGTCGCCAGACCTTGCAGCCTATGGCTCATCACCAGTAAATTGGAGCATATATAGTCAGTAGTAAAAGTTTGAGGATAGTGCATGAGAATCCGTTCGATGATAGATTGGTCGCACGCAGAAATTTAAAAAGATTGGTGAAGGACCATGAGACAAAACTCGTGAGGAGCCATGTTTGGAGAAAAAACTCACATCTTAACTCGCTGTGCACTGACAGTTTTATAGTGGAACCGCGATCGTCATGGCTTGAGTCCTCATAGGGGACTGGTTCTGGATGCATGGATTTAACAATCGATGGATCACACTGAGTTGATGCTTGGATAATGGCAGGACCCCTCATAACCTCCAAAGCGATGAAGAAAAATGATTTGACAAAAATCTTAACAAGTGGTTTTCATTGTTATGTCACCTTTACAGGTGGAGTTTGATGGAAAATCTTAACAAGTGGTTTTCATTGTTAAGTCACCGTTATAGGTGGAGTTTGATGAAAAATCTTAACAAGTGATTTTCATTGTCAAGTCACCATTATAAGTGAATTTTGACGAAAAATGTTAACAAGTATTTTCATTGTTAAGTCACTGTTATAGGTGGAGTTTGACAAAAAATCTTAACAAGTGGTTTTCATTGTTAAGTCATCATTTCAAGTGGAAATTGAGATTTTTTTAACAAGTGTCTTCCATTGTTAAAGTTATCTTAAAGGCATAATGGAAGTACTCATGCAAATAAGAGGGAGCAATAAGAAAATACCTCAGGAATGCCTGGAGGAGCAGTGGTAGCTAGAGACAGCTGCAATGGAAGAAATTGCAACAGATAAACTTGTTCCTCCCTCAGCCTCTGAAGAACCCTCGGCCAGAGGAACCCCAACCCTTGGTGAAGAATCTTCCTCAGAAAAAGTCACTATAACCAAGATAGGGAGGGATCAAAAGGAATTTCTTTCCCTCCCAAGGGAGCATCAACCCCCATAGAGGCCGAATGGACCTTCGGACGTGAAGATGACCCAACGGTAGCTTGCACAATAGGGGGACCCCAGACAAAGATGGTGGAATTAATAAGGGGAAAGCTGCGCACACAACAAAATGTTAAGCCTAAACAACACAACATAGAAATGTAATGGAAATAACATAAGGAAGTATCTTACCTCAATGATGTTGGTAAATGGGGATAACATAATGGTAGGCCTCACCAAAGGAAACTGTAGAATTAACCCAGCGAGAGATGTGTCCAGATCAGGGGCAATTACAATCTTAAAGTAAAAGAAAATACTTAGTACGAAAGCTAAATGAAGCAAAAGAGAGTGATTATCAAGTTATTACCTGTAGAGGGCTAGGAGAAATTGGAACAGCATCCAAAGGAGCCATGGGAAGGGCAGATGGCCCAGAAGAATCTAGAATAGATTCCTCTGGCTGCGAAGAAGCTCAAGCGATTTCTTCAAAAGTGGCAACCTTCTTCGTACGCCTAGAGACAAAAAGATGAGAATAGGTTAGCCCGTACATGGGAGAAAGGGGAGGAAATGCATCGGATGAGACGCTATCGAAGCATCCTCCCACGAAGAGGCTCGTAGGAGGACTCGACCTTTCTTCTTTAATAACCTACACAAAGTTTCTAAGTGATAGAAAATAAACTACTTCTCATCATACTGAAAATGGATAAGTGTGGAAATAAAAAACATATGCTCAGGGGAATAATGGGAAGACATGACCATTGGCAAAGTAGGTAGTGAAAGAACTGGTGAAGCCCTATCTATTTGACCCTACTCATCATCTAGACTATCATCCAGAGTGATAGCCTCAGTTGGACCTGGAGAGGGAGAGGCCTTAGTATCAGAAGAAGCAATAGTAGGATGCACCTCATGAGCCCATTTCCTATGGGCCTTTGTACCTTGAGTCTTCTTTCTAGTGCTAGAGGCACCAGCAGCAGAGGAGACTTCGAAACTCTGTCTACGTTTTGATACCCCCTCCGTTGGATCTACGATAGTAGTAGGAAAAATAGTAGCAGGAGGAACATGGGTGGCTTCTTGAAATGCCCGATGTACCCGTTCCAACTCAGCCTGGCATTTGGATTTTATTTCCCCACTTAGGTTGTCAGACATAACAGGTGGAACAGAGGCAATTGGGAATGCGTATAAAGGATCTTGGGACTTTGGCTAGGGATTTGATATTGAAGAAGCCCCACTTTTAGACCATCTGGCTTTCTTGGTAGTAGGTTTTGATAGCCCCTTCCTAGGAGCCATATCATCAAAATCACCCTCTGTACTTTATATGGGCGTTGGAGCTTTCTTAGCCCTAGGTGCAGCAGTGAGGATCATGGGTCAGTAAGGTGGAAGCTCAAAAGGAGGACTTTTTAGAGTATAACTAAGAGGGAACTCAACCCCAAGGATAGAATTTCCCTTAAAACCCAGCTCCAAGGATGGAAAAGTTTGAACTGCTGGGTAAACAGGGGAACCTTGAACAAACTCTTCAATCTTAGCCAGCTATGAAATCCAGTACTCCAACATAAAATTCGAAGTAACATCGCCTTCCTGGGTAAGATCAGGGATGATGACTCAGCTGCTGGTGGAAAAATAAATGGTGGAGGTTGTTTAGACGGTGTAAAAGGCATAAGCCTCAGGAAAAGTAGTCCTAGGATGAGACTTCTGATATACTGGCCAAGGAACCCCCTGGTTATATCCAAACTAGAGGCTATAGCGAATGAGGTTATAATATTTTGAGGTGTATCCCCGTTCAGTATAGGAGGGTGGGTAGCTTGGAGATAGAAAATGAGGGGTCTTCTATGCAGAAGTAGGTTGCGCCACCCTTGAGGTATGGCCAAAGAAATTCCAAGTGTGTGCAAAGTAATACTCACCATAAGGCCTCATAATGAAGCAGGTCGATTTGTCAAAAATCCCAAGAATGTATTTACGACTTTGTTTTTATGGAAGAGAAAAAGGCGATGGGGATTAATGGCTTGGCTAGATGGAAGGGGGATTGAGTTGGCTGATATTTCGAGAAAATGATAGTACACGAAGCCCGTTAAAACTATGGAATCAACAAAATTAGCCAATTTATATCGGCCAAAATATCAGTCCATGTCCAGGAGAGTCCTATCTAGCCAAGAGTAAAGTGATACTATGGCCATGGCCGCCGGGGGGAGCTTATATCCCCAGGCCAAACGAATGGAGAGATTAATGAGATCCCTATAAGGTTGGCCATTAGGATAGCTTGGCAAGATAAATGGGATAGAATCACAAGTATATATGCTGACAGCTCAAGGGGTGTACCTTTCCCTCATATAAACGCATAAGAATCATAAGTGCGGTAGAAGTAGTTAATGGGAGGGGTGAATGAAGATTTATTCATCACCTAAAAATTTGATCCAAGTCTGCTCGGGCCTTCATTTCTTCGGCATCTAAGGCCTCATCGTGGTAGGGGGAAGTACCAATGGGCTCAAGATTAAGTAGCTCACAGACATCCTCAAGGGTAACGGTGAACTCTCCCCATGAGTCAATGAATGTATGTGTTGTGATGTTCCATTGAGAAACCATAACTTGTAACGCGATGTTGTGTTTGGAGAGAGTAAACTCCCCAAACTAGGTGTCACGGTGAAGACCAACTTTGGTGAGGGCTTCAGAATATGTGGACTGTATGAACGAGTTCCAATTATCAAAAACAAAGGGGGACCTCCAGGTCCTTCGAAATCAATGTGGGAATCGGGGAAGTCACCTCGGTCAATACAAAACCCCATGTTTCCTTCTGGGGGAAAGTAACCCCAAGAAGTAGAGTCCTCATCTTCATCATCCAAGAGCAAAGGGTCACACTTGGTAGTCAAAGTGAAAGTCTTGCAAGCACCCCCGAAATCATTACCTTTGCTAAAGATAGGAGATCGATGATAAAAACATAGTTATTCCTAGTGAGCTGCCACCAAAGTGGTGGCATCCATAGGGGTAGCAATAGCAGAAATGGTGATGGAAGGCGGGGCACTGGTAGTGGGGGAAATAAGAGAGACTAAAGAAGCCATAAGAGATGGTGGGGATTTGTAGAGTGGAAAATAGCAGTGAAAATGACGGAGTAACAAGAGAAGAAAGAAACAAATAACAAAGGAGCAAGAAAGTGAAGAAAAACCACTAGTAATAATGGTAGATGGAAATTTTCTCTCTCTAAAAATCCATGTAAGTACTAAGGCAAGCAACGAGGCGAAGATGAAAAAATAACTAAGTGTCGAGAATTAGTCATTTGAAATCAAGTGGACGTTTGAGTTTCCCATGGAAGCACATGCCAAGCCTTTAAAATGATTGCAAGTGGATACGTGGAACTTCGAGGCATGCTTTGACTGTTGAAAAGATAGGCTCGCGTCATTAATGAGGTGACGTTTGGGAAAAGGTGTGTTACTTTCAAGGGAAGTTAAGTTTTAGCCCCAATTTTTTTTCAATCAAATATAGGCCCCATGCTGAAAACCCAAGATGAGATAAAATGGGTTGAAGAGGCATCGGGGAGAATTTCAACAATACAGGAAAGGATCCACGTAGCGCAGTTCAAAAATTTCACGATGTCCCCTCGCTATAAGCTTGTTTGGAGATACTTCTGGCTCAGGTACATCGGGGAGAATTTCACTTTTTGAACAAGATTAAACGAGGAAGAATAAATGAATGACAAAACTAGGGAGCATTTAAAGTTCAACATTAATGTATGAGATGTAACAATAAAAAACGTAGCGACGTCCCTTTGCCATCGGCCGAGAATTTACTGAGATATGGATCAGGTACATTGGGGAGAATTTTATTTTTTTCTCGTAGAGATAGCGGTAGAAGTTGCAACAAAGAGAGAGAGGCAAGAATTTTCTTCCCACAAGCTTAAGGTTCATTTGATTGAGAAGTTTTCATTTAGACATTTCTTGTTGCCACAAAAAATCTCAACATAAAGGGGTAAATGTAGGAGGCTTGTGTAACACCCCATAATTTTGAGGACTTAGTATTTAATTATTTTTGGGAGATATAAAAATATTTAAATTGGAGAAACTTAAATTTATGATTTGGAGAATTTATTTGAGTGGGAAGAATTATTTATATTTGGCGACTTTAAGTTTAATTGTTCGAAATTTTGTGTGCCGCATTTTGAAGTCAAAATTGGAGAATATTATAAAGTATTTCGAATTTCAATTCGGAGTGCGCAGTTGAGTCCGGATGGGTCGAGATAGTCAGAAAAGAGTACCGAGGGCTAGTAATCGGGTCTCAGATCATTTTTGGGCATAGACGGGCCCACACGGGGTGATTTGGGCCATTTTAATTAGGCCCATGTAGCCAAAAAAGGGATTAGGAGTTTTAAACCTAATTGAGGGACTAGTTGAATGACAGTTAGAAAATTTTAAATCTAGGGTTCGAGAGAAAAATAGAGGAAGCAAATCAAGAACAAATTGGGGACGTTTGGAGTCAAATTAAGGGACGAATTAAATGTTTGTCATCAAACCATTCTATACACCAACGGATCAGACTCTACGAAAAGTTCCAGGCAAGTGGTTAACAATTATGATTATTAAATTGATGATAATCAATTCATTTTTATGGGAGGTGTAAACCAAAATTCGTTTTGGGTGGGTTAATGAATGAAATTGGGTTTTTTCGAAATTGATCATGTTATGTGATTTAATGGGTCAATTGATGAGATATAAGCATTCAATATTTGGTTGGTATTGGGACTACAACAGAAAACATGTATTAGAGATAAATTTATGGGGATTATAGAATCATATTTTTAAATTTTAATTGGGATTGTATCGTAGAAATTCGTTTTCTTGAGTGGGTGATAATTCGTGAAATTGATGATCCTAAAAGGGTTTAGATTATGATCATAGTTCATAATAGATATATAAAAATGATAAATATGATGGATTGAGGTTGGGAGTTGAGAAAAGAAAGCTTTTATTGTCGTTAACGGCTTAACAGAAGGGCGGAGAAGAAACAGACCTGTTCGATCGATCGATCGATGTCTTGGATCGATCGATCGATGGTCCCAGAATTCTGGCAGGTACGCCAGTTGTATGTATACTGGGAAATTTAATTAAGGTTTTCCCCTACTTTTTATTTAGTGATAAATTCATATGTAAAACATATCCCTTAGCAACTATGAGGTGATATAATTCGGTTTAGAAGGGTGATAAGTGTATGGCACGAGATGAATAAATTTTGGGAAATAATTCGTAGGTATTGATTTTTGGACCGAGGGAAAATGTTAGGGTATTGTAGTTGAGTGACACTACATTATTAAAAGAATTGAGGTGTAATTAATTAATTATGGGGTGGAATATAGAATTGGGTAATAACGATGGTACGGGCCAAGTGAGCGAGTCCGGGTATATTGGTTGCGCGACACCAAGTATTAAATTAATTGATGTGTTAATGAATTAAATTAGAGTCGGATCGTAGACTCGGGAAGGTAATAAAATTATTTAAGGAGTGAATTAATTATAAATATGAGTCGGACCCTAGACTCGGGAATATACAGGCTAGTGTTATGAGTTTTAGTTCATGGTAAAGCCAGGAGTTATATTATATATATACTGGATGGTGATAGTATATATGTATGTGTGTACTTTATGTGTGCTATTAAATACCAGGGACTAGATATTTATTTAACTTATATACTCTAGTGCTATCAAGGGGTTGCGCGATGTGGGTGAATCCCCTAGCTTGAGGAGTAGGGCGAGTATATCCCCAGGTCATAGCGTCCGGTATATGGGTGAGGGGTTTATCTAACTTTCAGGGAAAGAATATGACCGCCTCCACTACGTTTATATTTTGAACCAGGTTGGTGAGCGATTCCAACTTGGGTAACTAGGTTATGTGAGCACACCTAGTGAGATAGCACTTTAGAGGGAATCATCCAGAGAGGGTATACTCGGAGGGATGGATATACATATGATATATGTGTGGATGTTGTAGTAAAGGTACGTATATAATGGTAGGAAATATTATATGCAGGTAATAATACAATGTGTGATGTAATTGTTTTATATAACTTGTACCACCGTTATATGATATATTTAAAAGAAATTAATTAAGTTAATTGGTGAGATAACTTATAACTCATGAATATTAATACTCGATTGAGAGTAGAAAGACAAGGGAGGCTTACGAGGACTAGGTGGGGTTAAGGAAACCATTAGGTGTGCACATTAGTGGAGGGGTGAGTATGTCCTCAAGAGAGTGCGACGCTAACTTAAATATGAAACGCATTCATGCATTTTAAATTACTCCAGTTAATTCACTTGCTAAATATTTTCAAAATGTTTTGGGTTCTAACGCTTGCTATAAAATTATTTTCAAAACCTTTTAAGGGTCCAGCCACAGGGACGCTAGACTTGATATTCTATTCTAGGGATACGGAGTTGCGGCATATATGGATGCTAGCAGGAGCTTGGATTAGACGCACCATTCATTCCTTCCTAGAGTAGGAATCATTTATCAGTTTCAGTTTTGCTTAGGGCTTGTCGCCCAGACCTTTCAGTACAGTTGTCAGATTTATTTATTCAGGTGTTGGATGTTTGTATTAGACTATTTACTTTAGTGGCCGATGGTTTATTCGGCAAGTAGTTTAATTATTTATCCAGTTGATTTAATTCATTTGTTGTGTATGGCTCATATTATATCCCCACATGTTATTGTTTTGTTTAATTAAGAAGTTAAAATTTGGCGCCGGCCTTTTAGAATACTAGGTGGATAGTAAGTTTTAAAAAGGTTTTCGATAGTGATGCTAAGAATGAACAAACTGGGATTCCTCTTTTAATTTGGTATAGGACTTATCGCTGGGTATTTTATTAGGCGGGGTGTCAGAAATGGTATTAGAGCATCAAGTTCTAGTGTCCTTAGGATCTGTGAGGATTTTCACATTTCAGCTTAGCATCCTTTGATGTAGAGCCCTATCATAGGATTGTTGTATTCTTATACGTATGCGTATTTACGTTCTTCTACCAATTACTTTATATTTGATGGTGAACTCATACGATTTGATTCGAATTTCAGATGCCACCTAGGAGAGAGAGAGCAACTAGGGCAGCAGGGGGAGATGAGACTAGGCAGGCTCGTCAGGAGCTAGAGTTACCGCAACAACTGCCAGAGATGATTTCGGCTGCACAGGTAACTGAATTAGTGTCGCAGGCAGTTAAAGCGATGATGATCGCAATGGAAAGGTACTTTCCACGAGATCAACCACAGGAGTTAGTGGTACCGAATGTTCAGGCCCACTTGGGGCAGTCAGAATGGCAGCAAGTACGAGAGGTCTTTCAAAAAGGCCATCCACCAAAGTTTCGAGGGGGTTCAAATGTGGTGCTATCATGTCAGTGAAAGAGAGATATTCAACGTCACCTACACATGGTAGATTGCAATGAGGTGCAGAAGAAAATGCTAGCCACTTTTAGGTTAGTGGGAGCAGCGCTACAGTGGTGGGAGTCGATCATCACAGTTGAGGAAATGGATACATTAACTATGACAGATTTTTGGGTTCGGTTCGACCGCCAGTATTTCCCTCCAACAATCGAGGCTAAAATATTGAGAAAATTCAGTGAGGTGACTCAGGGGGACCGTTCAGTGGCTGATTACGAGGAAGAATTCACTCATTTTGCAAATTTTGTACCGGATGAGGTACGCAATGAAGAAAGAAAGAAGTCGAGGTTCATGGATGGGTTTGTCTGGAGGATCAGACAACATTTGATTAGTAATACCGCTTTAGTAGCTTATACGAACTTCATTAATGCAGCACTCCTGCACTGCCTGGAATATCGCTTCCACATAAAAGGAAGCAGGAGGGGAGTGGAACCCAGCCAGTCGGTTAAAGTGGGAGGGGTTAGTACCAATAGGGTATCCAAACGGCAGACAGGGGGACATCAGGGGTAGGATTTACGATAGGGGAATCAGGCCAAGCGATTTAGATCTGGAGTCTATCGACAGGATGGCCAGGACTTCCGACAAGGCCAGTAAGGAAGGGATCAGTGGAAAGGTAAATTTATTAGGAGGTGTTTCATTTGTGGGGAAACGGGACATGTGAAGATAGATTGTCCTAAGAGAGGCAGGGGTCAACTACAGGATGAGGTCCTGGATGTACAGTCGCTACAACAAGTCATGGGTGCGTTCGAGCAGGGGGAAGCTGCTCAGGAACTCGAGGATCAACCATTGTAGCTAGAGTACGGAGGTAATTATCTTTTTATCCTATGGGCATGGGGTATGTTTTGAGTGACAGTGAGGGTGTCACAATATAAGAATTATTTTCACTAGAGTTTGCGGGCAAGTCGAATTTAGTGGGTGCGCTGGCTATAGCAGCCATAATACATATATATGTTTATGTGGGGAGTGGAGTTCTTGGGTGTTAACCACGATAGAGTGGAGGTGTACACTAAGAGAAGGTGTGAATTATCCGAGGGGTTACTAATTTCGAGAATTATTAGAGTAGGGTAGATGATTTTTCCAGATATCGGTTGGATAGCGATGGATTTGAACTATTATGGATAGTGAGGGTAAGTTTTGGTGTTCGCGACACCAGGGTATGAATAACTTTTACTAGGTGTCACCTGAGAGGGTGTCCAGCCCATATATATGCGTGTATATATGTTGTATTATATGCTCCGATAGACACATAAGGATGTATTGTGTTCTTATATTTTATCCCGGTAAGTAGGGGTGTCTACTGAAGTGAATCAGAAAAGTTAAATTTATTTTCGAGCAGGGAGAGATATCTTGGGGTTTATATTGCACAAGAACTTGTGATAGTAAGGGCGCGGTATTTTATGTTATCTTTTGTAGCAGAAGAGTAGGCGTGTATACTTTTGTTTTAAGAGATAAGTACTTGGGGTACGTACTATGGACTGAGGGTCTAACAGATCTCAACGACCGACAATGTTAGGTAGTAGTGTATCGGGGGTTCTTTGTTTGGATTTCGCTTGCGATACATCCCACACATGAAACTTAGTGCAAAGTTGGAAGTGGGGGGATGTTTGGTCGTTAGTACATGGGTTAGGTACCCCAGTTACTATTCATATATGTGATATGACTACGGGTTGGAAGTTATATTACGGGTTACGGCTAGCATAGTCGGGTAACTTTCGTGCAGTTAAGAACGGGGACAGGGTGTATGAGTAACCTGGTTAATAAGGGTAACTTTCGTGCGGTTAATCACGGGTACAGGGTGTATGGGCGCCCTGGTTAATTAAAATGCATAACTGTGTAACTCTTAGTTAGAGGCGGGAGAGATTGATGTAGCGAGCTTAGAGGCATAGGACTAGAGAGTTTTGAGGATTTAGTATTTAATTATTTTTGGGAGATATAAAAATATTTAAATTAGTGAAACATAAATTTATGGTTTGGATAATTTATTTGAGTGGGAAGAATTATTTATATTTGGCAAATTTAAGTTTAATTGCTTGAAATTTTGTGTGTCGCATTTTGAGGTCAAAATTGGAGAATGTTATATTTCGAATTTCAATTCTGAGTGCGCAGTTGAGTCCGGATGGGTCGAGATAGTAAAAAAAGAGTACTCGGGGGTAGTAATCCGGTCTCGGGTCATTTTTGGGAATAGTCGGGCCCACACGGGGTGATTTGGGCCATTTTAATTAGGGCCATGTGGCCAAAAACGGGATTAGGAGTTTTAAACCTAATTGAGGGACTAGTTGAATGGAGATTAGCAAATTCTAAACCTAGGTTGAGAGAGAAACAAAGGAAGAAAATCAAGAACAAATGGGGGACTTTGGGAGTCAAATTAAGGGACGAATTAAATGTTCTCCATCAAACCATTCTTTACACCAACGGATCAGACTCTACGAACAATTCTAGGCAAGTGGTTAACTGTTGTGATTCTTAAATTGATGATAATTAATTCACATTTGGGAGCTGTAAACCAAAATTCGTTTTGGGTGGGTTATTGCATAAAATTGGGTTTTTTCAAAATTGAACATCTTATGTGATTTAATGGGTCAATTGATGAGATAGAATCATTAAGTATTTGGTTGGTACTGGGACTACAACAGAAAACATGTATTAGAGATAAATTTATGGGGATTATAGAATCATATTTTTAAATTTTAATTGGGATTGTATCGTAGAAATTCGTTTTCTTGAGTGGGTGATAATTCGTGAAATTGATGATGCTAAAAGGGTTTAGATTATGATCATAGTTCATAATAGATATATAAAAATGATAAATATGATGGATTGAGGTTGGGAGTTGAGAAAAGAAAGCTTTTATTGTCGTTAACGGCTTAACAGAAGGGCGGAGAAGAAACAGACCTGTTCGATCGATCGATCGATGTCTTGGATCGATCGATTGATGGTCCCAGAATTCTGGCAGGTTCGTCAGATGTATGTATACTGGGAAATTTAATTAAGGTTTTCCTCTACTTTTTATTTACTGCTAAATTTAACTGTAGCACATATTCCTTAGCAATTATAAGGTGATATAATTGGGTTTAGGAGGGTGATAAGTGTATGGCACGAGATGAATAAATTTTGGGAAATAATTCGTAGGTATTGATTTTCGGACCGAGGGAAAATGTTTGGGTATTGTAGTTGAGTGGCACTACATTATTAAAATAATTGAGGTGTAATCAATTAATTATGAGGTGGAATATAGAATTGGGTAATAACGATGGTACGGGCCAAGTGAGCGAGTCCGAGTATATTGGTTACGCGACACCAAGTATTAAATTAATTGATGTGTTAATTAATTAAATTAGAGTCGGATCGTAGACTCGAGAAGGTAATAAAATTAGTTAAGGAGTGAATTAATTAAATTTGAGTTGGACCATAGACTCGGGAATATACAGGCTAGTGTCACGGATTTTAGTACACGGTAATGCCGAGAGTTATAGTATATATATACGGCGTGGTGATAGTAGATATGTATGTGTGTACTTTATGTGCGCTATTAAATATCAGAGACTAGATATTTATTTAATTTATATACTCTAGTGCTATCAAGGGAGGTTGCGTGATGTGGGTGAACTTAGTTTGGAGGATTGAGAAGCAAGGCATCATTAGTGCTTGTCCTGACCATCTTATATACACATGGTAAAACACCGAGTAATTTTTCATCGTGGAGGTTTGTGCGGAGTAGCCTTGAGTTCCATAGGTCCCTTACCTAATGTTGCATCTACTTTATGTGATGTCACTAGCCAATTAGTCACCGTAAAATCCAAAATGGAGTAAACCGCTGTGGTATTGGGATTGTCAGACAGTTTGGTGAGACACCTTTGTGGTGGCAGTCCTCTGACGCACTGTGGTTGGAAAAAAGGCATGTATTGGCATTTAATGTTTATGACGTAGAGACGACTGGTCCATCATGACTTTAATGTTTGTGATGTAAGGTATCAGGTCATGTCTTTTCACACCTATGAAGGACTAAGGCATATCGGGAGTGGTGTGGACGGCCATTTAAGGCCCTCAACCATTTCTGGAAGAGAGGATTCTTTCTAGAGATTATTTCTAGCACTACACCAAAATGGATAAATTGGTACCCTTCCAGCGGCTAGCCTTGTCATGGTCATTGACCGTGACAAAAACATACGCATTTTTTGTCACGGTCATTGACCGTGACAAGACCGTGACAACGTATTGTCACGGTCATTGATCGTGACACGTCCATGGCAACTACACTTGTCAGAGACTTGTCACGATTAATGACCATGACAAACCTTATAATATTATCACGGTCAATGACCGTGACACGTCTGTGACAATTTGTTCAGTAAAAAAACCCTATGCTTTCTTTTTTCCCCACTGTTTTTGGTTTCCCTCTCTTTCTCTCTGTCTCTAAGGTATGTTTTTTTTCCCTCTCTTTATCTTTCATTTCTATATGTGTGTGTATGTGTGTGGTGGTGTGTGGTGTGTGTGGGGTGGTGTGTGTGTGTACATGTGTGTGTGTGCGTGTGTCGTGAGGGGAGGGGGAGGGACAGGGGGGCTAGGGAGGGGAGGGACAGGGGGCTGGGTGGGGGGCAGGGGGTGGTGGTGTGTATGTGTGCAGGTGTGTGGTGGGGTGAGGGGGAAGGGGGTGGTGTGTGTGTGTGTTCAGGTGTGCATGTGTGTGGTGGGGGGAGGGGGCAAGGGGTGCTGTGGTGTGTGTGCGTGTGTGGTGTGGGGGAGGGGGTGTGGTGGTGTGTGTGTGTGGTGGGGCAATCTCAACAAGTGAAACGAACAAATTGATTAATAAAATATGTATTTCCCCTTTCATATGCAAGTAGGATTTCCCCTCATTATCAGATAATTGTTGAGATTCGAAATAACTTTAATTGTATAGATTTAATAAAATAAATAGTATAGCTTTAATTGTAACTTTAATTGTATAGTTTTATATGAAAGTAAATGAATAATTAGTGCCCATTTTATATGAAAGTAGGATTGCCCCTCATTGTAAATTAGTAAATTAATAATTGTATACTTTAATTGTTAGTTTAATTGATGAAATTATTTAATTGAGTATATGAATTAGAAGGAGTAAGGGATACACATTTGTTGTTGCGGTTGGATTATACAAGATCAATGTTGGGTTGGTTAATTTTAGAAGTGGTATGACCACTGGATTAATGTCCATATGGGGGTGGGATTTTTCAACTTTTTTTCAAAATTACTTTGTATCACTCTTGTGTAGTGTGCGTGTGTGTGGGCAGTAGGGGTGGGGATGTTTCACTCTTGTACATATTATGAGCTAGATGTTGTTTTGAAATTTCGAATTGAGGTGTGTGGTGGTGGTGGTGGTGGGGGTGGGTTGGGGGTGGGGTGCGGTGTGTGTGTGTGGGGGGGGGGGGGGGGGGGGCAATCTCAACAATTGTGTAGCTTTAATTAATAAATTGTATAGCTTTAATTGTATAGTTTTATATGAAAGTAAATTAATAATTAGTTCCCATTTCATGTGAAAGTAGGATTGCCCCTCATTGTAAATTAGTAAATTAATAATTGTATACTTTAATTGTTAGTTTAATTGATGAAATTATTTAATTGAGTAGATGAATTAAAAGGAGTAAGGGATACACATTTGTTGTTGCGGTTGGATTATACAATATCAATGTTGGGTTGGTTAATTTTAGAAGTGGTATGACCACTGGATTAATGTCCATATGGGGGTGGGATTTTTCAACTTTTTTTTAAAATTACTTTGTATCACTCTTGTGTAGTGTGCGTGTGTGTGGGCAGTAGGGGTGGGGATGTTTCACTCTTGTACATATTATGAGCTAGATGTTGTTGTTTTGAAATTTTGAATTGAGGTGTGTGGTGGTGGTGGTGGTGGTGGTGGGTTGGGGGTGGGGTGGGGTGGGGTGTGTGTGGGGTGGGGCAATCTCAACAATTGTGTAGCTTTAATTAATAAATTGTATAGCTTTAATTGTATAGTTTTATATGAGAGTAAATTAATAATTAGTTCCCATTTCATGTGAAAGTAGGATTGCCCCTCATTGTAAATTAGTAAATTAATAATTCTATACTTTAATTGTTAGTTTAATTGATGAAATGATTTAATTGAGTAGATGAATTGGAAGGAGTACGTGATACACATTTGTTGTGGCGGTTGGATTATAATGGATCGATGTTGGGTTGGTTAATTTTAGAAGTGGTATGACCACTCGATTAATGTCCATATGGGGGTGGGATTTTTCAACTTTTTTTAAAAATTACTTTGTATCACTCTTGTGTAGTGTGCGTGTGTGTGGGCAGTAGGGCTGGGGATGTTTCACTCTTGTACATATTATGATCTAGATGTTGTTTTGAAATTCAGAATTGAGGTGTGTGTGGTGGTGGTGGGTTAGGGGTGGGTTGGGGTGTGTGTGGGGTGGGGAAATCTCAACAATTGTATAGATTTTATTAATAAATTGTATAGCTTTAATTGTATACTTTTATATGAAAGTAAATTAATAATTAGTTTCCATTTCACGTGAAAGTAGGATTGCCCCTCATTGTAAATTAGTAAATTAATAATTCTATACTTTTATTGTTAGTTTAATTGATGAAATGATTTAATTGAGTTGATGAATTAGAAGGAGTACGAGATACACATTTGTTGTCGCGGTTGGATTATAATGGATCGATGTTGGGTTGGTTAATTTTAGAAGTGGTATGACCACTAGATTAATGTCCATACGGGGGGTGAGATTTTTCAACTTTTTTTTAAAAATTACTTTGTATCACTATTGTGTAGTGTGCGTGTGTGTGGGCAGTAGGGGTGGGGGTGGGGATGTTTCACTCTTGTACATATTATGATCTAGATGTTGTTGTTTTGGAATTCAGAATTGAGGTGTGTGTGGTGGTGGTGGTGGGGTGTGTGTGTGTGTGTGGTGGGGAAATCTCAACAATTGTATATCTTTAATTAATAAATTGTATAGCTTTAATTGTAACTTTAATTGTATAGTTTTATATGAAAGTAAATTAATAAATAGTGCCCATTTCATATGAAAGTAGGATTGACCCTCATTGTAAATTAGTAAATTAATAATTCTATACTTTAACTGTTAGTTTAATTAATGAAATGATTTAATTGAGTAGATGAATTAGAAGGAGCACGGGATACACATTTGTTGTTGCGGTTGGATTATAGTGGATCGATGTTAGGTTGATTAATTTTAGAAGTGGTATGACCACTGGATTAATGTCCATATGGGGGTGGGATTTTTCAACTTTTTTTAAAAAAATTACTTTGTATCACTCTTGTATAGTGTGCGTGTGTGTGGGCAGTAGGGGTGGGGGTGGGGATGTTTCACTCTTGTACATATTATGAGCTAGATGCTGTTGTTTTGGAATTCAGAATTGAGGTGTGTGGTGGTGGTGGTGGTGGGGTGGGGTGTGTGTGTGGTGGGGAAATCTCAACAATTTTATAGCTTTAATTGTATATTTTTATATGAAAGTAAATTAATAATTAGTGCCCATTTCATATGAAAGCAGGATTGCCCCTCATTCTAAATTAGTAAATTAATAATTGTTATACTTTAATTGTTAGTTTAATTGATGAAATGAATTAATTGAGTAGATGAATTAGAAGGAGTAAGGGATTATAGTGGATCGATGTTGGGTTAGTTAGTTTTAAAAGTGGTATGACCACTAGATTATTGTCCATATGGGGGTGGTATTTTTCAACTTTTTAAAAAAATACTTGAAATTAAATGAAACATACTTGAACTCACCCTTAGGAGGAGATTGGGGGGGGGTGGGGGGGTGGGGGCTGCCTGTGTGTGTGAATGTGCGCGGGTGTGTGTGTGTATGTGTATGTGCCCATATGTGTATATGTGTGTGTAGTGTGCGTGTATGTCCCTTGTAAACGAATTGTTTGGTTATTAATTTTTTAGCAAATTAATATATGATTGCCCCTCATTGTAAATTAGTAAATTAATAATTGTATACTTTAATTGTTAGTTTATTTGCATGTCTTCTTTTAATTCATTTTGATATGTACTAATAACATTTTTTTAGAGCAAATGTCTCCTTCAGGTATTAAGGCGAGGATGATGATGCTTGTTATGATGATGTCTTCTGGGCTCGGTGGTAGCGGAGGCGACGAGGGCTCCTCGGCCCCTAGGCTCCCCAAATATGGCAAATTGGGGATGGCCATCAAGAACAAGTCGGGGCTATTAGCGAGATCCCTCGAGCTGGTAAAGACGATCATCGGCCCGGGGTACATTAGTTGGAAGGAGGTGCCATATGAGCTCAAGTTAGCTGTTTGGGTGGCACTACATATAATGTATTTATATTTATATTTATATTTATATTTATATTAATATTCATATGAATATTTTAATTTCTATTTCAATTTCATTTTATATTTATATTTATTTGCAACTAACATTGCATTTGTTGGACAGGAACAATTCAGCCCGGACCAAAGCTATGCGATTCCGTCTTGGAGCAGTTGAGGGAGAAACATAAGACGTGGAAGAAAAATATGCGGACCCGGTACTTTGGAAAGACACGAGAGTCCATTATCCAAAGGCGTGAATCCATCCAGCCGAAGGAGCCGATCTCATTGGCACAATGGCAAAAGTTCGTTGACAATGAGATCGGGGAGCGACAATTGGCATCTCGCCAATCATGGAGGGAAAACCGGGTAAAAAATACGGACGTACTACTCCGACCGGACGTCTTACGCCGAGGTGGAGCATCGAATGATGGTAAGATTTAATTTTTCTATAACTAAAGAAATATATTATTCTGCATTATTTTACTTTGCGGGGATTATACTAATTTTACTTTATTTTATTTCAGGGGACAGGTAGTGGCCCTGGGGGTAGGCCACATAGGCTCGATACTTATGTGGCTCTTCGGACGAAGAAGGGGAAGGACAAGGAGGTGTCCCCGAGCGTTGCGGCCATGATTTTAAGTAATCCGACAGTTTACTTTTTGTTAATTACGTTATAATTTTTTAATTTACTTATTTAACTAATCATATGCTTTTTATCATTTCAGGCAAAGCTTAAAGAAGTGCATGAGTCGCAGTCTGATGCTGATAAGGCATCTTTGTCCACAGACGCACTCAGCCAAGTGCTTGGCTCTGATCGTAAGGGTAGGACAAGGGGGTGAGCTCGCGGGTGGCCAAATCTAGGATCATCGGATTGGAGACGAGCAACACCAAATTGGCTCGAACGGTGGAATCGTATGAGGCGAAGCTGTCCCGTTTGGAGGCTACGGTCCATGATATGTTCTCATTCATTAAGCGTTCATTGGGAGGCAGAAAATGCAAGGGAAAAGGGAAGGAGAAGGTGGTGGAGGAGGACGAGGTGCGGAATGACGAGGATGTGGACCTCGCTGCTTCATCACCAACATGTGCGAACTTTCATGATCCACTTACCTATTTGGCTCCCTTCGATCGATCGATGTCGACGCTTGGTTAGATGAGCGTGTTTATACTGGACATATTTGATGGCCAGTGGATAGGGCGCGGATTGAGGGACCCGAATATCATCCAGGGTGGATTAGTTCATGGACGTGAGATTTAAGACGTCGAGTCTAGGGTGCTCGTCATGCATGTGATACCCGAGAAGGAGAACTCCCTATTGTGGTTGCGCGAACGATGCGACACGATGTATATTAGTGGGTGTGTCAATTCATATATCGTGTGGCCTACTCACCTCATCGGATTTAACCTTACCCAAGACATGTAGTGACATTATTTGAATTGAATTGTATTGTTTTTTAGTTGGTACATTTGAATTGATTTTAAGTTGGTACATTTGAATTATATTTGGATTATATCGTGATGCATATTGTTTTTAGTTTGAATGTATATTTGCATTATCTCTAGTTTATTTGGATATGTGATGTTTGAACAGGTACAACATTGCTATAACCGGAACAAATATACTGCTCGGCAGTGGCAGTGGCCATACTGCCCAGCAGATTTTTTTTCAATTATGCCCAGAATTATCATGGTCATTGATCGTGACAAGTCATTGACAACGAAAGTTACCACGGACTTGTCACGGTCAAAGACCGTGACAATTTTTTAAAGAATGTCACGGGCTTTTCACGGTTATAAATCGTGACAAACTTATCACGTTCAATGACCGTGACATGATCGTGACAATTCCAATGAACTTGTCACGGTCAATGACCGTGACAAAAAAAGTTGTCTCGCCCAGAATTGCTACGATCATTGACCTTGACAAGTTGAAATTGTCAAGGTTAATGACCGTGATAATTTGGCAAATTTGGTGTAGTGTAGAGAGAGAATTGAGACCAGAGAGAAGTTATTGCAAAGAAGAGTTCTTGATCACCCACCATTGTCATTTATTACGAAGCTTTTAATAGCTAACTAGAAATCTTTTGGAGGTTGTTGGTGTGTTGGCTGCTTGCCAAGGTGTATATTGGGTGCTTACTTCTCTCTCCCTTTGAATGTGTTACTTCTGAGTTCCCTTTATTATTGTTTTGAGTTATACATGAGAGTGTTGTGAGTTCAATATTGAAGAGTTTTTGGGTTATCATTTATCACTATACCTATAGTGGTTACACCTCAACTAGTATTAATAATATTGTGGGTTTACTTATATCTCCCTTTGAATGGGTTATCATTAATTTAAAAACTACTCTTTTGGAGCTTAATTTGTTCAAAGATAAGTGGAACTAAAAATCACATCTATTTTTTAACTTCTTAAGACAATATATTACGTTTTTTTCTTTTTATTCCTTTTTTAAGTATGTAGGTTATATTTGTTGAAAATCAACTACTTTTAATGTATGGATACTTCTTATGTTGGGCCTCTTTTATGATCCAAATTTGGTGTTGGATCTTCTTAATTTTCCCTTGAATCACCTATGAGAACTCTCATGCCTTCACAATTTTAAGACACCAATTTGATAATTTGTTTACATTAAGTAGCATCAATTTTTTTTCATTATATTTCTATTTTATCCGAATCTAAGCCTTTACTTGGGCCTATGTTCGTTATATCTTTATTTTATTGGAATCTATGCCTTTATATGTACGTAGAATTTTTGTTTTGATATGTGATCATTGACATATAGGATCTTTTGATCCCATACGACTAGAGATCAACGATTTTTAAAATTGTTATGATTTTGTTTGTTTTTTGAAATGGTTCCTATTTTTTTCAAATGGCTCTGATTTTGTGGGGTTTTTAAATAGCCTCTCAGGTGTTGATCCAATAATAAGAATACAAACATTTTCTATCTAATTTTCATTTCGTGATTCTCTTGGAATATTGTGTGTCATTTCCATATGTGAAATGTTACATTGTTATGTTGTTATCTTAGTTTTGTAGATATCTCAGCTATATATATCATTTTTAGGGGTGTTTAGGTTTGGAATTTGGATTCTAAATCTGTTATAAGTATTATTTGTGCTCGTTGTCTATGATTTTTAAATTGTATGGTCAATATTTGTGTTCCTTATATTTTGTTTAATCAATTTGTTTGATATGACTTCGTTACTTGGTTGAAACATGAGCTCTGATTTTGATGATTCTTAGATTGTTTGTTGACACATGTCTTTTTTCAGACGGAGTCCTATTTCACCAATGGCACCCGTAGGCCTGCTATGCAATGGCATCCTCACAATGGATAAAAATCTTTCACTAAAGAGTAAAGCACATTCGGAAAGAAGTGACATCTCTCAAGGCCGACATTCCGTATAGGGGTATGTTTTGAGATATGCCACATTCCCTATGAAGGGGATTTTACAAATTTTGATTAGGTTTTAATGATGGGTTTCAAGCTTTCAATGTTGGTCATGTCATTCGAATAGACATTATATGTTTTAAACTTTTTTTAAGATTGTTTTGTTGATTTTAGTACGATTACATTTATCCAAATTGACAGTTTAAATGTTGAAAGTTTAAAGCATAAATCATTTATTTTTGATTCATAAGCATGTGATATTTCAGTTTTGACATTTCAAACTAAGTTCCCGTCACAAAATTCCTATGAATTAGTCATTTTCCTCAGTTTCCATCTCCCAAACCAGAACTTTAGCTCCCAACTTTGTTTCCACCTTTTGTGGAGAGTATTATAACATAATAGACCAACTGATCCACTGCGATCTAAGAAAATGTCCATATATCTCATACATGGATGCAACTGTGTAACTGGTATAGATGATCATGGTTATGGAATCATAATTGAGTATGATTTTAACTGCATAAGAATGCTACTACAAAACTGTTTGGGACTAATTTTGGTGGTGATAACTATTTGGGACTATAATTGGCAACATTTTTCGGTCCAATTGTCAATAAATGTTTGGGTCTTAACTTTTCATTTTTAATTTTGCTGCTTACTTTTTATTTTAGTTTCAAACACGGGCTATTTTTCAAGTTGAAGCGTCTTAATTTTGCTTCTTACTTAAGAATTGATAAAAGCAATGTTACGTACTAAGTTATGAAAACATCGTTACTTTAGAGCTGGTGGTAGCATCAATTTATTTTCTTTCATTCTTTTGATTAATGTAAAACTATTAAATTATTTCTCAATTCTTATAAGTTAACTTCTTAGCTTCCAATTTGTACAAATTTTTTATTTAATTTGTTTTATACTATCCAATGGATGATAATATCACTTAGTTTGGTCCACTGAATATAAATATTTCACTGCATTGTGTTGTCAGTGGTTTTTGGTGGAGGTGGTGTTGTCACTTGTATATAAACACATGTACATGTTGGTGTTTACTTTATAAGATTATATTGAAATCATTTTAATATATTTTTTGGATTTCTATTTACACATTTCTATTGCATCTTTTCTGATTTGGATACAAGAAAGTTTTGTTTGGGTTTATGATATTACGTTTTGTTAATTTCGTCCTTATAACAAGTTCAAAATTGTGTTAGGACATTTCAATGCATTACTATACAAGTCTGTGCCGCCCCATGTGGTGAACAAAAATTGTTTCGACCTTTGTTGAAGTTATTTTTTGGTTTTAAATCATATTTTTTGGAGTTTCAGTCTGAGATTTGGGATTTTAGGTTTTTAGTAGTTGATATTTTTGTTGTGATGAACTAACTATATCGTTGTATTGCAGTCACAATTGGATTTTTACACATGAAAGGTAATTAATTCTCTCTCCCTCTCTCTCACATCTCTCCCTTGCATGTGGTTTCATTTTTAGGGCTGTTAAGTTTAAAAAGGGTATTTTTTTTATATAATATACGATTTTGAATGAGTTTAATCTTGGCTTGGGAGTAGAAAGTCTTGGATTTATAGTTCATTTAAAGTCCATACGAAATTAAAATGTATGTGTGTGCTTGGGCACATATGTTTCCTGGTTAATGTATAAAGGCCTTATGATCATTATATAACGAAGTTGCATTTGGCTTAAGTGCAAATAAATATTTCTTGCTATAGTTTTGAGGCTGATATGCTTGCATTCTCTGGATGCTATTATGGAGGTGATAGAAGGAAATAAAAGCACTAAGTACAATATGAAAGAGGTGGAAAACTTTGCATGTGAGGATTCTCCAATTTTAAAAGTTATTTTTCCATTTAAACAATATATGAATCATTCTTGAAATGCTTATTTTGGAATGGTATGCAGACAAAGAACCTTAAAAGGAACGAAGAGAATGAAGATGCCCGCTAACACCCGAGGAAGTTGGTATGAGAGCGATGTTTCTATCACCAACAATAATGATAACATGGGTAGGATGTTAGCCGAAAGAAGGTATGCTACTATTTATGTTAAGAAGTATTTGGACTTTGGAAAAATAAAAAGGTTAGAGTTAAATTATAATAATTTTCTGTGTATAAAACGTTTTTACTTCTACTTAATTGAGTTTTGAGTAATTTTTATATATACTTTCTTTGTAGTAAAAGGTGGAAAATATTTACGCAAGTTGAACGACATCTGGAAACTAAATTTTGACAGTGTACCAGTCCATGCCCTACCATCCTTTGATTGGTCAACCCGTTTCAAATACAAATACTCCTCATGTTACTCAAAAATCATCTTGGGCGGGAAAGAGAACTTTTTTACCTTAAACTTAATAGAATCTGAATTACTATAAGATATCAGGCTATTGATCTGACTATGGGGCTCACCTGTGGAATCCTTCACTCGGACATAAGTAGTGAAATAATAACGAAGTTGTTTTCCACCACAGGGAAGGATGAATACCATGGATAAAATACAGAGGCTTCAATAGTAGGGATGGAAGGCGTATGTCATATTCAAGTGATTTTAATTTCTTAATTTTTCATATTGTTCTTAACATCAGTATTCTTTATGAATTACAAATCAATTCAACATCGCATTTCACAGATTCAACACCTTCCTCGATAATAGTTTTTGGGTTATTTATGCACACAAGTATGTGTGATTCCATCACTTCTTTATCATATTTTCAGCAATGCCTCATAAGTTAATCAATCTGATAGTTTCACTGATTGTTTTTAGTAGATTCATTTTTTCGATATTAGAAGTTGTTTTTAACAAGTATAGTAAGTCACTGTTTTTACTTATCAGGGATCAATGGTGAAATGCAAAAGTAGTGGTGCCATTAGAGTATTTCCATTGACATGACCTAGCCTCGCTTCACTGTGAATAAGGAGAAACTATTAATGGGAGTATAAATCATAAACACTGTTACATTTAGGGTAATATCATTCATATTATATGATTCTACAATGTAAGTTGTTGCACGATACACGTCGCTATTCATTCATGACTATTTGTTAACCTCCATTTTGTAGGAACTATACTAGACTATTGGCTCTCTAAGTTAGATTCAAGATCTTTAATACTAAATACAACACACGTAAGGACATATTTTATAAGTCCTGTTACATTAGTGCATGTCGTTTACCACTATAAATCGTCGAAGAAGAAGTTAAAGTTTGAAGATACATGAAGACAGATCCTAATATCAAAGTTTGTCAATATTAAAGTCTCCACGAGATGAATTTTGGTAAGACTATGTTTTTGATACTTAACGGTTCATTTAAGAGTATTAGGATATTTTTCTAAGGGTTGAGGCACCGTTTTTCCTCAAATGAAATTTTTCTAAGTGTTGAGGTGGAGATTTTTTGATGAAATAAAAATTTATTTTGTAATTAATTTCGTTCAAGCAACAACTCTGAGTCGTTCAAGTGACAAGCGCATGTCGTGCGAAGCTCGTTCGAGCGATGCGTGTCATCGTTTGAGCGAGATGGAATTTTCATTTAAGCGACGCATCGCTTTAACATTTTTATATATAGAGTGTTAAATAACTCCATTTTGCTTAAGAAGGCTTGCTGTTTGATAAAACACGTAAATTGCAATCTGCCGAATTCTTTAGTCTTCTTCTTTTAAGGATTTTTCACTTTGTTTTCAATTCACACAATCCCAATGTTTTATGTGAATTGTTTTGAGACCTGAAATACATTTTACTGGAGTTTACTCTTATAGGGAGGATAACTTACTGCTGATTCGGTGATACTTGAGGGAGGTACTAGGCTGAAGTGACTGCATGTCGATTGTGTGTGCATGTGGGTGTTCCTAGTTGAATTGGACTACATGTTCGTGTGGACTGCTGCGGTTATTCCATTGCTGACTCTGGAGTGCGTGTCTATGTGATTATTTTGAGGAGTGATCACTGAGGATTTCACTTGTATTCATTGTGAGTATTATTTGTGAAATAAAAGGTTTTACCTAAAAGTTTTTTTTCCTTAAAATCTGTGTGTCAATAATTATTCATGTTGGTTTGGTTTATCCGCACGTAGTTGCATGTTTTATGCATGAATAAAATTGGATTAAAATTTGACACCGGTTAAATGAGTTTAAATTGGAAATTTGAGATTTCGGTTTAATCAGTATCACACACATTCATTTTTCACAAATTTGTTTAAGAGAAGGTTTCACTAATTTATTGTGAATTCATTTTTTCACAAAAATTATCTGATATTGATTTTTTTTTGAATTTTTCCAATGAAGCACTTATACAATCGGATGCCCATTTTTATGGATTTAATTATGCCTACTGGAAAACACATATGAAATCACAGTTAAAGGCCATTAATGAGCGCGTTCGGATTGTTTGAGAAAGAGGTTGGACTCCTCCCACTGTCACCGCAAATATTATCACTATTTTAAAACCCGCAACAAACTGGACTGATGACGAATTTAAATGGTGCACTTTGAATTCACGTGGACTGAGTGCAATTTCTGGTGTCGTCACTCCCGAGGAGTTTCGATGAATCATGACATGCACCACGTCGAAAGAAGCGTGCGACATCTTACAACTTACCCACGAAGGCACTAATGCCGTCAAAGAGTATAAAATTTAAAATTTAACTACTCAATTTTAAACAATTACCATACTTGAATATGAGTGTTTTGATGATTTTTATGCAATGTCCACACTAGTTTCAGTCTTGGCAAGCCCATACCTGATGCACGAGTGGTTAAAAAGATTGTAAGATCGCTACCGAAATGTTTTATACCAAAAGTGACTGTTTTGAATACCTTAAGTAATTTGAGAAATTTAAAACTAAAAGAGCTGGTAGGAGACCTACAGACATATGAAATTGACATGTTTCCTGACACCGTCAAGCCTAAGGATAGAGGGATATCACTTAAAACCCAATCTAGGAAGAAAAAGAAAGTGAGAGTTTGTCAGTCCGAGTCTGAGAATGAGTCTGATTTTGATATGGTCATGATTGCGAGTGCGAGGATGATATGAGTGTTTTTAGCGAGTGAGGGAGTGAGTGCGCTAGTGAGGGTCATTGTGAGATCCAGATTGCGTTTAGATATTTTTACAACGAGATTTTAAAGACTAAAAAATTGGTTAAGTCTTAGGTTGTGAGATTGAGAGAGAGAGAGATTGAGAGTTTGAGGGGTTTTGGGTGTCGACGAGTCAATTCGAGAAGGTGAAGATTAATTTGAGTGAGTAGTTAATCATCGTGAATCGGAAAAAGAGTGAACTTATAGCCCATGTGTCACAATTAGAGAGCGATCTTCAACGTGTCCGGGAAGTAATGGTCACTATAGAGGACACATCTAAGAAGTTAGAAAAGATGATCCTCGGTCCCGCTTTGGGTAATGTTGAGAGTCTAGGAATAGGTCATGATGGTGCGTTCACTTCACATGTTGCACCCGAGACGGTTCTCGAGTTTGTGAGAGATCTATATGGATCTCAACCTAACCCACCTATGGTGACACCCCGCCTAATAAAATACCGGACGATCACTCCTATATCAAATTAAAACAGGAGTCTCATATGGATCATTCTTAGCATCACTGTCAAAAATCCGTTTAATTACTAATAACCTATTAGGCCGGCGTCAAAATTTTACTTTACTACTCTTTTTAAACCATTGCAATTTAAAATATCCACACAGTTTATGTAAATGAAACTGAAATGAAATAAAATAACCGAACACTCGGTTCAAATATGATACAACCAAATCGAATACCGTACTAAAAGAATAAATAAATGCAATTGGGCCATTGGCCTGAATGTTTATACTGTACCTCCTATCTAGAGTACAAGAATAGAAGCGTCTATCGAAAACCTGCAATGCATCAACAGCTGCTGCAGCAGACGTCTGACTCGAAAGAAGTGTCATCCATGCGTCCCTGTGTCTGGACACCTGTATAATATATATATATATATATATATATATATATATATATATATAGCGAGAGAGGAAAATTTGATAAACGGGTCAGAGCCCGAGTTTTGAAAATATTTAGCAAGTGCATAAATGCCTTATTTTAAAAAAAATAGGTTTTATCTCATATTTAAATTTGGTATCGCACACCCATGAGATACCCCTCACCTCTCTTCTAATAGTGCACTCCTAGCGCATCCCTCTAAACATCTTAGTCAGACCATCACCCATCTTCTAACAACCCTAGTTAGTCCAAGTACTAAGGGATACACTTCTCCCCAGTATCGACACTATGCCATGGTCGTGCATGGGGTGTCTTGCAGAGAGAAATCCAAACAAGGAACCCCCCCGATACACTACTATGCGGCAAGGTCGATCGTCGAGATCCATTAGACCCTCAGCACATAACGTGTATATATATATATATATATATATATATATATATATATATATATATATATATACTATATAATAAATCCCAATATTAGAGCACTAAGGGTTAAACTTCTCCCCAGTCTCAACACTGAGCCATGTTCGTACGTGGGATGTCTCACACAGCGAAATCCAAACAAGGAACCCCCCCCAATACACTACTATAAGGCAAGGTCGATTGTCGAGATCCATTAGACCCTAAGTACTCAATTTATACATATATACTCATATTTTATATACGCATCATGTTACACTTCCGGATATATATCTCGGAATGAGAATTCATTCTATTTTCAAAACGTTTACCAATTCATTTTCATTTCAAAACTTTCTATTTCCCTTCTTCTATCGAGGAAATACATTTAAAATCCAATTCATTATCATGAATTGCTTTACCATATCATATAACTTTTTAAAAGCCAGTTTTATTATCATAAAAATGCTTTTCCGTTTTATAACATCCCATTTCCCTTCTTCCATCCAGGAAATGTATTCAAAAGCCATTTTTATTATCACAAAAATGCTTTTTCCATATCACATGCTTCCATTTCCCTTCTTCCATCCGGGAAATGTATCGGAAGCTAAGTCGTTTATCCCATTTCCTTTTTTCCATCCGGGAAATGTATTTAAAGCTAATTCATTATCATGAATTGCTTTAACATATCTAAGACCGTCCCTCCGGGTTTCCCCACTGGGCGCGCCCGTAAATGTCTATCATCGTCCAGGGCCTATCAAACAAGACAACCTGGGAACCTACCGAAACGTCGGGAAGCGACCATATGCCTGCGGGAGAGTCATAACCACACCCAGAATTACCTCACCAGCTCAGTAAAAACATATAATAATCACCCATATGGCCTAGGACTATATCAACCCTGCATTCATTAGTCAGGGGGCTTCACCTCACGTGCGCAACATCCCTTATGATAGCGATTTAGAGAGGTGTGTATCCATAAATTATCATTTATGAAAATAATTTCTTTTCCATTTTGAAAACATTATCATATCATATATATACTTTAATCACATAGTATATATATAGCATATATTCCTCCTCGAATATATATATATGGCCATAATTGCCAATCACATCTAGCGATGACCAATAATCCCAAAGATTCTCTCAAAGAATCATAATCATGCATTCATATACGCACGATGATATAACCAAAGTATTTCCTCACTTTGATAATTAATACATACCTTAATCCCATCTAAGGATTTATTGTATATCTCCAATTTCACCATCTTACATTAAGTGAATATATATCTATATTCCCCATTTGATCCTAATTATCTCGTAGGATTTACTCAATCCACAATCGATTATAATTATGCTTCTTATACGCATAATTATATAGGCCTAAATACCCACTAAAAATATCCTAGGAATTTATCTTTCCCGAACAACCTTAAATTTAGTGGGTTATGGATTTCATTTCCATGAACCCAAGGACTACATCTTGTCCATAAAATCACTTAAAGGTCCCCACCCTAAGTTAGGAACCCTAAACCTTCAACCTATACAATTTTTCTATTTTTCTCGAAAATATAGTTTAAGGGTTATACATTTAAAGCCCTCATTTAATCCTCCTAGATTTCCTTAATTAGAGGACCATATAGTTCTAAAGTTCCCTTATGTTATCACATAAATAACCTCGAATCAATACAAATTGGAATTCAACCCATCCAATTATCCCTAGGAAAAATTGACTATCTTTCAGAAGGGGTTGATCGATCGACCCTTGGCCCTCGATTGATCGATCCCCCATGCTCGATCGATCGATCATGGCGGGCAACTTTTTCTCCGAGAAGCTATTTCGGCCATGTAAGCTTCTCCCAAGATTTCATCTCCTCACCCAATGGCCCACAACTTCAACCAACAACAAATTCACTTCTAATAAGGGTTCTAAACATCCTAGAACCCGGAATCACCAATTAATTTCGATTAATTCTTAAGTTCCTCGAATTGAAACATTATTGGGGTTTATTTGTTTTAACTCCCGAAAACTCGTTTTATCCACGAAAACCCAACCCAAAATCTTTAGGGTTTGTTGATACCAAACTACGATATAATATTTATGCTCACAAGTATATAAAGAAAGTAAACACTTGCCTCGTGGATAAAATTCGACGACCTCGAGCCGAATCCCGCGGAGTTTGGCCGGAGTTTCCCGTTTTCTCCTATTTTCTCTCCTCCTCTCTCTCTTATTTTTTATTTCTCTTTTCTCCCCCTCTCCCTCTTTATATAGAAAGAAAAAGGGTTTTAACCCTTAAAACCGAAAAATGACTCGTTTACTCAATTACAAGCCCTTTTAACTCTAAAATCCTCCGAAACTCCATTTTGACAACCGGACACTCTTTTTTGACTATCTCAGCCATTTCGAGACTCACGACGCAGTCGAAATTTCCATCCGAGGTACTTGACCGCTACCCCCTATTTTAACCCATTACATTTTAAATGCTAGTTTTCCAACTAAAAATCTTACCTTTTGTCGCTTTACTCAACGACGACATATAATTAAAATACTCCGACATATTTACTTAATCCCAAAAGTCAATATTTCACCCATCGACAATCATCCAATCCTTGAAAATCCCAAAAATTACTATTTCGGGAAATTCTCCAAATTCCAGTTTATATCCAATTATGGAATTTAATTATCTCCAAAAGGAAGGGTTGTTACATACTCTCCCCCTTACAACGGAATTTCATCCTCAAAATTCGGATACAACCTACACCACAAATCCTGGGATTGCTCCAAATCCATTCGGGACTGCCTCACGGTATAAACTTCAACTTTATGTACTACACCCCTTCTATTTTAGACGGTATATATACCAACTTACTAAGGTTACCATACACCTTTTTAACCCGTGCACATATGCACATCCATTGTGAACGTCTGACACGTAACATTCTCTCTACATGAGGGTCTCCTTTCCAAGGTGTAATACTCACACATGGATCCTCCCATCCCACGAAATTCACTCTTCTCAAGGTTGCCCAACCAACATTTCTATATCGGCGCCACTAACTCCACTGGCACCACTGCCCAAAATTCCAAAGATTCAAAACATTCCTACCTATACAAAAGAGTACTATCCTAAGTATGTCCCTAGTGCCCAAGGCCTCTCTCAACTTCCGACATTTGCTCAGTTTCACGCGTGGGACGTCTCGTAAAAGAAAAATCCAGACAAGGAACCCTCCCGTTACACTACTCCCTCGTGTTATCGGTCATCGAGATATGGCGACCTAAGGCACACCTGCGGGATGTCCTAAATCCTACCACGCTAACCTACGAACGCATTCTTACTATTCTATCCACTCTCTGCAAAGCGTTACAACCGTCATACACAAAACATACCTCCTAAAAATTTGCCTTTTCATTAGGTCCTGTCTATAATCCTCAAATCAATTTCTCTAAGTCCTACAACCCACCCACTTATGGTGAGAGGACCACTTTAGTGCTTTTCCATAGTACAATATTTCCATAAACATACCATCATCATACGACTCATAGTCTATAGTGTTTCATCCACACCATATGACTTATCAACAAAACCAACATCCTCGCTTCCTATAACATCTCTCCACTCCCGACATCATTAAGGTTCATGCGCGGAGTGTCTCGCAAAGCAAAATCCAAACAGGGAACCTCTCCACACACTACTACTTAACTTTGTCGGTCATGGAGGTACGTTATTTTCGAACATGCAACGGGATACCCTATCCCCTCTCTCAATAAAATGTGGTCTGAACTCCCGACTCTATTTAGGAGCCATACCACTAAGCGCATCTCACTACACTCAGTCTCTGCGCAATCAATAAGGAGCTTAAACTCATAGCTCAACAATAATCCGCCACACCTCAAATCACATCTATAAGGTCTCCACATACTCAAATCACGATAATGAAACCTCTTTTCATCAAAGTTCCATATATGCACATAACAAAGGCGAACTCAGCTTGTATCCAGGTGAGATATCGCAACAACAACCCGTTCCACCCTGGAACTGCGGACACGATAGTCTTGCCATCATTAGCCTGCTATCGCTCCGAATATACCATAACATATTATGCTCACCATATTACCATACTCGTATAACACATAATAAATGAGTATCATAAGCCATATATATATATATATATATATATATATATATATATATATATATATATATATATATATAAAATTAAAATATCAACACCCGCCTTTATGGCGAATGAAGGAAAATAAAACTCCGCTAACGCGGAAAACACATAGATATACATTATGTAATGTTATCGAGACCGCCATAAAACTCAAATTACACACACGAGTCTAGGGATAACGAAACACTGCGACTTTATATAGTCACACCAAATATACTTCTTATTTCTGAGGTGAAACTCATAACAATAACTTCGTTTTATCAAATTCCCCTAGTGGATGTCCACTAATGGGGTCCTCAAACGTACACATTTTCCATAAGTATTAGCAACACTTCTCTAGTGAGCCTATCATTCTTCGAAAGGACTCATTATTCATTGTACCTACTTCACCTCGGTACAAGGTTCACTTCTCCATATCACTCTTTATTCACTGTCGGTCTCTGGCCGACCCTTATGTGAATAATCCAAAGCAACATTCTTTTCAATCCTACTAAATCAAGGGGACTCACGGTTAAAACTATCTGTAAGATCCCTCCTGAACCCTTAACTTCACTGGGAAATTCTATTTTTAGTACCACCCTCTACTATGTAGGTACTACGATACTCATAACTACTATACTTAAGTAATCGTTGCAACAATCCTTAACAAACACCACAAAGGAAGCGACCTCTACTACGGTCCACGTTCCCAACTTCTACCAGCTGCTCCAGCTAAGCCCCGCCTCCTGCTGCCATCCAACCCCCACACACAAATTTCGAACGAGCGCGCAAAATATTTACATAATCTTATACTATAGTAGGAGAACGAAATCTCATAAGAGAAATCAATAATCCTAATCCTGAGGCTCTATATCAAATCGAGAGCAACGCTGAAAGCGTAGTACGTCCGCACAGATTCCTAAGGACACTAGAACCTGATGCTCTGATACCATCTGTGGCACCCTGCTTAATAAAATATCGGGCGATCACTCCTATATCAAATTAAAATAGGAGTCTCATATGGATCATTCTTAGCATCACTGTCAAAAATCCATTTAATTACTAATAACCTATTAGGCCGGCATCAAAATTTTACTTTACTACTCTTTTTAAACCATACAATTTAAAATATCCACACAGTTTATGTAAATGAAAGTGAAATGAAATAAAATAACCGAACACTCGGTTCAACTATGATACAACCAAATTGAATGCCGTACTAAAAGAATAAATAAATGCAATTGGGCTATTGGCCCGAATGTTTATACAATACCTCCTATCTAGAGTACAAGAATAGAAGCATCTATCGAAAACCTGCAATGCATCCACATCTATTGCAGTAGACGTCTGACTCGAAAGAAGTGTCATCCAGGCGTCCCTGTGTTTGGACACCTGTATAATATATATATATATATATATAGAGAGAGAGAGAGGCAGACTCCTGTGCACACTAAGTTTGCACATTAGTTTTTTAAAGTAGTAAAAAAAATATTTTTGAGTTGATTTTTTTGTGTGATATTTAAATATTTCAAGGAACACACATAAAAAAAATCAACTAAAAAAAACTTTTTTTGCTAGTTTTAAAAAATCGGTCAAACTTTCTATGCTTTTAAGCCCTTTAAAAACTGCGAAAGTTTGACCGATTTTTTAAAAATAGCAAAAAAAGTTTTTTTCAGCTAATTTTTTTTATGTGAGTCCGTTGAAATGTTAAAATATCACATAAAAAAATTGGTGTGCGCTAGGACTCAAAAATATTTTTTTTACTATAAAAAAGTAATGTGCAAACTTAGTGTGCAAACTTAGTGTGCACAGGAGCATGCCTATATATATATATATATATATATATAGCAAGAGAGGAAAACTAGATAAATGGGTCAGAGCCCGAGTTTTGAAAATATTTAGCAAGTGCATAAATGCCTTATTTAAAAAAAAAAATAGGTTTTTATCTCATATTTAAATTTGGTATCGCACTCCCATGAGATACCCCTCACCTCTCTTCTAATAGTGTGCTCCTAGCACATCCCTCTAAACATCTAAGTTAGACCACACTGACCTAACGAAACCATCACCCACCTTCTAACAATCCTAGTTAGTCCAAGTACTAAGGGCTAAACTTATCCCCAGTCTCGACACTATGCCATGTTCGTGCGTGGGGTGTCTCGCAGAGCGAAATCCAAATAAGGAACCACCCCGATACACTACTATGCGGCAAGTTCGATCGTAGAGATCCATTAGACCCTCAACACATAACATGTATATATATATACTATATAATAAATCCCAATATTAGAGCACTAAGGGTTAAACTTCTCCCCAGTCTCAACACTGAGCCATGTTCGTGCGTGGGGTGTCTCGCAGAGTGAAATCCAAACTAGGAACCCCCCGATACACTACTATTCGGTAAGGTCGATCGTCGAGATCCATTAAACCCTCAATACTCAATTTATACATATATAGTCATATTTTATATACGCATCATGTTACACTTCCGAATATATCTCCCGGAATGAGAATTCATTCTATTTTCAAAACGTTTACCAATTCATTTTCATTTCAAAACTTTCTATTTCCCTTCTTCTATACAGGAAATATATTTAAAATCCAATTCAGTATCATGAATTGCTTTAACATATCATATAACTTTTTAAAAGCCAGTTTTATTATCATAAAAATGCTTTTCCGTTTTATAACATCCCATTTCCCTTCTTCCATCCAAGAAATGTATTCAAAATCCATTTTTATTATCATAAAAATGCTTTTTCCATTTCACATGCTTCTATTTCCCTTCTTCCATCCGGGAAATGTATTTAAAGCTAATTCATTATCATGAATTGCTTTAACATATCTAAGACCGTCCCTCCGGGTTTCCCCACTGGGCGCGCCCATAAATGTCTATCATCGTCCAGGGCCTATCAAACAAGACAACCTAGGAACCTACCGAAACGTCAGGAAGCGGCCATATGCCTGCGAGAGAGTCATAACCACATCCAGAATTACCTCACCAATGCAGTAAAAACATATAATAATTGCCCATATGGCCTAGGACTATATCCACCCTGCATTCATTTGTCAGGGGGCTTCACCTCACGCGCGCAACTTCCCTTATGATAGCGATTTAGAGAGGTGTGTATCCATAAATTATCATTTATGATAATAATTTCTTTTCCATTTTGAAAACATTATCATATCATATATATACTTTAATCACATAGTATATATATAGCATATATTCCTCCTCGAATATATATATATGGCCATAATTGCCAATCACATCTAGCGATGACCAATAATCCCAAAGATTCTCTCAAAGAATCATAATCATGCATTCATATACGCACGATGATATAACCAAAGTATTTCCTCACTTTGATAATTAATACATACCTTAATCCAATCTAAGGATTTATTGGATATCTCCCATTTCACAATTTTACATTAAGTGAATATATATCTATATTCCCCATTTCATCCTAATTATCTCGTAGGATATACTCAATCCACAATCGATTATAATTATGCTTCCTATACGCATAATTATATAGGCCTAAATGACCACTAAAAATATCCTAGGGATTTATCTTTCCCGAACAACCTTAAATTTATTGGGTTATGGATTTTATTTCCATGAACCCAAGGGCTACATCTTGTCCATAAAATCACTTAAAGGTCCCCACCCTCAGTTAGTAAACCTAAACCTTCAACCTCTACAATTTTTCTATTTTTCTCGAAAATATAGTTTAAGGGTTATACATTTAAAGCCCTCATTTAAGCCTCTTAGATTTCCTTAACTAGAGGACCATATAGTCCTAAAAGGTCCCTTATGTTATCACATAAATAACCTCGAATCAATAAAAATTGGAATTCAACCCATCCAATTAACCCTAGGAAAAATTGACTATCTTTCAGATGTGGCTGAACGATCGACCCTTGGCCGTCGATCGATCGATGGCTCGATCGATCGATCCCCCATGTTCGATCGATCGATCATGGCGGGCAACTTCTTCTCCGAGAAGATGTTTCGGCCATGAAAGCTTCTCCCAAGCTTTACTCAACGTCCCACAACTTCAACCAACAACAAATACACTTCTTATAAGGGTTATAAACGTCCTTGAACCCGAAATCGCCAATTAATTTTGATTAATTCTTAAGTTCCTCGAATTGAAACATTATTGGGGTTTATTTGTTTTAACTCCCGAAAACCTGTTTTATCCACGAAAACCCAACCCAAAATATTTAGGGTTTGTTGATACCAAACTACGATATGAGATTTATGCTCAAAAGTAAATAAAGCAAGCAAACACTTTCCTCGTAGATAAAATTCGACGACCTCGAGCCGAATCCCGCGGAGTTTGGCCGGAGTTTCCCTTTTCTCCTTTTCTCTCCTCCTCTCTCTCTTCTCTCTATTCTTTCTCTTTTCTCCATCTCTCCTTCTTTATATAGAAATAACAAGGGTTTTAACCCTTAAAACCCAAAAACGACTCGTTTACTCAATTATGAGCCCTTTTAACTCTAAAATTCCCCGAAACTCCATTTCGACAATCGGACACTCTTTTCCGACTATCTTAACCATTCCGAGACTCACAGCGCAGTCAAAATTTCCATCTGAGGTACTTGATCGCAACCCCATATTTTAACCCATTACATTTTAAATGCGGATTTTCCAACTAAAAATCTTACCTTTTTTCGCTTTACTCAACGGCGACATATAATTAAAGTACTCCGGCATATTTACTTAATCCCAAAAATAAATATTTCACCCATCGACAATCATCCAATCCTTGAAAATCCAAAAAATTACTATTCCGGGAAATTCTCCAAATTCCAATTTATATACAATTATGGAATTTAATTATCTCCAAAAGGACGGCTTGTTACACCTAGGCTTCCAGTACCTGATAGGAAAGTGCGTAGGAGACGTTTCGAGAGAGGTGTACCTAGGCCTGTTTATGTTTGCACACGCTACAAGATTATTTATCATGGTTTGCTACTACACGTGTTCACATACGCACCGACACCTGGCGCTCTGGATGACTACACAAGAGAGTTTTCAAATATTAGGGAGCAGGTAAAGTTTTTGGTCAAGACTTTACATGATTTTATGGAGTTTTTTCATGGGATGTCACCACCTTTGAAAAAATCCACCGCACTTATTGGTTGAGGTCTAGACTTGTTTGCTAGAATAAGATGATTTTCATGTTGATATTTTATGCCTATTGCTAGTGTGTCTCATTTTTGTATTAGATTTTTATTTTTGAAAATTTTTGGAAAAATATAAAAAAATTTGAAAAAGCCAAAAATATTTTATTTTGATAAATTTTTTGAAAAAGATAAAAAGAGATTTTATATTTCATTTACACCATATATGAATGGAAATTTAGGATGACCAAGTCAGAACTTCATTCCATATCCATGTGTCTATTTGATTGTGTTTTGATTAGCATCATCATTTCATTTTTGTGCTTCATAATGTGTGGAGTCATTAAGATTAAATTTGTGATTACTACCTATATGCTTGACTCATATTTGCCTTTAATGCACACTTGCACGAATTTGTTTGATTATTGTACTTATCTATCACACATTGGTCGGAGTGTTGTCATCTCAATTTTGTCTTTATAACAAACCATATGCGATAAAACTTGACAATGAAAGTAGTGCATATAAGAACCATTGCCCGTGAGGAACATGCTTAATTTAAAAAATGATGAGTGCATAGGAAAGGGTTCCAAGAGTACAAAATTAACTCGTCGTGAAAGCTACTATTTGAAAAGAGCCCGCAAAAAATTAAAAGGCAATAAAAAGGTACATATGCCAAAAAGGGCCACCTTAAAAGAAAAATAAATGCATAATTACTTATGAGGGAGTTTGGATGGAAAATAAATCAATGGGTTTGCACATCCTGACAGCGTCATGAAAAAGCATTAGATAGTTTTAGACGTTATTGGTGTTAGAATCATTCTTGACTTTGATGTGTTGATGGAATGAGTCGATGTCATTTAAATTCAACACTTTCGACACCTATGGAATATTTTGAGATTCATTCGTTAGGAGTACACATATTCATCGTGAACATATATTATGTTTGATTACTTTTATTTGCCTATCACATATGTTCACACCCATTCATCCCGTTTCCATGATTTGGCTGTCTTAGAGTAAACTCATGGTGTGTAATTTTTGTAAAGTTATTTTTGCATTTTTGTATGAAAAATTGTAAAATCAAAAATAGTTTGTGGAAGATTTTGGGTTACTCCTTTACATGAGCATAGTTTGATTCATGCTTACTATGCATATTTGTCGTGACAACTCCATGTTTATTTTTGGTTCATTCGTTTTCTTGTCTATTTCAGACAAATAAAAAGGGGGAGAACGAATTATGGGGGAGTTTTTGCATTATGGGGGGGATTTTATTATTGATTGATTTATTCTTATATCATTTCAAAATCGATACATCACGAAGATATTTTCTTTGTCTCATGTGTGTAGGTACAAATATTGAAGATCATATGTTTCACACCCTGATAAGAAAAGCTTGAAGATTTTGATGTTGAAGATTTTTTATGAAAAGTTTTTAGATTTGTGTAGACATTTTTAAATGATAATTAGGATGTTTTTGCATTTTTTACTGGCATAGACATAGGGGGATATTTGTAAGTACATATTTTTTAAGTCCTGTTAAATTAGTGTATGTTGTATACCACTACAAACCGTTGAAGAAGTAGTTCAAGTTTGAAGATACATGAAGACGGATTCGAATATCAAGGTTCTTCAACATTCAAGACTCCACAAGATGATTTTTGGTAAGACTATGTTTTGGATACTTAACGGTTCACTTAAGAGTATTGGGATATAAGTCCTATTACATTAGTGTATGTCGTATACCACTAAAACCCTCAAAGAAGAGGTTCAAGTTTGAAGATACATGAAGACGGATCCGAATATCAAAGTTCTTCAACATTCAAGCCTCCACGAGATGAATATTGGTAAGACTGTGTTTTGGATACTTAACGGGTCATTTAAGAGTATTGGGATATTTTTCTAAAATATTTTCTAAGTGTTGATGCGTCATCTTCCGTCAAATGAATTATTTCTAAATGTTGAGGCGAAGATTTTTTGAGGAAATATTTTTTTTAATTAATTTCATTCGAGAGACAACTCTAAATTGTTCAAGCGATAAGCGTATGTCGCGCGAAGCTCTTTCGAGTGACATATATCATCGTTTGAGTGAGATGGACTTTTTGTTTGAGCGACGCGCAACCTTAATATTTTTATATATAACGTGTTAAACAACTCTGTTTTGCTTAAGAAGACCTATCGTTTTACAGAACATGTAAACTACAATTTGCATAATTTTTTAGTCTTCTTCTTTTAAGGGGCTTTCATTTTGTTTTCAATTCACACATTCCCAATCTTTTATGTGAATTTAAAAAAAACCCAAAATACGTTTTGTTGGAGTTTACTCTTGTAGGGAGGATAACCTACTGCTGATTAGGTGCCACTTGAGGGAGGTACTGGGCTCACGTGATCGCGTGTCGATTGAGAGTGCTCGTGGGTGTTCCTGGATGAATTGGACTGTGTGTTCACGTGGACTGCTGTGATTATTCCATTGCTGACTCTAGACTGCGTGTCTATGTGATTGTTTCAAGGAGTGATCATCGTGGATTTCACTTGTAATCATTATGAGTATTATTTGTGAAATAAAATGTTTTACCCTCCCTTAAATTTGTGTGTCAGCAATTATTTATGTTGGTTTGGTTTATCCACACGTAGTTGCATGTTTTAGGGCTAAATAAAATTGGATTACAATTTCACACCGATTAAATAAGGTTAAATTGGAAATTTGTGAATTCGGTTTAATCAGTATCACACACATTCGTTTTTCACAACACAAGTATTTATGATATTCTCTGTTGGATATGATAATATAATATGCTTTGTTGGATAATGTTAACTATATGGTGGCATATGGTTCATTTTGAATCTTCAAAGTTGTTTAAGAGGGTTTTAAACATTGAATGATCTATACTGGGAATTCTCTATGTTTTCTTCCCGTAGTTGTTTTCTTGAATATGTCTTTGTTTCTTCATATCTTAAATGTTTATTTTTCTTCTTTTCCAATAAATCTTCTGAATTGTATACTATTACATAGTACATAGGAGGTGTTTCTATCAAATATCTGAAAGGCCGTGCTATTTTTATGGGTGCACTTCAATGGCCATAACTTTATTTTAAAACAAACTATTTGTTAACTTCTTTATGGTTATATTTTGTCTTGTTTGATTGATCATATGTTAGTAAAGGTTTATCAAATAATATTAAAAAGCCCATAAACTTGCTTTATAACACTGACTTTAGTAAAGGTTTATCGAATCACGCTTATTGATAATGTGCAAGTAAATGTTGTTTTAAATTGTTTTGGTTTTAGTCATTTCTTGGTTTATATTTCTTAATGATCATTTATGTTTCCAGTTAATTCAATTACTAACTCTATTTTTTGTAGCTGCATATTGATTTCAAAAGAGATCAAAGTTAATTTCTTTCCTATTTTAGGGTTCATGCATTTTGGATGTCAATACAATTATTCTCTATTGAAATACTGATACTTTGTATATGTTAGTTTAAACTCACATGTGTAGGTTCAAGACATTTTTTTGATATTTAACTATAATTTTTTCTTAAATATACTTTTTTCCTGTTTATATTTAGGTGCTCAGTGCTGCAATAAAGAACCATGAATCATGTACCGTGTTAATGAATTCAGCCAAAATAAAAGGAACATAATAGTTTCAGAGGTTATTAATGGCTGTGCCAATAATGTCTTCTTTTACTTATGGCTATATTGTCTTCCATTTTTCATCGAATACTTTACATTGTTTAAAGAATACGTGTAATTTTGAAATATTTTCCAAATGTATTGGTGTATTGGTGTTATTGGAACGATCTGAGTTAAATTTGTCATTTTGTTTATATGAGGTCCATGATGAACTATTAGTATTGTTACGGACTATTAATTATGTTATTATATTTTTTTTATTTCTTAAACAGGGTGGATAGTACTACAAACAAAGGAAATTTTGCCCAAATTTTCTATTTTTTTTACATTGTGTTGTAAAATTAACTTCTTGACTTAAGTTATACACGATTCAATACGTTGGAAAATTTTCTCCGTGCCTGCAGGCACGGGGATTCCTCTAGTGTTCATATATATATATATATATATATATATATATATATATATATATATATATATATAGAGAGAGAGAGAGAGAGGCTATAGTGAAATCAAAATAAAGCCCTAATGGGTTCTATTATATATATAATCGGGTCACTGTTCAAGCCCATAACTTAGCCCATAACCAGTTTATATTAATTTAAATGGTCGACGTTTAGTCAACTTAGTCACAGTTTTGTCGTGACCCCAAATAATCATTGACAATGGGTCATGACCAGTAAATGTGATCCTAATTATGTGACCATTTTCAATTCAGGGGTTGTTATGGTATTGAGTTACACTTGTAAATTATGTCATTATTTCACACTAAATGACCATAGTTGTTTGTCTATGATCACAGTTTCTTGACAAACTTGGCACTATTTTCTCCACCATTAGGGTTACGACTGTTGACTGTGACCAAGAGGGTCACTATTTTGGACTGTGAACAACTCATGACTAGTTGATGGTGTAAATCACCCATATATGGGGTCACCAACTAAGTAATGGTTTAAAAGTCATGGTCATGATTTCGGACAATGACCACCATGCTGTGAACATTTTGTGGTTTTTGGTGTAGTGCTATATGTAGACCTTTAAAGTTTAATTTCAATCCAACAATGTCACAAAAACATCATTTACATATGAAATTTATATTTTATAGACTGGGAGCTTTGTACTTGAGCTTTCTCGTGAAATAAACAAATTCCATTTCCAAAGGTGTGAGATTTAAATCCAAAATCTCCATGAGGCAAAAGCACCAAACTCTACACCCATTTTAATAAAGTTTCAAACCTGAGACATTCTTAAGACAATATCTAAAACCCAAGTACCATTATAGGAAGACAAACTAATACCCATTTTAAAAGGTGTGAGATTTAGTCCCAGAATCTCCATTAAAGCAAAGTTGCAAAACAATACTCATTTGAGCCAATGCTTCCAACATAAATCTTTTTTATCCAAGTTTTAATCCCAAAACCCGCTTGAGCTAAAACAAATCCAATATAGGACCCATTTGAGAAAAGCACTTGTGATTTCCAAGAAGTTTACATTTTTAGAGAAAAAAAGTAAATCCAGTACACCAAAGTTTCTCATTGAGCATCATTATTTTACAATTTTGTCACATAATTAATTATTTCTACTACATTTAAAGCTACATTGTATCTTCATGTCTTTTAGAGTCATGGTTACAAAGAGTCAAGGCATATTAAGACCTTGGACTGTTTTGTGTCATGCTTGTTAAATAAATGTTATAATTTCCATTTAGGTTGTGGTTGAAAGGTGTGATAGTTTCTTGTGCATTTTTGGTTCCGCTTAAGTGAACCATGGACACTGAAGTTTCTTGAGTACTATCTCGAGCATGCACATAAGGAAGGTCGAACCACGTTAAAACTTGGTTTGAAAAGTTTCTCTAAACCTTCTCTATTATTTGTCAATTATTTTTTATTGATTAGTTTCTTGTACTTAAATTACTTCACTATATTTCTATTAATTTAAAAAGAAAGTTTTTAAATGTTTTTAAAATTTTATTAATCTTATAAATACCTAATTCATACCCCTCTTGGGTATATTTCGGTCAAACAATTGGCCTCAGAGAGTAGGTAACAAATATTAATTTTATTAAGTATATTTTGAATTCAAAGATTTGAAAATGGAAATTATTTCACGAATGACTTTGGAAATAAATGACCTTCTTATTTTTGCACAAGGATATTATAAGTTCTCTAGATATATAATATATTGCATTATTCAGTCAGTTTATCACAAATTGTGAAAAGTACTTTGTGACAAAAACTCACCCCTTTTATTCATATTGAGTGTTGAAAATAATAATTAACTAAATCTTAATGTTTTTAATAGTTTACAATCAATTATATATAATGTTGTTTTGGGAAAGGTGTCCCAATTCACGAAAGAAAATAAAGTATCGTTATATCTTGTATAGAAGTTTGTAAAATAAAAGGATCCTTTAGGATTAGAAGAAAAATAATACAGGAGAAAATTTCTAGATTCATTCATTCTACATTTGCAAATTTCTTGTTCATAAAACCAAGAAAAAAAGTCTTTTGCACAATCCCACACTCAAAGAATGTAGTCCTCATAAAAGAGTGGATAAAGTCATTAAGACATCAAAATGTCAAACACATGCAATAAGAACCATGAAACGATGAGGTAATTCCAAAACCTTTTGACATAGATAACTTTTCTAAAAAAGATATAATGATTGCATATGATCAACTAAATTAATATTAGGATACATTTATAATAAGTTTTAATAATCTCATTAACACTCACAATGCCATATGAAATAAGAACTTTATGAGTCTTGATAAAAAAAAATTACAAACAAAAATAAGAAATCATTATTAGAAAATGATCAACTCAAAAGAGAAATTGACACTTTGAGAAAAAAGGAAAGTAATACCCAATATGTCTTCAAGAAAAATCAACTACGAAATAAGTTTAGTTGTTTTGATATTATTTTGAAAAACTCGACTAATATAATTTTTTTTTAGAATAACTATTTGGAAAATAAAAGGGAGGAAACGAAGAATTGGTTTTTGAAAAGGAAAGTGATGAGGCAAGAAGGAATATAAAAAAACCCAAGAACATCAAGTATGATGTCCATTGCCCTTTTTGAAAAAAGAGAAACCAAACTTTTGAAAAATGTGATACTCGTCTAAAAATAAAATAAAAATTAATTTTACGTCATTTGTAGAAAGAATGATTATACATATGCTGATTGTAAATACCGTTCATTGGATGGTAATTTCACATATTATGGTAAATATAATCATACTTTTGATATTTGTCAATTAAGAAAATGAAAATTTCTTATATTGCCATAGGAGGTCATCATACTGCTTTTCCCAAAACTCGGAGGGCACCGAAAAGGAATGTTTGTTCTTCATATTTTATAAATGCACAAAGAGTTATAAAAATACATTATGTTTAAGTTTACTTTAAAGATGCGTGAGTAAGGTAAGGAAGAACTTGTAACGGAGAGAAATGGTGTAGACACCCCATTTTGGTACCCTTAAAAACTCCTTAGATCCCTTTCACCATCGGACTCTAGGTCCTACTCCAAAAACGAACCTAGAGGCCAGTGGGAAATTTTGATCTCCATTTGACTTTGGTCAACTCTTAGACTTAGGAGTGGCTCGATAAAATTTCGTACGGGTCTGAAAACTATTTCCAACTGTCCATACGGTGCATAAATTGGCCTTACAGTTCGTGCATACTTACCTTTTTACTCATAAACCCCATCCTAAAGGCCAACGGCTTCTTTCGAGATTTATTTGACTTTGGTCAACTATTAGACCTAGGAGAATCTCGATACAGTTTCATAGGGATTAGAATACCATTTCCAATGGTTCATATCGTGCATGAATTGACCTTATGGTTCTTATGTATCTGCCTTTTTACTCAAAAGCCTAACTTAGAGGCCGTCATGCGCTTTAAAGCTCCGTTTGACATTGTTCAACAATTGGACCCAAAAGTATCTCGATGAAATTTTGTAAGGATTTAAATACCCATTCCAAGGGTCTATATCGTGCATAAATCGACATTACATTTCATGTTTAATTTCCTTTTTACTCCAAGGCCTAACATAGAGGCCACCTGACGCTTTTGAGCTCCATTTGACGTTGGTCAGCTCTCGGACCTGGGATTAGCTCAATGAAATTTCATAGGGCTCTGAATACCCTTTTTAATGGCCTTGTCCTTGCATAATTTGGACTTACGATTTCCATTTTATGCCCACTTTTTCAAAAGTCCCTTCTGGACTGCCTATAAACAACCCTGACCCTTTGCCTATCAGCAGAATGATACTTTACTTTTCTAGAATTCCAGGGGTTATATTGCTAGGCAGGCCTAGGCCTATGCCATTTGGCAGACCCCGTGTAACACTCAGTATTTTTGAGTATTTAGAATTTGATTAATTTGGTGATTTTTAGAATCATGTGTGCCGTAATTTGGTTAAATTAACTATTATGTGGTGATTAAAATATTAATCAGGAGAGGTAATGATTAATGTTTGTGGAATAATTTACTAAGTGAATAATAAATAAGTATTTGACATCATAATGAGTGATAGTGACGTGACAATGTTATACCGCAACCGGGAGTTGAGTGTTGACTATATGAGGTCTAGATGAGAAATTTTGTAGAGTGACTTGGATTGTATTTCGAGCTCATGGTTGGTTCTGAATGGGTTGAAATAGTCAGAATAGTGTACCCGGGTTTGCTAATAGGGTCCCAGGGTAATTTGAGATCAAACCAGCATCACGAGAGGGCATTTCGATCATTCGAGAGTTTGTGGTAGATGTAACTCCAAAAATTTAAGAATTATATCATCCCATTGGAGTGGGAGGCTAGGGTTTGAACACTTTAGAAATAGACGAGGCCGTAGGAGAGGAAGAGAAGAAGGAAACTAGGCCTTTACACACTGTTTTTCACCACGAACATCGCCGGAATCAAGATCGGAGCAAGGGAAGAGAAAATTCATCATCAATTCATGAAAATCATGCCTACTAGACCAAGGCAAGTATTTATCTTGAAATTCTTTTAAGCATGTTATAATACCTATGTAGTGTAGGGTTGAAATTATATGATTTGGGTGTATTCTTGGAATTTCTTTGGGTGTAATTCATGATTTGTAGTAGGATTCATGTATAATTAATCCTTTTATATATATAATATGAAATCTAAAATTATGTGATAATTAAGTTGAAAGAAATCTGGGTATATTGATTAATATGCATGAAGAACACTATGAACTAGGGTTTTGAGAATTTTGGAATTTTAATGTGTTCTTGGGTAAATTTATTATAGATTTGATGTATTAGTTACATTAGAAATTATCCCTAAACATGTGTTTGGATATGTTGGCCAGGAGTTTTTGAGAGTTTTATGAAGGTATGAGGTGTTAACCATGGAGAAAAACGAGTTTGGGACGAAGCTGTCAATAATCGTTGAGATCGTTCATACGAGATTGAGTGAGATTAGTATATCATTCGAATGACCCTAGGTTTTAGGTTATGGAGATAGATGTTTTCATTACGTATGCGTGGCAGCCAGTTTCGTATTTTTCTGATTGTTTTAATTAGTTATGTATTTTCTACGAAAGGGTGTCCGAGATCAAAATCTTTAGTTAGAAATTAAATCAGGGTATATAATGGTTTATGAATTTTATGAAAACTTTGGGAATTTCAATAAACCTATAGTAGGGGCTTAGGATAGTCTTAATGAGGGTAAAAATTCAGATTAGGAACGATGAGAGTTAATCGATTGTGTTATGTATCAGGAATTTACGAACTGGGTTACGGGAAGAGTAAATGATGACCTAAGGATTAGTACCAGTATAATATTAAGGTGTAAATTTTTGAATTTTCTTAAAGGATAATTTGGGACCCATGTGATAGTGAGTGATACTCGAAAAATACAAGAATAATAATAAATGTGTGAATTATTAGTACATCGAGTATTCGAGAGATATAAATATTGCGTATGAGATATTATAGGTTGTGTGAATACCTATACTGACGCTATATATATATATATATATATAGGTTGTGTGCATACCTATTGTTGTGACTTCATTTTGTGTGTGAAATATATACGCTGCCTGCTATTATGGGAGGTTCCGTGCAGAGGGCGATCCCATTGTAGATTTGTACCCCAGAACATAAAACTTAGGGCGGCTCACTATGTGTGTGTATTAGTGGGACTGGAGGTCATTTGGGTACGTTAGGTATGTCTGTATCCCAAAGGCTTAGAACTATGTTCTCTTCCATTGTGTGTTGTTTGATATATGGTTCAAGGAGATATTTCGAACAGGTAGTCCTGGATTTCGTACGAGAGGAACATGGACTTGATAGAAGAGTATGCATGCATAGCGGTGTTCATTCCGGAGGTTGCAACATATGTATATATTATAGTGTGATAAATATATACAAGTGTGATTATTCTACTTATGTGTGATGGTAGAAAAGATAAATAGTGTATATCTAAAAGTAACTCAAGTGTGAAGAACTTAATTAATGGGGTTATAATAATGTGTGGTTAGTCGACTTATGTGATAATAGGAAATATAGATAGCGTGTATCTAAAAGTAACTTAAGTATGGGAAAGTGAATAAAGAGTTAAATAGTATTATGCGGGAAATATTAGTTATTGGTAGTACGCTAGCGTATTATATGGGCAATACGGGGGAGTTGAACCTTTTTTTTGTTAGTTAGACATGGATGTCAAGTTAGGCTGGGTAGCATAGGTAGGTAAGATGCTTTAGGTGTGCACTTTAGACGAGAGGTGAGGAACTCAAGGAAGTGTACGCGGAACTAACATGTGTATCTAATAACTATTTTTGAATCGTGATTCAAATACTTGTAAAATATTTTCCAAAGGTTTTCCCGGGCTCTTCCCCTTTTCAATTCTATTTTTCTATTTTCCAAAATATTTTAGGTGTCTAGCCACAGGGACGCCAAGCTTAATGACTCATTCTAGGGATGTGTAACTACAACAATGTGGAGGCTTGTAGGATTTTGTGTAGATTCTTTTGTTATTCATTCTTAGATAGGATTTCATGTCAGTATCTCATTTGGGCGTGTTTCCCGTTTAGACTATTAAGTATTTATCATATTTAGTTTTATTTTCTTTAGACTTGTAGTTGGATGTTGTTTTGGGAACCGATGGTTTATTCGGTATTATTTGTTTATCTAATTATTGTGTGGATGGTTTGGTTATTGTTTAGTTTCCGTGTGTGGTTGCTATAATGAAAGATAAAATTTGGCACCAACTTAATTTAACATAGGTGGTTAATAATTTAAAAAGTTTTCGATAGTGATGCTTATAATGAACCATATGAGACTCCTGGTTATTTTGAGAAAGGACTGATCACCCATGGTTAAAACAGGAGGGGTGTCACAAGCCGTAACTCTAAATATTTACTATTTAAAGAGGCCATAACCCCTTCCCAAGGACCTCTTTCTTAAGATCTGGAGAGCCTCTGCCTTGAAATCAATGCGGCATTTTCCAAAATATATCATTTTCCAAACATTCTCTCCACCTTTCATTACATCACTTTCACCCCACCTTTTCCACCCATTTCACCACCACTACTCCACAACCATAAAATGATCTCACTTCACCTCAAAAATCAGAAGCAAAGTTTTATTGAAGGTTTAATTTTATCCTTTAAAATCTCATTTAATTAGTGTCATGTACACACTTTCTTTATTATTAGAATATTTGTGCTTTACTCTCACTTTCTCACTCTAAATAATCTATATATTACTTATATACGCAAAATATAGCTTTATAAACCTAAAAATGCCAAAAAGATGGTTTAATCTTTAAACCCCAAATTATAATTTTCCTCACCTTTTCCACATTTTATACACTTGTCACATTTCCCAGCAAATTAAAGGAAATTCTAGTTGTGTAAAATCTCACCCATACGTGTTATGTGGACTTTGATGCCATTTTGGATACATATGCATATCGAGCCTTCCTTGGGATTCGATTCCTATTTTCTTATTTCTTCATTATATTTTTTCTCACATCTATGAGTATTGCATGTATATATACTATATTATATGTTCCTAGAAACCCCGTCAGACATGAATATTCACTTCTTTGTTGTGAATCATGATCCGGTGGGTTACTCACATTACATTAAATTTTCTTTTATTTTATTCCTTTTCATTTTCTAAATGCCTACAGACATGCATATCCATTTTACTATAGTGTATTATGATCCAGTGAATTGCATATAGCATAGACTTTCCACCTTATTTTTAGTAGCCCCTTCAGAAATATGTTCCATCTTTGCGATTGATTATGATTTGACGCGCTGCTCATATTTCGGATACCTTTTAGATTAACTTCTTTATTTTTACTTTATGCTCCTTATTGACTCATTTCCATCTTTTGTACGACGTGAGTATGACGATTTCTTTTCTCATTTATTTCACTTTGGACTCATTGTACACACAAATTACGTTTTAGAGAAAAATGAGAATATTACCATAACCCACGAGACACCGAAAGGGCAGAATGGGTGTCTAATACCTTCCCATTCCATAACTTAGTCCCCAAACTCGTGATTTATTTGGTTTCATATGCATCAATATGTCTTTGATGTCATTTCTTCGGGAACGGCTACATCTTTTGCCTATATTGAGCAAAATAGGGTGGCGATTCAATTTTTTATATTTTCACCCCTTTTACAATGGCCAATTTATGATCGTGGGAGCCTGCAAAGATTGCATGAGTGATGGAATGAGGACTTTATTTCTTGATCCCTACACGTGAAATTTCTCTTTTGAGGCGAACCCTTGTCGAAAAATATCAAACGGCCAAAGTGGCAACTCCATTGGGACTTATTTTATGAGGTATAGAGTCTATTTATTTACATGGGGTTTGTTTTTCTCTTTTTCATTTTTTTCTATTCTTCTACATGTATGTATATACCTAACTAGTATATTCTTCTTATTCTCATACTCACATGTTGTATATATGCATTTCTCATATCTTGTTATCCATGTATATTATTCTCTCCATAATTCTCTTTTTCTCATTACATGTATATACCACCTATTCTATCACATGATCATCCTTTATCCTCTTGCATATACTTACCAGGTTCACTCCACTTACTTATATTTGCATATGATCTCTATCACTTTGTAGATAACCATGTTTAGCCTCACTAGTGAACACTTTCACAATATTCTCACTTTTATATAGCCATATGCTTTCTCACATACTTTATACTCTACTTATAGATTTCCATGCTTAATTTCACTTACACACACTTGCACATCACTCTCTGTAAGGACATGATTTTATAAATGTCTGGAGTAAAATCTAGGAATTTTTTATTTGTTCTAGATCACAGTATGTATGTCTGATACTGCTATACTCGGCACGTCCACACGATCATCCACGACGTCCTTGATCCGAATCCATGCATCCACCATCTTCACACGTGCATCATGCTACATGCGACGTGCTGCTCAACTGTTCCCACTACTCCACGACGCGTTGTTGGTAAAATGGTTTATTGGAGTTGTTAATATTTTCATAAATATTTGGGAAAGTTTTAAAAAATATTTTCGAAGTCTGATTAATTTTTAACACAATAGCAGAAATTTTTTCAAGTGTAGAAGCGGACTTTTCTTGGTCGTCAATCTCGTTCAAACGACATCGCTCTGTCGTTCAAATGACATGAGTATGTCGCGCGATCTCGTTAAAGCGACACATGGTCTCGTTCGAGAGACATGCCTATGTCGTTCGAGGGACGCCGCCGCCTATATTTTTATTTAAATATCTATACCCATTGCGCACATTTTTCCAAGTCTTTTTCATACACGTTTCTGCGATTTACAGCCTAGAAAATAGACTTCAAGTTTTTAAGGTTTCATTCCCTTTTTATTCACAAAATCATTCCCATATATGTTTGTGAATCTTTAAACCTTCAAAGGATCACTTTTACTCATCTGGAGTAACTTGTGGAGAAGCCGATTCTTTTCCATTGCTGCCCATTTGGAGTTCTTGTGGGAGATTCCATCCGACGACATCGGAACCGACACCTGATGGTATTTCATATGTCAGTCATGTTTTTAGTATAATCCTTGTAAACCAGCCTTTACAAATTATCGTGAAAATAAAAAAGGTTTTGCCCCTTTGGGAGATATTTCCTCATTTGTGTGTTTGTTTGTGATTGAATGTTCTTGCATGACCATATTGTCTTCAATCACACCTAGATGCATGTTTTAGGATTTAATTGAAAAACTGAGTTTAATTAAATAATTTCTTTGTTTGAACAAAAGAACACTCTCAAATTGGTATCAGAGCCAATTACCCAATTATATTGTGTAATTTTTCGTAAATTTTTTCTAAAGATATCAATTTTCTGAAAAATTGATTTTTGAAAAAGGGCGTGTTTAAAATGGAGAAATTATATAATAAAATGCCAATTTTTGCCGAGACAAATTATGCTTACTGGAAAGCCCATATGAAATCTTCTTTAAATGCCATAGATGAAAGAGTTTGGGTTTTGGTTGAAAGAGGGTGGACACCTCCCTCCATCACTATTGGCAACGTACCAAATTTAAAATTTGTGGCTACATGGACTGAAGAAGAATTTAAATGGTCAGCTTTTAACTCTAAGGGTCTTAGTGCTATTTCTGGATCCTTCACTCCTGACGAGTTTCGGCGGATAATGATGTGTAGCACGTCAAAAGAGGCATGGGATGTTTTACATCTTACCCATGAAGGAACTAATGCCGTGAAAGAATCAAAATTGCAAAACTTAACAACTCAATTTGAAACTATCACCATGCTTGAATCTGAATGTTTTAATGAATTCTATGCTTGATTATCTGATATTGTAAATACTAGCTTTAATCTTGGTGAACACATTCCTAATGCTAGAGTTGTTAAAAATATTCTAAGATCTCTACCTAAGAGTTTTATCCCTAAAGTCACTGTGCTAAATTCTATGGGTAATTTAAACACGCTTAAATTAGAGGAACTAGTAGGAGACTTACAAACCTATGAAAATGATATGTTTCTTAAATTTCTCAAGCCTAAAGATAAGGGAATTGCACTTAATGCCCAAGATAGGAAGAGTGATGGGTTGACAAGAAAGAGAGTAGAGTCATGTAGAAAAAGGGAGATATAAATGTCTGATTCCGATTGTGACCTTGATTTAGATGATTTGGCGTTGTTTGCAAAAAAATTAATGAAAATTCTCAAATTCAAGAAAAATGGAAATTTTAAAGATAAAAAGAATTTTGAGAAAAATAAGTTTGAAAAGACAAATGAAAAAGATTTTAAAGACCCTCGTAAGAAAGACGATGAGAGATGTTATGAGTGTGACGGTAAGGGTCATAGAGCTTTTAACTATGCTACTAGGATGAACAGACTTTCCAAAGAAAAGGGAAAAGATGTCCTTAATGCTACCCTTAGTGATGACAGTGAGGTCGAGTCGGTGGATTCTGGAGACGAGTCATCGCATGAATGTAACTTCACCGCATTCATGGCTAGTCATGTGAGTACCTCTAGTGCTCCTCACGACGATGAGGATGCTACTTCACAGGGACACCTCAAAAGTGAGAATGATATGAGTGAGGGGGAGGGTGCTGCAAGTGAGAGCGAGAGTAATCTTCAACGCACCTACACTGAGTTATATACTGAGTCATTTAAAACCAAAAAGCATTAGTTCTTAGGATCACCGCTTTAGAGGAAGATTTTGGAGAAGCGAGAGAGTCCTCTACCTGCACTACCTTGAGAGAGAGAGAATCTGCCTGTGTTGAGAGAGAAAGTCAGCTTAGAAAAAGAAAGAGACTGTTTGTAGAGAGAGAGAGAGTTATTTTAAGAAAGATAAAGGGGACTTAACTAATCAAGGGGCTAGTCTTACGAGTGAGATACATTCCTCCCTGGAGAATCAGAAGAAAATTGAAGCCCTTGTAGCCCATCTTACTCATGATCTTGAGAGAGCACGAGAAGTCAAGGTTCAAATCGAGGACAAATCTGGAAAGATGGGAAAGATGCTCCTCGGTCCCGCTTTAAGTTTTGGTGATAGGCAGGGAATAGGTTTTGATGGTGCCACCACGTCCCAAATAGCAACTGGACCAGTTCTTGAGTTTACTACAACTCCGTATGGCCATCGTCAAAAACCATGAAGGAGAGTTCGACCAAGAAAAGCAAACCAAGATCCGCCTAAGACTGTGTTCTTTTGTACGTACTGAAAAAGAAAAGGCCACCTGAGAGAGTATTGCTATAGTTTGGGTCGAACTTCACGTATATATGCTCCACCGCATCGTACTGATGATTTTACCAGTCTGAGAGAGCGTGTTGAGTTTTTAGCTACCACATCACAGAGTTTGATGGAGGAATTTCGACGGTTGTCTTTGTCGTCAGTGAATGCTTCCCTTGTTGTTCATGTCGCTCTCAAAGCACATAATACCTCACATTGGTATTTCGATAGTGGGTTCTCCAGACATATGACCAGTGATGTCTCATTTTTTACCTACCTAGAGGATTATAAGGAAGGTAGAGTCACCTTTGGAGATGGGAGAAAGTCTAGAATCATAGGATGAGGTACATTAGAGTTACCAGGATTTCCTAAGCTAGAGAATGTTTGATACGTCAATGGTTTGAAAGAAAACCTTCTCAGCATTAGCCAACTATGCGACACTGACTTTGCCGTAAAGTTTGACCGGGACGCATGTAATGTTTATAATCAAGCCGGTAAACTTTTAGTGCAAGGGGTGAGGACAAAGGATAATTGCTATGGGACTGTGCCCAAGTCCTCACTTGTCTGCAACAACGCCACGATAACTCTTATGGATCTGTGGCACCAATGTCTAGGTCACGCGAACTTTAGAGATTGGACGCGATTAGTTAAAAAGGACCTAGTACGTGTCTTACCAACATTTGGAAATCCAACTTCCATGATTTGTGGACCCTGTCAGTTAGGAAAGAAAATCCGTAGCCCCCACAGGAAGTTGAATTCCATTACCACTTCACGAGTACTTGAGTTGATACACATGGATCTTATGGATCCTACTCATACTGAGAGTTTAGGTGTTAAGAGGTACATCCTAGTGATGGTAGATGATTTCTCATATTATTCGATTGTAGGTTTTCTGAGAGAGAATTCTGATGACTAAGTGTCGTATCCTGCAAAACCAACACGGATTCCCTATTTATAGAATGCGTAGTGACAACGACACTGAATTTACGGAGCAAAAAGTAGATCTTTACTGTGATATTCTAGGAATCAAACATGAGTTTTCTGCTATGAAGTCTCGTCAGCAAAATGGTATTATTGAGAGAAAGAATATGACGATTGAAGAAATGGCTAGATTTATGCTTCTAGGTCGGAAAGTTTCTAGGAGATTTTGGGCAGAGGAAGTGTTTACTGCATGCCATATGGTGAATAGGGTTTACCTTCATCCACACACTTTTAAAATGCCCTATGAATTATGGACTGGAAAGAAGGCCAACCTTGCATATTTCCGTGTTTTGGGGAGTAAATTCTATATCCTACGGGATAGAGAGCAATTAGGAAAGTTCGACTCCCAAAGCGATGAGGGAATATTGCTAGGATATTCATCAAATAGTAGAGCGTACCGGGTTTTTAACCTGAAGAGCTCTAAAGTGATGGAGTCAATAAACGTTACTGTGCAAGATGACGAACCATTGATGTCCGTTGACTCCAACCAATTGAGTGAGGATGACACACTACTTTTTTGTGATCCCATTGTGTCTCCCACATCCAGGGTGGACCCTACTCCTGTTCCAGGGGGCACACCTACTTGGGTTTACAAGGGTCATGATCCTTCCGCCATTGTTGGCGATCCCACTATCAAGACTCGTGCTCAGCTAGAGAATATTATTAGCCATGTCTGTTACACATATAAAGTCGAGCCCAAGAATAAAAAAAAAGAAATAAAGGATGAACAATGGATATCTTCTATGCAGGATGAGTTGCTTCAGTTTAAAAAGAACAATGTCTGGGAACTTTTCCCCGGACCTAGTAAGACGAATGTGATAGGTACTAGGTGGATTTTCAAGAATACAATTTATGAAAATGATAACATAATAAGAAACAAGGCTAGGTTGGTCGCTCAAGGCTACACAGAGATAGAGGGTGTAGACTTTGGGGAGACAATGGCTCCTATTGTGAGGCTTGAGTCCGTCCGCATATCATCTGCGCTTCAAGCTATATCAGATGGATGTCAAGAGTGCCTTTCTAAATGGAATTCTACAGGAGGAGGTTTACATGGAACAACCAAAAGGGTTTGAAGACCCTAAGCACTCGGAGCACATCTACTATCTGAGGAAAGCCTTGTTTGGATTCAAGAAAGCATCCCGTGCTTGGTACAAGAGGCTTACTTCCTATCTCTTAGCCCATAACTTCAAGATAGGGGAGTTGATACGACGCTATTCATCAGGAGAGATGACGGTGCTATTTTGGTTACCCAGGTCTATATGGATGACATAGTATTTGGATCCACATGGTCCCAGCATGCTCACCACTTTGAGGAGGAGATGAAAAGTGAGTTTGAGATAAGCATGGTAGGTGAGCTTAGTTTCTTCCTTGGTCTCCAGGGTCGTCAGCTAGAGGATGGGATTTTCATCTCCCAATCCAAGTATGCTCGAGATCTATTGAAGAAATTTGGTTTAACCTCCACTAAGCATGCACGTACACCAATGAGTACTTCTATCAAGCTTAGTAAGGACACTTCAGGCAAGGACGTAGAGAAAACCTTGTATCGGAGTATGATAGGTAGTCTTTTCTACTTGATAACTAGTCACCCCGACATAGCCTTTAGTGTTGGAGTCTGTGTGCGATATCAGGCATCCCCGAAAGAGTCAGACTTACTCGCTCTAAAATGTATTATCAAATACGTGAGTGGGACTCTCTCCTACGGTATATGGTATTCCTTTCATATTGATGACCGTTTGTCCGCCTATTCGGATGCTGATTGGGACATGGATGTAGATGGTTATAGAAACACTTCAGGCGAGTGTTTCTATATTGGTTATGCTCTTATCCCCTGGATGAACAAGAAGCTAAACTCCATCTTTTTATCCACTGTGGAGGCTGAGTACATCGTCGCTGGGAGTTATTACATTCAACTCTTGTGGATAAAGCAAATTTTGGAGGATTATGGGATTTCACAGGACACCATGACCATCTCATGTGATAATATGAGTGCGATACACATATCTCATAATCTGATCCAACATTTGTGCACAAAGCATATCAGGATACACGATCACTTTATACGTCAATTAGTTGAGGAGAAATTCGTATCCCTGAGTTTCATTCCCACCAACCTTCAGTTAGCCGATATTTTCACAAAACCTTTAGATGCCCTTAGATTCGAGAGTCTTAGGAAGTCTTTAGGGATTTGCATAGTTGACTGAAGGGATGGTCCATGTCTAGGATATGATGCATTATCATGTTCATATCACATGATTCCTATGCTAGTTTGTATCATTTGTATTCTTATTTTTTCTTTTTATATTTTTTCGAAAAAAAATCCAAAAAGATTTTCTTTTTATAAATTTTTTAGAAAAGCATAAAAAGATTTTTGTATTTTGTTTACACCTCTTATGGATGAGTATTTAAGATAGCTGAGTCACAACTTCCCCTTCCATTTTTCACGTGACTTTTTGATAGTGATTTGAGAAGCTACATCATTGCATCCATGTGCTTTACATTGTCTGGAGTGATTGAGATGTGATTAATGATATCTTTATACATGTTTGGCTCCTTATCTCCTTTATTTCACACATGCACAACTTTATTTGATTATTGTACTTGTCTATCACATATTGGCTTGAGTGTTTTCATCTCAATTCTCTCTATACAACGAACCATATGCGATAAAACTTGACTAGATTGGAATGCTTGTAAAAACTAGTTGGTGAGATTGTGTGGTATTTTATCAACGGTGAAGGGCTACGAAAGGTACTCATCTATCCTTTGAGATTAACCTTTCATTTAAATTGGACCTAAAAAAATTGAGGAATTTTATTATCTGGGGTCCACAGAGGTTAAAAGAGCCCGAAAAAAATTTAAAGGCAATAAAAAGCTATACATGCCGAATATGGGCCATTAGGTTTCGCCATCAATTCTCCAATGTTTGAGAATTTAGATTACCTCTAAACAAAATATAAATCTGAGGGAGTTTGGTTGGATAATTTAAACGGGTTTGCACTTCCTTGACAGTCCTAAAAAAACATTAAATAGTTTTGGACGTTATTGGTGTGGAAATCAATTTGAGCTTTGATTTGCTGATTTGATTGAGTCAATTTCTTATAATTTCATCTTTTTACACCCAAGGAAGATGTTGAGTTCATTCGTTAGAAATATCCGATATTCATCGTGCACATATGTTATGTTTGTATGCATTGATTTTCCTATCGAATTTGCTCACACCCCTTCATTTTCGCTATCATCGATTTGGTTGTTTTTGTGTTCTTTCATGATGTGATTCTTTGGTGTATGTTTTGTGTGAAAATTTTGAAAAATTCAAAAAATTTGAAAAATAGTATGTTTATTACCTTGTGGCATTCTCCATTTGCATTTAATTGTGCTTCTCATATCTGTCTAGTTGGGGACATCATAAAAAGGGGGAGAATGAATTATGGGGGAGAATTGTTTGGTTGATTAATGATTTGCTTAAGCTTAATTGATTCAATTTTTGTATATCATTATTTCAAACTATTACATATCACGGGTATCTGTTTATCTCATGTGTGTAGGTACAAAATTGATGATTATTGGATTGCACACCCTGATGAGAAAAGCTGAAGATATGAAGATGTTGAAGTTTGGTTGACGATATGTCAGTTACTATTCTCAGTTTGAGGGTGTAATGGGGATATTATCTTATATGTCATTTGCTTTATGGATATAGCATAATTCGAATTTTTTGTGTATGTACCAGCATAGACATAGGGCAGATTTGTAAGGACATAATTTTATAAATGTTCGGGGTAAAATCTAGGAATTTTTTATTTGTCCTAGATCACAGGATGTATGTCTGATACTGCTACATTCGGCACATCAACACGATCATCCACGATAGCCTTGATTCGAATCCACACATCCACCATCTTCACACGTGCATCATGCTACATGAGACATGCTGCTCAACTGTTCCCACTACTCCACGACGCGTTATTGGTAAAATGGTTTATTGGAGTTGTTAATATTTGCATAAATATTTGGGAACGTTTTAAAAATATTTTTCAAAATCTGATTAATTTTTAACACAAAAGCAAAAAAAATTCCAAGTGTAGAAGCGAACTTTTCTTGGTCGTCGACTCGTTCAAACGACATCACTCTGTAGTTCAAACGACATGAGGATGTCACGCGATCTTGTTCGAGCGACATGTGGTCTCGTTCGAGGGACATGCCTATGTCGTTCGAGTGACGGCGCCGCCTCGATTTTCGTATAAATATTTGTACCCATTCTGCACGTTTCTCCAAATCTTGTTCGTACACATTTCTGCAATTTATAGCCCAGAAAATAGACTTCAAGTTTTTAAGGTTTCATGCCTTTTTGATTCACAAAATCATTCCCATATATGTGTGAATATTTAAACCTTCGAAGGATCGTTTTTACTCATCTGGAGTAACTTATGGAGAAGCCGATTCTTTTCCATTGCTGCCCATCTGGAGTTCTTGAGGGAGATTCGAGCCGACGATATCGGAACCGACACTTGAGGGTATTTCATTTGTCACTCATGTTTTCAGTATAATTCGTATAAACCGTTCTTTACAAATTATAGTGAAAATAAAAATGGTTTTGCCCCTTTGGGGGATTTTTCCTCATTTGTGTGTTTGTTTGTGGCTGAATATTCTTGCATGATCATATTGTCTTCAATCACACCTAGATGCATGTTTTAGAATTTAATTGAAAAACTGAGTTTAATTAAATAATTTCTTTGTTTGAATAAAAGCGCATTCTTATCTCACTTGTACATATCTATACATTTTCTTCATTTACAGATATTGTCATGTCACTCACCCTTTGCACATACCTTTCACCCACTTATGTATATTCACATGTCTCACACTTTAAATATACCATCAAGCTTTATATATGACCTATGCTTTATGTGAATATTTTCTAGCTTTTACTCTCCATGTTTATCTCCCTTATCACATGCTACTCGTATATATTCCCTGTTCTACCTCATGCTTAAAAGTAATACTTCTCTTGCTTATCATACATAAAACTATCCATAAGATGCTAACTCAAAGTTCATTAATTTTTGCAAACTACGTCACATGATAATCACAATTTGATAATTTTTTTGTCCCATCTGGGGGATCACTTCGTGATGGGTGCCGGTCCTGTGAGTCGCGAATAAATAAGTCATATGATTCCTACCTTCCACTGGCCTAGTACATTTTATGCATATTTAATGGTTCCCCCCGCATTGTACCGATTGACCAAACTCATGACGGGAATTATATAGAAAGGGACTCGTTCATGTAAGTCGAGTAGATCAAATTTGCTCTCACACATAATGTTTTCACGAGGTATGTCCTCAGGCAATATTAAATGACTTTTCCACACATACCGATGAATGATTTTCCTTATAGGTAATGGGAATATCGTGGAAGTAATTCCATAGGGGGGAACCATCCCACTAACCTCCCATTGCATCAACCTCATATAGGTGTCTGCCCTAGTACATACATGACTAGTTTGTCGATTTCAATGCGAAACTCTGCCAAAAATTTCGGTCGTCTTTTCGCCCAAATTTTTCATATTTTGCCTATTTTGAAAATAGGACCTTGTCCATGAGTTTAGAAACATATTAAAATGTGTCTTGTATCACTTATCCTACCTTTTACCATGCTCGGGTCCTCTTCGGTATTTAACTTGCACTCTAGGCGAAACATAATACAAGTTAATCCTAATAATAATAATACACTGGGGAATTTTCTTTTCTCTCTCATTTTTGTAAAAATACCAAAAATATTTCAGCACTTTTTCCAAAAAATACCAAAAATATTCCTTTTCCAATATAATAAGCACAAAATTTCTTTTACCTCTCAGGTGCGATCAAATACCCAAGTTTTGGGCTGGATCACTATTGGCTCAGATCCGCTATCATGCCACCTCAAAGTTCTACCACCTCCTATGCTACCTCCATGGAATTTAAATAGTCCCTCTGAAGACTCTTTATGGAGTACCTTGATCAGAATGCTAATGTTTAGCTATACCTGATGTCAGTCCTCACTCAGCTAAGTTCCAAGATTGATAATCTCCAGGCATATGTCTAAGAGATGCTACGAAACAAGGTTCAGACATCCGAGGTTCCCTAAGTTGACATCATCTTCCTCTGTGTCGTGAGTCCATAAGTGCTAGAATAGACGTGGGTTCCATAAGAGTACTAACATGTCCTTGCGCGTCCCACCGACTAATTGGCCACCGCCAGCTCAGTTACCAATGCCAAATCTTGCCCAGCCAGGGGCTAATTTGCCAATGCCTATTCCCAATGATTCTAAAGATGAAGGATTAATAAATGTCAATAAAGACCTTATATTATTGTCCAAGAAGTTTGACCAAGTCAAGATCTAAGAGAATTACGTGGATTACACCTACATGTCTCCCTACCTAAAATCTCAGTTGCTAGAAAAGTTCAAGATGTCAATCATCGAAAAGTTTGGAGACAGCGAACCTCCCACTGTGAACCTTCATAGTTGTCACTTTTCCATGACTCTACGTGAAGCATCTGAGGAAGTAATGGCTCAGATGTTCTAGTATACTCTTAAAGAAATTTCTCTCTTATAATTCTTCTGACTAAAACAATCCAGAATTCATAGTTTGGAGGGTGTATCTTGGGAATTCATGACCCAATACAAATATAATGAGGAACTAGAAGTTACGCATCAAGACCATGAGCTACTCAAGCAAAATTCGTGGAATCAGTTAGCATCTTTAGATGATGATGGAGAGAAAACACTGCAACCATGATAAAACAACCATTCAAGGAATAACAAGTGAGCATTATGAAGAATAATTTCTTGCTGCATATCCGAACTTCTATGGGAGGCTAGTATTACTTTCATTTTAGATCCCCCCGGGAGGTAATGGTCGAGATTAAAGAAGGAGTTATCAATCAGAAAGACGAGTCTGAGTCAAGGAGGGAAAAAGGGCACTTCATCCTTTGTAAGTTTGATAATCTAGATAATACCTCCATCCTAACCATTAACAACATGTCTCAACATGCTACCTCACAGACACCCAAAGATCATCCTGCTCCAGCCAAAATAGAATACATAAAACTCAATACTCTAATATTAAAGGTTTACCAAGCCTTCTTATCCCGAAACCTCATCAAGCCTCTAGAACCTTGACCATTACCAGACCCACTTCCAAGGAACTTCTATCACGATGCTCATTGTGATTTCCACCAAATCGCTGAGCACACTACTGACCAATGTTTCAATTTAAAGAATGTCATTCAAGGCCTCATTCATAAGTGGGTCATTTCTCCTTGAACTAATACAAAACCCAAAAAAAATTAAAACCCTCTGCTAGAACACCAAATCGAGGTAAACGCCATCTTGTAGAAGAAAATCCGAATTTTGGTCCTTCCACCAAGATTCGACCCATCACTTGATCTATCTTTCAGTTCCACTAAGTCCCTTAAATTGTTTTCCTTTTTTCATTTTACACTAAGAAAATGCATCAGAAAAGCCTCAACTATCCCGATAAGGATTTGCATCGCTGTCTGAACCCACTTAGAAATAAGAAGCATGGAGCTATCCATAATCTTAAATAAACTTTGAGATTTGGTGCTAAAATTAACACTAGGGATGACTATCGTAGAACATAGTTGTGAAAATATTAGTGATGTATACACGGTAGCCTAGGAATGGGCCTAATAATCACAAGATTGGTTTGTATCAACAAAGGAATTCAACTTGGACGGTATCATGCAAGTGTTGTTCGATGAGTTTGTCAATGAGAAAGAAATATGTAAAACTTTTGAACTATTCACCATCCTAAGGATCAAGGGATACCCGGTCCCCTCTATTTAATCTTTCATAAATGGTAAGATTTATACGATGAAGAATTTGAAGTCATAAGGTTCATTGATTTCTCATGGAAAGATAATATTATTGCCACTGGGTGGGGCGATGATTCAAATAGCTTAGATGATGAATGGGATAGTAGGGATGTCGGCATGGTTTCCTCCTTATTTGGGATGATTTCCTTTGAAGAGTTGCTAGTAGTAATATATGAGGTATCCATCATTACAGAGGTGGATGAAGACACGATATTTTTATTATTTCTCACATTTGTAGATCGCACGACCCAATTAGGATGATACTATAAAACTCTGATTCTTCTGCTAGTGGGCATGCGTATGAATAAAGATAAAGGAGTCGCTGAAGAACTCCCGATGCCAAAAATGTTAGTCTAAGAAAGTAAATTCCTTGAATAACTCAAGAAAACTAAATCTAACATCAATTTTTTGGGTCTTTTCATGTCCTCCCAATTGCATAAGAACTATCTGATCAATCTCCTTACAGGACCCATAGTTCCTCCTGCTACTACCCTCGAAGAAGCCATCCACATGGTTGGATCTCTAACCATGAGGAGGCTTATATCCTTTTCCACCAAGGGAATTAACAAGATCAGTCATAACCACATATATTCTCTCAACATCTCAATAAAAATCATGGGAAATTCGATTCCATTGGCACTTGTCAATAAGGAGGCTGCTCTAAATGTCTGTACATTAAGAACTATCAATTGTCAAGGGATAAAGGTCGGGGATATCACCCCCATTTTATTTATCGTGTTAGACTATGATAACACTATTGAAAGGGTTATGGGTTCATTAGGACTCACGCTAGGGGCTAGTCCTATATGCTCCCAAATTGAGCTTTAATTTATTGATATACAAGCCTTATTCAACTTGCTCCTTGGTCGTCCTTAGATTCATAGTATTGGAGGTGTATCCTCCTCCCTCCATCAGAAGTTGAAATTATTCGCCCATGATTAGGTCATCAATATCCTCAAGGATGACTACATCTCTAAAGGTATTGGCATGAGTAAACCCATTTTCAAAATCCATCATGGGGATAGTAACATGTTCCTCTCAGGTTTTAAAATTGATCCACTCCCCATCTTAACCATTGATAATTTCAAACACAGAGTATGCAAAGAGTACATCCCACATGGTAATGTCAATGTGATATATATATATTCAAGAATATTCATTTCATACCGAAAATAGGGCTAGGTCATTGTCGACAGGTGATTCTTAAATCGATATTTCTTAAAGAAGTCTCCCCCTACCGTCTGGGTTACCAACCATCACCAGGTGAACTTTGGACACTCTGTCAGCCGTTTCGAAAGAAGATCTTGAAAAGAGAAAAGGTATTATTAGGAGACTCATTAAATGGATGATTTATCAAGGAAGGTGAAGAATTACCCTTTTTTGGGTTCTCGGAGACATAGTATGACCCTATTGAGATGAAAATAAAGCTAGGATTGGAAATCTTCTTTAAAAACAAAGTCACCAGGACAGAACACCAAAGGCATGAATTGAAATTTTTGACCAACAAAGACTTGAAAAGCATTGAAATTTTTTAAGTCAGTGACAACGATAAGTCATTCAAACTCCATACGCTCGGGATGGATCTTTACATTATCCACACTAAGGATGACTCGTTCGATCGATCTACCAAGATCGCCCCTGCTAAAAAGCCTCTCATCAATTGGCACTGTGTGCCTATCAACCTAGCTCACCGACCCGAGCTCTATTTTTCACCCTTATAAGATGAACCTGAGTATGTTCGTTTCCTTTCTATTAATGATATGATTGTAAATGAGACCTCCTTTCTCGAGGTTCTCACTGTTGTATATCTAAAAAAATTGTCTAAAAAATGAATGAAGATTTTGAGTATCTTGTTGTGCTTTATATTAATTCATTGACTATAATAAAATAATTGGTGAAGATTGTCTAATAAATGAACAATTCATAATTGATCTCGATAAGGAAAAAATTAAATAACATAATTGTGTTCAAATTAATGATGATAAGACTATTGTTATTAACGTCGGTTCTAGCAGCGATCCACGTGAGATTAGGATAGGGTTCACCCTCAATCAACATCAGCAGTCGTAATTCGAAGAACTTTGGTAAGAACTCGTAGACGCCTTTGCATGGTCCTATAACGACATGCATGGCATTGATTAAAGATCTTGCTGCATGAAATTCATACCCTTCCATAAAACAAGCCTGTTTATCCCAAATTGAGAAAGATCTAGATGGATTGGTCCCTCAAAGTCAAATACAAAGTGGTTAAATATATGAACATAAGCATCATCTGTGTGTTTAAACATCCTACATGGTGCGTAAATTTTAACCCTTGTGCCGAAATTAAGATGAAAAGTTTACATCTGCATTGACTATTGGGATCTTAACAAAGCATCACCAAAGGAAGATTACCCTTTGCCCAACATCGAAGTGAGAATTGATAACACTGCCAGTCATGCCCTCATGTCATTCATCAACAGTTTTGTCGAGTACAACTAGATCAAAATGAATCCAAACCACCAATAGAAGACAACCGTTATCACACCATGAGGAACTTTTTGTTACACTGTCATTCCTTTCAGTCTAAAAAATTCTTGAGCTACCTATTAGAAGGTAGCTATAACCATTTTAAACGATCTTATCTATAAAAGGTAAAAGTCTATATTAACAATATGAATAACAAGTCCAAAACTCGAGAAGGTCACATCCCTGCCTTGAGGAAATTCTTTGAGTGACTATAGCTATATCAGATGCGTATCAATTCACAAATATGTGTCTTTGTCTTCATGAAGGGAAAACTCCTCTACTTTATGGTCAGTGAGAATGGGATCAAAGCCACCAAAACTATACCGGGCGTGAGTAAATAATTACCATTCTTAGCATGCGATAGATATGAGACATAAATAAACCAGTCCATAAGATACATAATTAAATCAAACTCAAATGCTCATAAACAACTAAGCGATAAAAGATCCATCACATGTTAACTCCAATAATCCATTCTCCAATAATGATTAAATAAAATCTTAAATAATTCCAACAGAAATCCTCTAAACAACTTTGGAACCGAATGGCCCAATAAAACTCAAATGAAGTCTCATAATAAAATACGACTCAAAAGGAAAGTCTAGATAAACTATGCCATAAAATGAATAACTCCAGATGAACCTCCAAATGATAACTCCGATAAACTTATGCAGCTTCTCCAATTCTAATCCTGAAAAAGATTAGTCAACGCATGGGTCAGAGCCAAAGCTCCGAGCAAGAATACACACTACTCCCCTCAAATAGGATCCTTGAATCCAGACAATAGCATTATACGCAATAAATATCACAATAGAATATTTTAAATTAAACGGGATAATTAAACGCGATAATTATAAAATACTAACTACCCGCAAAAATCCCCATATATAAAGGCACACCAATATGATTTTTAAATTCCCAAGTCCGACGATGTTAATATAATTAAATTAACCACTTTTTACTATAGTTCTCACTTTTTTTTATAAAGTGTCACACTTCCCCTTGCAATCGTCCTCTGACCCACTTAAACTGTCGGCCCCGACACATGACAAGGTTTCACACACAACACGACATAAATCGTCCTCTCACCCGTTTAAACTGTCGGCCCCGACACATTATGTCGCCACATATTTTAATACCCGTTTTTATCTTAGGCATTAATTCTCAATTTCTCAATTTATAATCACCCCACCCTTTTAATCGATGTGAGATCCTCAAAATACCCCTTAGTCCCATACCTAAGGGTCCCCAAGTTATCAATACGTCCTAACCTATGTATAAGAGGATTTTCTAACATAAATCTTAACTTAGTCTCGTACTTAGACTACCGTAATGATGATAAAGTAATAGAAATAAGTCCACCCCCGACATGATAAAACCGTGATAATCTACCCTCACTAGTCCCATACCTAGAAGGCGTAAATCATGAAAGGTCTACCCGCTAGTCCCATACCTAGAAGGAATCCTAAAGTATAGGGATAGAAAAATTACTCAACAACTCGTCGTCACAAAAGAAATATAATAATTCCAAAAAGTCACACAAATATGCATAATAAATCAATGTTCCAAACTACGCATGATAGTCCAATTCAATTAAATCTTTAATTTAATTATCACAACGTCAACAATACCCAAATAATCTCATTTAATTATTTTAAATTAAATATACCAAGTTTTCATCATACATGTATTTCATGAGTTACACGCACCCTAAAAATTATTTATTTTAAAACTAGGATTTTTCTAAATGAAACCCACACCAATAAAACCGAAAATCACTCATGAATCCTATGTACCCAAAGGGTTATGAATATTATTCAGATTAAAAGATTTTATAAAAACATCCCCATAGTTAGTGTCCACTTTTTCTAATTAAGTTACTAATTATTTTTAAGAAAACATGTAATTTACTGTTTAGGCGACACTTAAAACGCATAATACTAAAGGAAAGGAATAGAGTATTCATGCCTATGAAGATCGTGTTGAAAATCTGATTAGAAATATGGATTCCTCTCGAAAAATTAGCAAAAGAGTGTTCTTGAACAAACTTGATTAAACCCCAATTAAGCCTTTCAAAACTTGTTCCAAAACTTGTGACAAGACTTGATTTTGTTGAAGGTTGATGATTATGAGTGAGAGGAAAAATATCTGAAAGTGTTCTCTGGTGAAAAACTGGAGAAAAAGTGATTATGAGAAGTCCCCCTACGGATTAACAAGGTTATATAGTGATTAGGAGTCCTAATCCTAGACAAATACTAAAAACAGCTAACAACGCACGTTTTTTGGGAGGGTCGATCGATCTACCCCAAGTCATCGATCGAACGATCTTGCCTAAAATCTGACAGTTCACCCAAAAAATTATAAGGGACAAAAAAATTGTAAAATCAATATAAAATCCATTTTAACTCCGATTTTAATTCCGCTTGAAGTTTTATTCTTCTAAAATCATAACCAACATAATTAACCAAAAAAATTATTAAATTTAAAAATTTGTTTTTCCCAAAAATTCCAATTAATTAATTAAATAATAAATAAAAACACGGGGTGTTACATACTTCCCCACTAGCAAAGAATTTCGTCGTCGAAATTAGACGAAGTATACACATCATCACGCAAATCTTGCACCAGAAAATAAGGCTCACATATGCCTACCCGTAAAATATTTCAATTAGGCGCCCATAAACCTAATCTACCCAACGTAATCCTTAACAAAAATACAATATATAAATCCTACATATATAGGTATCTAAGAAAGTATAACGTACCGCGATATCCCGCTAGCCACGCAACCTATCCTGTTCTGACTGAACCTGTGGCACATAGCACCTCCCATAACTGAGATTGGTTGGTGCAGTGACCACCCGCTGCGCACCTGACGCTGTCGGTGCTGCTGGTGCTTCTGGCGCCCCCTGAACGCTGGCTGCTGCTAAGACTGGAGGCCTCAGTCCTAGCTGCCCCTGAACTCCTTGCCCTTGTTGACCTTGCGTACCTTGACCTTGTTGGGTTGGTTCTCCTTAGTTTTGTTGGCCCGCTCTCTTGTAACACCTTGCCGCTGGATGTCCTACTTTTCCACATACAAAGCATTCACCCCTAAAAGGTCCGAAACGCATAGTTTTGGCTTGCTCCTCTCCTTGACCTTGTTGTTCCTGATTGGTCCTCTCCCTCTTCCATGTTTGAACATTACGACCTTTATTCTCACCTGCTTGTCCATTAGACTCTTGTCTTTTTCCCAACTTGTTTTGATAACTGGCCTTCTCTTGCCATAACAACATCGCGACATCAACCACTTGAGCATAAGTAGTGTATACCGGATTCCCCAACACTATTTGCCTAATCGACCAGGACAATCCCTTAATGAAACACTCCATCTTCTTAAACTCAGTGCTAACCTACTCTGGTACAAACATAGATAGATTTGTGAACTCCTGTTCATATTCGACAATTGACTTTGAACCTTGCTCCAAATCCATGAATTATCTCTTCTTTGCATTCCTAATTGCATACGGAAAGTACTTATTATTGAACTTGATCAGAAACTCTGCATATCCCAACTGATCTCTCTCCTCTGATGTGGTGGCACTCTCCCACCATTGTAGCGCATCCTCTGTCAGCTTAAAAGTTGCTAACATCTGCTTCTACACATCCGTGCAGTTCACCATCCTCAAATGCCTCTCCATATCCCTCCTCCACTGGTGAGCAACCGTTGGGTCAGATCCCCCTCCAAAGGCGGGGGGATTGCCCTTAAAGAAACTGGTCCTCACCCTATCCCAAGTTGAGACGGGTGTACCCCACTGCTGTGCCTCTAAAGTCACCCCTCTCTATCTCCCCATCTCCAAACCAACCGTTGTGGCCTCACGAATGATAGCCGCTAACTACTCGGCCTCCAAAGTAATCTGACGCCGCCTCTCCTGAGATGCGGGGCCAGAAACAGACTCCTCTCTCCTACTCCCATTTCTCCTTGTGTTCACCATCTGAAAAGATAGGAACAAAACAATATCAGACTCGGAATGAATAAGAGTACAAATCATCAAAACGTAATCAAAGATAAGAAACACGGAAGTTAACGGACTCATAACCTACGAGACCTAAGACCATGATCTGATACCATCTGTCACACCCCGCCTAATTCTGGCGTCGGCCGCCACCAAAACTATGCTGGGCGTGAGTAAATAATTACCATTATTAGCATGAGACAGATATGAGACATAAATAAACCAGTCCATAAGATACATAATTAAATCAAACTCAAATGCTCATAAACAACTAAGCGATAAAAGATCCATCACATGCTAACTCCAATAATCCATTCAATAATGATTAAATAAAATCTTAAATAACCCCAACAGAAATCCTCTAAACCACTTTGGAACCGAATGACCCAATAAAACTCAAATGAAGTCTCATAATAAAATACGACTGAAAAGAAAAGTCTAGCTAAACTATGCCATAAAATGAATTACTCCAGCTGCACCTCCAAATGATAACTCCGATAAACTTATGCAGCTTCTCCAATTCTAATCCTGAAAAAGATTAGTCAACGCATGGGTCAGAGACAAAGCTCCGAGAAAGAATACACACTACTCCCCTCAAATAGGATCCTTGAATATATACAGTAGCATTATACGCAATAAACATCACAATAGAATATTTTAAATTAAACTGGATAATTAAACACGATAATTATAAAATACTAATTACCCACAAAAATCCACATTTATAAAGGCACACCAATATGATTTTTAAATTCCCAAGTCCCACGATGTTAATATAATTAAATTAACCACTTTTTACTATAGTTCTCACTTTTTTTATAAAGTGTCACACTTCCCATTGTTAATCGTCCTCTGACCCGTTTAAACTGTCGGTCCCGACACATGACAAGGTTCCACACACGACACGACATAAATCGTCCTCTGACCCATTTAAACTGTCGGCCCCAACACATTATGTCGCCATAAATTTTAATACCCGTATATATCTTAGGCATTAATTCTCAATTTCTCAATTTATAATCACCCCACCCTTTTAATCGATGTGAGATCCTCAAAATACCCCTTAGTCCCATACCTGAGGGTCCCCAAGTTATCAATACGTCCTAACCTATGTATAGGAGGATTTTCTAACATAAATCTTAACTTAGTCTCGTACTTAGACTACCGTAACGATGATAAAGTAATAAAAATCAGTCCATCCCTGACATGATAAAACCGTGATAATCTACCCTCACTAGTCCCATACCTAGAAGGCGTAAATCATGAAAGGTCTACCGCTAGTCCCATACCTAGAAGGTATCCTAAAGTATATGCAGAGCAAAATTACCCAACAACCCGTCGTCACAAAGGCAATATAATAATTCCAAAAAGTCACACAAATATGCATAATAAATCAATGTTCCAAACTACGCATGATAGTCCAATTCAATTAAATCTTTAATTTAATTATCACAACGTCAACAATACCCAAATAATCTCATTTAATTATTTTAAATTAAATATACCAAGTTTTCATCATATATATATATATCAAAAGCCAAATTTTATTATCTCTACATGTATTTCATGAGTTACACGCACCCCAAAAATTATATATTTTAAAACTAGGGTTTTTCTACATGCAACCCACACCAATAAAACCCAAAATCACTCATGAATACTACGTACCCAAAGGGTTATGAATATTATTTAGATTAAAAGATTTTATAAAAACATCCCCATAGTTAGTGTCCACTTTTTCTAATTAAGTTACTAATTATTTTTAAGAAAACATGTAATTTACTGTTTAGGCGACACTTAAAACGCATTATACTAAAGGAAAGGAATAGAGTATTCATGCCTATGAAGATCGTGTTGAAAATCTGATTAGAAATCTGGATTCCTCTCGAAAAATTAGCAAAAGAGTGCTCTTGAACAAACTTGATTAAACCCCAATTAAGCCTTCCAAAACTTGTGCCAAAACTTGTGACAAGACTTGATTTTGTTGAAGGTTGATGATTATGAGTGAGAGGAAAAATATTTGGAAGTGTTCTCTGGTGAAAAACTGGAGAAAAAGTGATTATGAGAAGTCCCCTTACGGATTAACAAGGTTATATAGTGAATAGGAGTCCTAATCCTAGACAAATACTAAAAACAGCTAACAGCACACGTTTTCTGGGAGGGTCGATTGATCTAACCCCGGTCATCGATCGATCGATCATGCCTAAAATTTGACAGTTCACCCAAAAAATTATAAGGGACAACAAATTGTAAAATCAATATAAAATCCATTTTAACTCCGATTTTAATTCCGCTTGAAGTTTTAATCTTCTAAAATCATAACCAACATAATTAGCCAAAAAATTATTAAATTCAAAATTTTATTTTTCCCTAGAATTCCAATTAATTAATTAAATAATATATAAAAAAAACGGGGTGTTACACAAAGAAGACCATATAAAACTTAAAATAGTTCTCGGAATGCCTCCACATCGAATGAAGAAATAAATTTGCGACTTCCTAGGCAAAATTAATTTATTATCCAACAGAACTCCATCTACGATCCTATCATCAAAATTATCCAGAAGAATTCAACCAAATTCTTAAACGAGACATGTCACGAAGCCTTTGACCAGATCAAGCGGTATCGTAATCGAACTCTCAAGAAATGGCTTTGCCGATGCATTGGAAACCTTAGCCTCTAAAGTTGACATGCTCGAAAGAATAACAATGGCGCCTTTTCTAGTCCAAAAGCATTCTACACCCAATCACTATTACCATATCAAGCTTACAATTAAAGAAGATCCAGACATAGTTTAACTATAGTACTATGATATTTGGTGCCTTCTGAAGCATGGTAAATATCCCAAAGAAGCATATAATAAAGACTATGCGACCCTTTGCAGGCTTATTACTCAATACATCATTAGCGATAGATACTCTTTAAGAGAAATTTTGACGGAACCCATTAGCAATGCATAGCAGGGGCTGAGGTTAAAAACATGATGCCGAAAGTCCACTATGGGGAGTGTTGACCTCACATGGATGGTCATTAGGTTTCCAAGAATATCGTTCGTTAGGGATATTGCTGGACAACCATGGTTTAAGACTACGCTTCTTATATCATAAGATGCCTCGAGAGTTGTACAACATGACTTTTCCTTGTCTTCTATCAACTAAGGTCATTAAAATAATTAGGAAAGTCACTCCCAAAATATTAAAAGGGTACGAATTCGTCAAGGCCGCCATTCATTATTTCGCCAAATTGGTCAAGGAAGAATCATATGCGGTGTTGAGTGTCCGAGTTCATAAAAAAGAACATCATCTACTATTATGGAGTTCCCCACGAGTTGTTAATAGATAATGGGATTTATTTTGAAGCTGAAGCCATGAAAGTAATCGATGTGTATGGGATCCCAATGTACAAGTACTCACCCTACCGATCGTAAACCAATGGGGTTATCGAAGATGCTAACAAGTGCCTAAAATCTATAATTTTTAAAATGACTCAAATGTTGTAGTGATTGGGTAGATCAGATCCCATATGCCCTCTGAGTCTACATAACCTCTATAAGATGACCTACTTGAACTACCCATACTCCCTGGTATACGTCCTGGAGGCGGTCTCACCTATGATACTCAAAATACCATCTCGACGGGTCACGCTCAAAAGTCAAGTCGGTTAAGTCGATTGGCAGTAAAGTCATTATGAAGAACTCACACTCTTGGATGAAAGAAAACTAAAGTCTCTATATTATATATAAGTGTAACACTGTCGCCTTGCAAAATCATTCGTATTAAAGTCAAAGATCGCAGTGCACAAGAAGGAGATATCACTCTCAAACAAATTTTAAAATCTATATAAGATCCATCCTAACTAAAGTGGGCCCTACATATTGAAGAAGAGTTTTTCAGGTGGCGCTGCTATGCTCGTAGACCTCGACGGAGAGGGGATGATGTATCCAGTTAATTTGGATCATCTCAAGAAATTCTACCATTAGTCCAACTCTTTTTGCTCTATGACTCTTCTCATCTCCCTGAAATTTTAAAAAAATTCACGCCCTCTCTTTTTAGTACTGTGTGGCACTTGATCCTCTCAAAATCGCCTTTTCAAAGAAAACTTACAAAAATAATTTCAAACCCCACAGAGATACATAGGTAGGCCATAAAGTTACTTTTCGAGCGGTCTTTCTCTTTCACAAAATGTTATTCTTTTCTCCCATCGAGAACATTAGCGTCTCTCTCATTATTTAAATGAAAAAATGGATTTGTATGCTTTAGAAATTGGTATAAATAATTAAAACAAAATGAATATTCTTCCAACCCACAACAAAATAAGTTAAAAACACCATTTCACTCTTTTATTACAAAAACACAAAAATTACATAAAGTTGTCAGTGACAAGAAAATTCAAAATACCTTCCTAACTATACCAACCCTATAACCTGGCCTACCCACACACAAATACACATATTTCAAAACTTGACCCATAACCACACAAAACCTACCTTAACTACCATATGGGCCCACCTCATCATCACAACGATAATTACCAGTCCCTAGAGGCCCCTAAGTATCCCAATCCTGACTTCACTTCCTTATGCGCTTCATGCATTGGTATGCCTTGATCATCATGGACGAAACCATAATGCCCTCTTCTAGAGAATTAAACATTACAAGCCACCTCTACCCAGTCTCCTTAGCATAAACATTTGTGACCATATTCCCCCATAACCACCGCAAATAAGCCCCAAGTATGAACCTAGGTACCTGAACAGATTGCGACGGGTAATTGGTCTGGGGCGCTGTCACAAAGGCTCCAAAAACATCTTCAGAGACTCTGTTAAATCCTCCAAAGGAAAGAAACTGGTTATGCATGAAGGAAGAGTTTACTCCCAGCCCGATTGACACAATGTCATCGAGGAAAGTAGAAGGAAGTTTAGCGAGGGCCTACTAGTAAATTGTTATGATAATCATCCAGTTGCATAATAAGCTACAATTCGCCCCACCATGGAACTGACCAAAGAAGATGTCTAACTGCCTTCTCCACAAGAATGTTAACCCAGTTCTCCATAGAGGGATGGATGATGTGAAAATACTATGGAATGAAGTTTAGGACACCAGTCAAAGGATACTCGGGGGTCACCTCCAAGTGAAGTCTCTTTGACTATCACATGAACTTCATCATGGGGATGCCATATAAAATATGGGTCGGACCTTCCAATCACCCTGGCCATCTAATGTCTTAACCAATATGGTAGAACTCAGATTTTTGGTAATAAGATATCCACAGTATGACCGTAGCCACCTGAGGGTATATCGTTATAACACCAATTACTAAGAGCAGCCTGACGGTCAGTCCCACCAAGGCTATAGAGTCAACAAAGCCATTTTCAGTATAGTAATTCGGGTAACTAAAAGAGAGACCCGTAGTATTTCAGCTAGTAACACCCAAGGCGAATGTTACAGGTCAAGCATAACCACAGTAACACTGGGGTTGAAATTCTTCATAGGTGGGACACACTTCATCAAAGCTGAAGGAAAATATATGGTCTTCGGGATACCACAACCGCAAATCCGCTTCCATGAGATTCCAGCCAATTGAATGATTATGCCACAGGTAGAAGGACGCAAGTTGAATGCCTCGTAGTTAACATTGTACAAACACATTGCTTCTAACGCCTCAAGGTAAATCTCAAAAGCCTCAATCACGGGAACTGCCATCTCAAAGAAGCAAGAAACTTTATAGAATAAAAGGAAAGAAATAAGTTGAGATATGGTTTAAAACTTGTCCCCAAAGGCCACTTTTAAACTTTAAATCCTCCATAAAGTACAAATGAATCATCTTGATGGTGCAACAACTTCCTTCGGGTACATAAAAGTGCAAAAAGAGGAAAATCATGGCTAAAAAAAAATTTGGACCTGACTGGTATTCCAATCGGTATACCCCCTATATTGGGAATTTTCCTATTTTTTTTTTATTTGTCCATTTCAAATAGATCTTTTTTTGTTAAAACAACCTATTCACAAAGGTTTTCCCTAGTATTGCTTCCTAGAAAAGAACTTTTAAAATATTAATAACGTGTATTTTGATTTCTTTCTTACTTCTTCAATATATAAAACCCCACTAGAAAATTAAAGTGCATGTAAACTAGGCCATTTAATCCAAGATAAATCAAGAAAATGAAAAATTCATAATGTATACATATTTGTCGTTGCATTTACATTTTCCAGGAATAAAGAAGGAAAAGTAAAAAAGATCAATATTGTCGGGATGCAAACTGAACTTCCCAAAAAGCTTGCCAACTAAAACCACTACCTCAAGCATCACAATAAACACGCTTCCCCCAACAGTGAACAGTGGATACCCCATTCCTAGAACTAGATTTCTCCTCAAAAGTTATCGGCTACACTATAGAACCTCTTGTCTCTTTCCTCAGGTGATCGTACACCAACACCATACAATATCGAATATCCCATAGACAAGATGCCAACACACGAATAGTCCGCAAAGGAATGATGAAGAAAAGGTAGGCAAGTCATTAATAGAGAAAGAGATCCGAAATAAAGTGCAAAACTTAAAGGTAAAATCAAAGCTCTATTTAAAGAACCTCCCCGGAGAGGATAGTGAAGTCGTCTATCGTTTCCTGAGCATGATAAGGAACCAAGAAGACATGTCCACTACCAAACTTAATATGGTAGGAATGAATGAATGAAAAGGTTTTGGATGGGAATATCCTCTGTCATCACTGCTCCACCCCCTCTAGCTGTGCACTGAAGATACCGGCATGCAGTTTACCCTCCAAGATCCTACTAGAGGTGGTGCAATACCCTCCATATTGTAAATAGATGGCACAACAACCAAATGGTTTCAAAGTATAAAGGGTTGTACCCAGACGTTACATCTGTACAAAGCATATAGGGCTCGCCTTCCATCGTTACTGCCCATGCCTCGTTCGATATATCCTTCACCCTACTCATACACTCGGAGAGCACTAGCGGTGGAACCTACACCTCACTCTCCATCTCCAACCTCACCACCCTCTCTCCTAGGTACTAGATGTACATGAACTCATTCCCCATCAACCTCTATATCTGGGCATGAATGCCTCGAATCTCTGCAACCCCTGAAGCCAGACGCCAGAGATAAAACATCACCTGTCCCTCAAATAAAGTCATAAAAAAAAAAAACATAATGAAATATATATATATATATATATATATTAACCAAGTTGTTTACTGAATTTATGAGTCATTTTGGTCAATACCCATTAAAGAAAGGGTTAACATAACTTAATAATTGAATTTGTTTTTTCAAATAAGTAACTAGAAACCTAAATGGAATAGAATTTTTATCACATCTAGTACCCTTAGTAGTGTATGTTAACACATGGGGAAAATAAGTGAAAAATATTAGAAATGGATAACTTATCTAATGGTGTTCTGTAGCAAATTGCAAGTAATTGATGGAGGGAGATAGATGGCCTTGTAGATGTGAGATGTTGAAGAAGTGGTCCCCATACTTTCTTCTGATATACCATAGCCTCATACCATTATAACTTAGTTAAAAGATTCATTTAGCGAGACATGAAGTGAAACATGTTCCCCAACTTATTAACTTTATTGAGCACTACACTGGGTTTGGAGTTCTTTTGCCAAAAATTGTAATGAGGATCAATTCTCAAGATATATTTAGAATTGGATTTTGAAACCGAACTCGGTAGGTGCTATATCATTAGTTTGTAAATTCGTATATGTCGAATGCGTTGTTTGTGTTTCACTGGCTGAATTTAGCACTCATACACACTCGTTAAATCGAGTGTTGGTATCGTATTCACTGCTTAATGATTTTTCTATGTTATGCTAAATTTCTTAAACTTTTGCCAAAATTAGTGGAACTCATAGTCGGGTTTTGTATACTGAACATATCATTGAACAATGTAAAAATATACTAAATAATATTTCTCGATGAGACTAATTGGGTTGTTGAGCCTAGGTATGATATACACATGCTTCTTTCCTCTAGTTATAAATGGTAGTAAGGCTAGCTAGAGCCTCTTATGATGAGTACGTATGGTCATGCTTATAATGGATTGATCCGAATTGGACCATCAATGTGGAGTTTATAATATAAAATAATGTTTTTCCTTTTTCCAAATATGCAGTCGGCATCTCATTGGTCGAAGAAAGGATAGTTGTTCAATTCTATGCATATAAAGGCTGAAAACTGGTCAAAATCTATGAATTTGTTCCTAACCATTATTCTTAATTTCCAGTCGAGCAGAGGTGAGATTTTTATAGTCCATTGGAGGTGAATAATTGTTTCTCTAAGTGTCAGCCTGTTGCCATTGTCTTCATAGCCCAAATGGGAATTGAGCTTCATGACTTTCATAATTTAATAATAGGGAAGCCATAATAATATTCTCCCAAAAATTTCAATGAGTATGTTTCTGAAAATATTTTGCTGAGGACCTACAACTGAAAATTGATATATGTTAATTTAGGATAGGACCCCAATGAGAGTTGATAGAAGGGAGAACTTGTATTCGGCTCCCAAAACCCATCATTGTCAACTTCGTACTGATACTAATTATCAGATTGAGGTCTAACATTTTGCCGCATGAGTTTGAGATTGTGAGGGATTTTTTTGTGGGACAAACCATCGGTTATGATTCTTCAGATGCAATATATATATATATATATATATATATATATATATATATAATTCAAAAAAACAAAACAAAATAAAAGCCTAACCTGATCACTCGTTAAGGCATTTAACATCGCCCTCAAATCTTTTAAAGCTAGGAACTCCTTCGACTTCCTATTCAACCTCCTCTACTGGTACATTATCAGGGACTCTCCCACCTCACACACCTTTAAATACACTAACCTAAAATTTTCCCCAATCACCTCATAAAACCACATTTGTTGAAAGAAAGACAAGATCTTATTAAATGATAAAGAATAAGCAGAAAATCAAAAAAATAAAGAGCGGTATCTAAAGGTCTATTGGCAACACCGATGGAAGGCATCCAAAGACGCATAGAGGGATGCGAATGTAAATCTACCCTATTCATATAGATGAATCTCGAAAATAACCCGCAGAAAATGAAGAAACCAAAAATAGACAATGTCACCATCGTTGCAACAACAAATCACCCCAACAAGAGACAAGTAGATAAATGGGTTTCCTGCCTCACCTACACATGAATCTTTCTGGCCATTAAGCCCGATATCCTGACCAATCTCGAGATATAATCTGCCTGGTATACCCCAGGTATGTAATACCCGATATTTCTACGTATTTGAAATTTAATTAATTCGATAATTAATTCGTTCTATTTTAAATTATATGAGTTACGTGATTTAATTGAATTAAATAATAATGTGTTTATTAAGTATTAATCGAGATATAGAAATAATGATTAATATTATGTGCTAAATTTACTAAGTGAATAGTAAATAATTTATGGAAAAGTAATTTGCATCGTATTGGGTGATATGGACGTAATTGGATTATATCTCAACTAGGAGTCGCGTGTAGACTAAATTGAGGTCAATATAGGAAAAATTATTTATAATTACTCGGACGATGATTTTGAGGTCACGAATGATTCCAAAAGGGTCAAAGTAGTCAGAATAGTATACCCGAGGGTATTGTTTGGGTCCCGGGGCAATTTTAGACTAAACTCTCACCATATAAAGGTATTTTGGTCATTTGGTAACCTAGGGTTAAGAGACCTATGAATTTCTAAAGACTTTATCAACATATATTTGGGAGAGGCTAAGGTTAGAAATATATAAAACAAAGAGAGGCCATTAGAGAAGAGGGAGAAGCCATTTTTTAAGCATAACAGAGAATTCTTGAAGGATTCAAGTTTGTTCTTGCACCCCCATCGACCTTGGATTGAGGATTGGAAGATAAGACAAGCAATCAATCATATTAATAGCAAAATCAAATCATACCCATAAGAGGCAAGTGTTAATTTGCAATTTCTTTTGAAGTTATAATACCGATGTATAATAGGGTGTAAAAATGTGGTTTAAATGATGTTCTTGAATTAAAGATGACTAGAACACATAATTTGGGTAGGATTTGTATGTAGAATTGATCCACACATGTAGATTAGATGAAATCAAATTATATATAGTGATGAACATGAAGATAATCTGTGTTTGTGGATGAATATGTGGGAAGAACACAAAAAACTAGGGTTTTTGATGATTAAAGGGATAAATTTTTCTTGAATGAATTTAGAGAAGATTTAATGTGTTTAGAACAATAAGAATAATCCCAATACATATGAATGATGATTAGTAATGTTAGTTAGGATTTTGGAAACCTTACAAGAGAATTGGAATTGGTGAAAATGGTTAAAAATGCAAAAACACAACAAAGAAGACAATTGCCACTTTTTGAATCGATTCGGCCAGACGAATTGATTCGGTCCTAGGGAGAATCGATTGGGTTTACCCATATTTGAAAACATTCCCTTTTTAAGCCTAGAAATCTTATATAATTAGGGGGGTGACTTTTGGATCCTCTTTATAATATAAAGAGGGACTTGTTGATTTACACTAGGACTATTATAGGGATGAGAAGTAATCTTGTTAAAATATTTAAGGTGAGGATTAATCGGGATTAAATCGTAATGTAATTTATTCGAGAGAACGAGAATGATTTATGGGGATTTCAAATGGACTTATTATATAGACCAGTAGGGTATGATTGATTTTACTACAGAAATAATATAGGGGGGTAACTAGGACCCTTAGAGTAGAGAATAATACTTGAATAAATACGATATCGCATATAATCGAAAAATAATAAGTACGACGAGTATTCGAGTGATATATACTACGTACGAATAATGATGTTTGGATTGGGTGTATAGCCACTGATTATTATGTATATATAAGTTATGTGTTACCTATTATATGACTGGTGTAAAGTGTTAGCATACCTACACTACCTGCTATCATGGAGGTTCCCGTGAAGTGGGCGATCCCACCTTGACGATGCCAGTGAGGTATGGATTAGTTCCCCAAGGCATAAAACTTAGGGTGGGCCATTATTTGCGCGAATATAATGGTGCCGACATGTCGTTCGAACACGTTAGATATGTGCGTGGTTAACGACTTAGAACTATGTTAACTATGTTCGCCTCCAATATGTGTTGTTTTAGTTTATGGTTCGAGGAAGACATTCCAAAGTAACAGTCCTTGATTTGGTACGAGAGGACATGGACCGATTGCAGAGTATGCATGTTTCACGATTGTCACTTTGGGAGATACCGTAATTATATATATTAGTGAGAAATGTATATATATCAATATGAATATTCTACTTAAGTGTGAAAGTACATAGTTAGATAGTGTATATCTAAAAGTAAATTAGGTAGAGAAACTTATTTATATGATTTAAAGATAACATGTGTGAAATGTTACTTATAATGCTAATAACATACGAGAAATGTTAGTTATTATTTAGTGTACAGTATGGGCAGTACGGGGGATTGAAATGTATCGATTGTCAGCTAGTTACTTATGTCTAGTTATCTTGGGTGGTACAACTAGGTGGGCTAAGTAGAAGATGCTAGGCCTGCACTATAGTTGAGAGGTGAGGAAACTCAATAGAGTGTACGCGAATCTATCATCTATATCTAATAACTGATTTTTGAACTGTGATAAATACTTGTAAATTTTTTTAAATGTTTTGGGTTATAACCCTTCATATAAATATTTTCAAAACCTTTTAGGTGTCCAGTCACAGGGATGCCAGACTTGATTATCTATTCTACGGATGCGTAACTGCAGCATATGTGGATGCATGCAGGATTTGGATTAGACGCTTTAGTTGTTAATTTTTAGATTAGGATCTCCTTATCTCAGTATTTCATTTATGGGCATGTTGCCTCTTCATCACTTTATTCAGTTATTCAGTTCAGACTTATATTGGGATTTATTTATTATCTATTTGGGATTTTTTGCCGATGGTTTATTTGGCAAGAGATTTATTTATTTATATCTTGTGATGGTTTAGACTCTATTACAGTGTGAACGATTTAATATAGTTTTCTGCATATTGTCATCTGTTAAATAAAAAGATAAAATTTTGACACCGACTTAATTAACTAATAGGTGATTAGAAATTAATGATTTTCAACAGTGATGCTAAGAATGAACCAAATGGGAATCATATTTTGATCTAATGAAGGACTGATCACCACGTATTTAATAGGAAGGGTGTCAAAAATGGCATCAGAGCATCAGGTTCTAGTGTCCCTAAGATCTGTATGACTTTTTATGAATTTAGTGTAGAGTTCTTTTGATATAGAGCCCTATTGTTAGGACTATTGCTTTTATCTTTATGTGTTTGTGATATTGTGCTTCTGCTATTACAATTTGTATTGACTGTGAACTCATACAACACGTTTTAAATTTTTGATGCCGCCTAAGAGAGGTAGACTGGCTAGAGTAGTAGCGAGAGATGAGGTGAGAGAGGCTCATCAGGAGCTAAAGGTACCGCAGCTACATCCACCACCGGAGTTGGTGATGACTAATAGGTGGACGAGATATTATCCCAAGCAGTCAAAGCAGCCATGTCTGCCATGGCCATCCATTTTCTATAGGCCCAGCCACATCCACCAATGGCACCAGTTATTCAGGCCCAACCAGGGTCGTTTTCTTGGTAAAAAGTTAGGGAGGCTTTTCAGACAGGCCATCCACCGGAGTTTTCAGGGAGTTAAAATGTTATAGTATCATGTCAGTGAAAGAAGGACTTACAGCATCAACTACGTATGTTTGAGTGCAGCGACACTCAAAAATAGATGCTTGCCACGTTCAGACTTTTGGGAGCCGCATTGTAGTGGTGGGAGCTCATTATTACATCAGAGGAGAGGGATACGATGCCGATAACAGAGTTCTGGGCGCGATTCGACTGCAAGTATTTTTCATCTATTGTTCAGATGGGATGAGGGGGAAATTTAATGATGTTATATATGGTGTTTGTTCAGTGGCTGATTACTAAGAAGTGTTCACTCATTTTTCTTTGAGGTTGGTGAAATGTTCTCCTCTCACTCTGTCATCTATGCGTATTAATGACTTAGGGGAGTTGTGCATATAAGAACCGTTGGCCATGAGGATATTTATTATTTATTGAAAAAATATGAGTGTGAACGGGAAAGGGCTACGAGAGATAGGTTGACTCGTCGTGAGATCCACCATTTAAAAGAGCCCCCCCCCCCCCCCCCCCAAAAAAAAATAAAATAAAATAAAATTAAGGCATTAAAAAGAGCATATTTTTCCAAAAAGGGCCAATAGGAAATCTCTTAAAAGAGAAAGTAGAACTTCAAAAGAAGATTGCATCAGAAAAGAATAATCATATATGTTTATCTTTTCAGGGAGTTTATTTGAAGATCAACAAATTTGCACAATAAGTCCTAGGTTGAAAAAGTTATGTCATGGCACTATTATTTGATAAAATCGTCAAAATTCAAGACTTGTGTGCACGATGTCTATTTAGTCCATTAAGTTCAATTTATAATTTTCACATATGGCTAAACTGTAGTTTGATGATATTTAACGGTTAATTAGATCTTCTTGAACGTATCTATACGTTTGAATCATGATTCATTTGTGTTAGTTCACACCCATTCATTCCATTTCCTATTTAGGCACATCGATACCCTGTTAAAGTGTAACTTGTTTTTTATTTTGAGTCATTTTTACCTATTTTTGAAATGTCAGGTGTTTATTTTAGTAGTTCCGCATTCTGGATTGATGTTATATATTTTTATGTGTTGGAATCGAAGTTTGTTTTTGTCGTTAGAACGAGATGTAAGGGTCGTTTGAACGACTTATGCATGTTGTTCGAAGTATGGTTACAAGAAGCCTCAAGGGAAGTGTATTCGACGTATAGTGTTAGGTCGTTAGAAGGTCGTTTGATGCCCTGCTTCAAATGAGCTTTGAACGAGAGCACACTATTTCAGTCCACTAGAACCAAGATCATCCTTGGTTCTCGCGAGAGGCCCATGTCGTTAGAACGACATTTTGTTTCATTCGAACGACCTGTAAATTTGTTTAAATTTTTTTGTTCAGTTTCAGTACCTTTATGCTAGATATTATTTTGTTATTCTCATGTGGTACATCTGGATTATTTGCAATTTACTCCGTTTGTTCATGTTTCATTCTTACACTGTATTGGCAATGATATTCTGTTTAGTCACATAATTTGTTATTGTGATGACTTATTCATGTGACTGTTTACTAGATATACTTTGTCATAAACTGATCTTTTATTAGATGGTTACTTAGGTTATGTAGTTATGCTTCACATGCTATACTCAGGCTAAATATGTTGTTTTATGTTTATTTGTCCTACTAGTTGTCTCTTCCAGGCAAAAAGGGGAGAGATAGATATGTGATGTAGGAGGAGATTTGAGATTTGATATTTTGAGATTTGATCATATTGTTTATATATTATTTTTATTCCTCCATACTTCACTGGTATCAGTTTGTTTCGTATGTGTAGTGATTTTTTAGAGATTCAGATTTTTTGACTACATCACATTCGGGCACCACATGCTTGCCGGTCCTACATATTATAGTCCGTGTCCTGTATTTTTTATTTTTGGGTTTATGGGATGTGATATAGGTTATTCGGCTTGACGTCCTGACTTAGCATTTAACTATTTTTTGTTTTGTACCCGAATAGTTAAAAGGGGAGATTTGTAAGGGAAAATTTCAAAATAGTGTCGATTTGTATGTTTTGGCATTATTCCGGACAAAAAAGTCACAGGAAAGTCTTTATGTGTCGTGATTCCATTAAGCCTATGATGTTGCGATGAAGACGTAGCGGCCAAGCTTCAAAGATAGATCATGCAGCTTACTAGGTGCACATTTTAAGTCTTCACACGATTTTTCGAGATTGTCTCAGGTATGAATGCATAATGGTTTATGGTTCTCGAATTTTTATATAAGGATGTTATCTTTTATTTAAAACTGTTTTTTAAAATGATTTTTATAAATCTTTTCTGAGTTAAATCCAGTTTATAATCGTACGAACAAAGGCTTGCATTTTATTTGTTCAAATGAATTTAAACCTCGTTCAAACGAGTTTGTACTCTTGTTCAAATGAAACTAGATTTTCGTTCGAACGACATGTGTTTCTCTTTCGAACGACACGTGTTTCTCGTTCGAACGACGCGTCACCTCAAAAATCTTGTTTTATTATTTAAGGCGACCTTGACTCAGAAAAGGTGGTGCATAACATAAAAGAAAGATATTCATTTTCTGCAATTTTTTTTCAAGTGTTTTCCAAAGCTAAAACATAAACATCCTTCCCGTTGCACGATTTGAGCTTTCATAATCCGTATGTCATAGAGATCTTGGTTTGGCACCTAGTTTTGTTCTTCCTTATTGAGCAATTGTTTTCTCGCGGTGGACTCCATACGTGTTGATTGCAAAGAAAAAATGGTGGACTTCGTGTTTTGATTCGTAGATGGTTGATGAGGCTGCATCGGTAGATACCGAGGCATACATGGACTCGTGTGTTGTAGACCTGGTATAGGTGGACTCCTATGATGAACTTTGGAGGAGCGATAGAAGAGAAAAAGAGTCATCAAGTCTTGTGGATTCGAGTCATTGTGTAATACTAAATTCTCTCTTTTTAATTTCCATATCATAGTGATTGTCTGGACTGGGCCATTCGAGGTTTTTTACCTTAGTGGTTTCCTCGTACATCGGCATTGTGAACTTATTTTACTTTATCCGCTTAATTTCACTAGATGCATGTTTATGATTAAGAAGATAAAATTGGGTTAATTAAATCGGTTCACATATTTGGTGCATAATAAAATTGAGAATTTTTTTAAAAATTATCTTTTCCTAAAGCACATACACCTAGGGGCCTTCTCAAATTGACTCGACTCATGCAATATGGCATGAATTTAAATGATTTTCAAACAATAATACCAAACTATTAAATAATTTTCAAGAGAGTCTGTTGTGCAAACCCATTGATCTTTTACTTTATACACCCTCAAAATCTCACATATATATAAGAAATCACTCTTAAATATTTTGAAGATATCATAATGCTCATATGTAGCAAAACATCAATGAATAGAACATAGATGGACTTCTCACTTTTGTTTTTGTGTACCGTTAATCTTTTTGCCAATAGTGGCTTTTAACGCAATGATAATTTTGCTCTTTCGTAGCCCCTTTCCATTGCTTAACATTTAATAAAATTTTCGGGAAACAAAATCCAATAATTATTCATACAAGTACAACTTTTTATTTTTACATTTGGTTTGTTATTAAGCAGAATTGAGATTAGAACATCGTATTCAACATATGATAAGTAAGCACAATGTTCAAAAAGTCCGTGCACGTGTGCAATAAAGGTGACAAAGAGTCTAACATTTAGAAACTAATCATTAATGATCAATGAAATTTTATCCACTCATAATTAAGAACACTAACGAAACAAAGCCATGTCTCTAAGAACAATGAAAAGTCTTGTTAATGGATGAAATATGAAGGTGATCCAATTATATTAAATGTTCATCCATATATGGTCAAAAAAAAAAATACAAAAATCTATTTTGTCTTTTAAAAAAAATCAAAAATAAAATCTTTTTCAATTTTTCAGAATTTTTCTTAAAAAACGGAAATATTTTTGGAATTTCCAACATTTATCAAAAACAAAACAAATGAATACAATAGAAATACAATCTAGTAATAGGGATATGAGATATGAACTTGAGAAACACCCTACAGTAGATAAAGTACTCAAACTCAATCGACAGAGAAAATACCCAACGACTTCCTAAGATCCTTGGGCATCTACATGTTTCATGAAAATATCGGCTAATTGACGTTCGGTGCTCATAAAGATCAAGGACACAACCTTATCCTAAACTAGATCATGAATAAAAGGCTCATGTATCCCAATGTGCATTGTGCGATAATGTTGAACCAGATTACGGTATTATCACACGAAATAGTCACTGTGCTTTATAAAATCCCCCAATCTTCCAACATTTTCTTCATTGGTCTGAGTTGCATGCAACAACTTCCTATGACTATATACTCCGCCTCTGCTGTGGATAAAGATATGGATTTTTACTTCTTTCTCAAACAAAATACAAGAGCACGCTAAAGTAAAAACACCCACCCGAGGTTCTCCTAAAACCATTAACTGGGCCTCCCTAATCGACATCCGAATAAGTGGGTAAACGATCATCGGCATCAAAGGAAATACTGTAGGAAAGAGTGCCACTCACTTACGTGATGATAAGTTTAAGTACAATAAAGTGTGACTCTTTTAGGGACGCTTGGTATTATGTTCAAACTCTAATGCTAAAAGCAATGACAGGACGTCTAGCTATCAAGTAGATAAGACTACCTATCAAGCTCCAATAAAGGGTTTACTCTAAATCCTTGGTTAAAGTGTCTTTGCTAAGCTTAGTCTCTATAATCATAAGGGTGCATGAGTGTTTAGCGAAGTCTAAACCAAACTTCTTCACTAGGTCACTATCATATTTAGATTGAGATATGAATATCCCATCCTCAAGCTGATGCACTTTGAGACCCAAGGAGAATGTAAGCTTACTAACCATGATCATCTCATACTCACTTTTCATCTCCTCCTCAAAAGTGTGAGCATGTTAGGATCACATGGATAAAAATAATATGTCGTTCATATACACCTCGAAAACCAATATAGAACCACTCTCTCTCCTCACAAACCACGTCTTATCCACTCCCCTTCTCTTGAAGCCACGAGCTAAGAAATAAAAAGTGAGCCTCTCGTACGAAGCATGGGGTGCTTGCTTAAAATCATACACGGTCTTTTAAAGATAAAATATGCGTCCCGAGTGCTTTGGGTCTTTAAAACCCTTTGGTTATTCCATCTAAACTTCTTCTTGTAGAATGCTATTAAGGAAGGCACTCTTTATATCCATTTGATATTACTTTAAGTGTAGATGACATGGTATGGTGAGTAGTTAGTGGACGAACTCAATCTTAGCAACAAGAACAAATGTCTCGTCAAAGTCTACACCCTCAGTCTATGTGTAGCCTTAAGCAACCAACCTAGACTTATTGCGAACTATGGTACCATTATCATTCATATTATTCTTTTAAATCCACTTAATACCAATCACATTTATCTCGCTAAGTCAGGGGACTAACTCCAAGTCATCATTCTTGTGAAACTGATAAAACTCATCTTGTATAGTGATTATCCATTGCTCATCTTTGATTACTTCTTTCACATTCCTAGGCTCAACTAAGGAGGTGTAACAAAGGTAGCTAACCAAATTCTCAAGTTGAGATCGATTCTTAACACCTAGTGTGGGATCCTTAAGTATAGTGGAAGGGTCATGACTCTTTCGAACCCAAAAGGGTGGATCCTCTAAATTAAGAGTGGTGTCCACCAGGGTAGTATGAGAAAGGATGGAATCATCACAACGTGCACTACACCAAAATGGTCAAATTGACACCCTTCAACCGGCCAGCATTGTCACGGTCATTGACCGTGACAAAAAAATGCATATTTTTTTATCACGGTTAATGACCGTGACAAGACCGCGATAAAAGCTAATCACGGTCAATGACCGTGATAAATCCGTGATAAATGTACTTGTCATGGTCATTGATCGTGAAAATCCTATGATGTTGTCACGTTCAATGACCGTGACATGTCCGTGACAATTTTGTCAGTAAAAAACCCTTCCCTCTTCTTTTTTCTCATTGATTTCTATTCCCTCTATTTATCTCTCTCTCTCTAAGCGACTGCACTCTCTCTCTCTACGATTTTGATATGTTTTCTCTCTCTATTTCTCTTCAATTTATGTGTATGTGTGTGTATATGTGCGTGTGTCTATATATGTCTGTGTAAATGCGTGTGTGTGTGTGGTGTATATATTCATGTGGGTGTGTGTGTGGGGAGGGGGTAGGGTTGGGGTGAGGGGGGACACTATGTGTGTGTGTGTGTGTATATATATATGCGTGTGTTTGTATATGTGCATGTGTGTGTATATGTGTGTGTGTTCATGTGTGGTGGGCAGTGGCAGTGGGGGGAGGGGGCGGGGCTGGGGGTGGGTTTGGGCAGGGGGTTGTGTGTGTGTATATGTGCGTGTGTGTGTTTTTTTGAATTAAATTTTTATTGGTTTATTAGATATTGCCCCTCATATTGTAGGGCCCCTTGTAAAAGAATTGATTGATTAAATATTAATAGGTTGTTAATTTTTTTAGTAAATTAATAATTAGTGCCCCTTTCATATGCAAGTAGGATTTCCCCTCATTGTAAATTAGTAAATTAATAATTGTATACTTTAATTGTTAGTTTAATTGATGAAAATAATTAATTGAGTAGATTAATTATAAGGAGTACGAGATACACATTTGTTGTTCCCATTGCGATTGTATTGTAGTGGATCGATGTTCAGTTGGTTAATTTTAAAAGTGGTATGACCACTGGATTATTGTCCATATGGGGGTGAGATTTTTCATTTTTTTAAAATTACTTTGTACCACGAACAATATATATATATATATATATATATATATATATATATATATATATATTATGATAATTAAATGAAACATACTGGAAATTACATATAGTGCACATAGATACTACCTTCTAGTTCTTAAACGTACGCATTCAATAGTCCTTAGACCTATTCGAGAGTCATTACCCTTGTAATGAGATCTCTCGAATTGTTCCGTTTGGACAGTTTAGGACTGGATAATTTCTGTATAATAATATTCTTAGTGGCTTAAAGTTGTTACTTTTGGAGGAAGTTCTGAAGTCGTATCCTAATGTTCTCTGGGTACATACTAGATTGATAAGTGTGACTGTTATTTCAATTGATCAATTGAAATAACACTCACACTTGCCAATCTACTTCGTATACTTGGAGAACTACGGGGATATGCTACCAAATTTTTATCAAATCGTAACAATGTGCATGAGCTGTTAAGTATATTACATAAATATGCGGTCTTGAATGGGATAGGACCACTCACCCTATAGAGGAGATGAAGGAAATAAGAGTTTCTATTATAAATTTAATTTGAATTTGAAATTTAAAAATTGAATATAAATAAGACATAATTAAATGAAACATACTATAAATCTAAGTTTTGTTTATACTAATCCATGAATATACGCTTCTTACCTTTAATAGGTGATTAGTTGTGGTAGTTGTGATGTGATATCCGAAATGCAAAGAGTGGATGGGTGAGACAAATATAATGGGGGATGTGTTTCATAGAGGTGCTAATGAATTTGTGAAATACGCAAAGAGATGTCATAATGATGAAGAGTTTCCATGTCCATGTGCTAGGTGTAAGAATGGTAAGGTGTTTGAGTGGAAAACAGTTGAACTACATTTGTTAAGATGGGGTATGCAAGATATTTATCGATTTTGGAGTTTTCAAGGTAAATTGAAAGTTCCTTTTGTTCCCGACCAACCTTCACAACAACCTTCAACAAGTAGGATATATGTATAAGGGGACGATGTAGATCATAATATGTTAGAGGATTTAGTTGATGATGCGTACGAAGTTTATGAATCGGAGGAGAATGGGGTTACTGATGATGTATAAGGTTCAAGTTCTCGTGAAGATATCGCGATAAACCTTGACGATGACTATCAAAGTTTAAAATTTAAGGCGACCCAACCGTTATACTCTAGCTGTGAGAAAGATCAAATAACTTTACTTGATTCTACATCTTGAAGGAGGATGAATTATGAGTATCCTGATTTTTCTCGAGAATAGCACAACATTTGTTTGACTATATCAATATATGGTTTCAATCCATTTGGAAATATAAGCACCAATCAGAGTGTATGGCCAGTGATCCTAGCCCCACTCAACCACCCTCCTTCACAGTATATGAAACCTGAATTTTCGATGCTGTCTTTGTTGATATCTGGGCCAAAGGCATCAAGTGATGACATCAACGTCTACTTGGCTCCTTTGTTATAAGAATTAAATGAGTTGTGAGAAGATGGTGTGCAATCATTTGACTTTTTTAGAAAAGAAGAGTTTACGCTGAAAGTTATGTTGATGTGGGTAATTCATGATTTTCCAGCTTATGGGACAATATCTGGTTGTGTATTTCATGGTTATTTGGGGTGTCCTATTTGTGGAGAGGAGACTTAATCTCGTCGTCTATCCGCTAGATCAAAAAATGTATACCATTTCCATAGGAGGTTTTTACCCCCGACTCATAGTTTCAGATTTTAGAAAGGTTGCAATTTTTATTGGGAGGGGTTGAAAATAGGCTACTGCCGAGACAACTTTCAGGTCAAGAAATTGAAAGTAAATCTTCTGAATGTGGCCCTAATATGCCAAGTAAGAATCCCAAATTTAAGAATGTCAAGCATAAGAAGACCCCAACTTGGAATGAAAGTGATACAAGAAAGGCATGGTCTAGGAGGTCAATTTTATTTTACTGGGCTCGGTGGTAGTAGAGGCGACGAGTGCTCCTCGGCCCCTAGGCTCCCCAAATATGGCCAATTGGGGATGGCCATCGAGAACAAGCGGAGCTATTAGCGAGATACCTCGAGCTGGTAAAGAGGATCATCGGCCCGGGGTACACTAGTTGGAGGGAGGTGCCAAATGAGCTCAATTTAGTTATTTGGGTGGCACTATAGGTAATGTTTTTATATTTCTATTTATATGAATATTTCAATTTCAATTTCGATTTCAATTTCAATTTCAATTTCAATTTCAATTTCAATTTCGATTTCAATTTCAATTTAAATTTCCTTTAATATTTATATTTATATTTATTCGCAACTAACATTGTATTTGTTGGACATGAATAATTCAGCCTGGATCCAAAATTACGCGATTCCGTCTTGGAACAGTTGAGGGAGCAACACAAGACGTGGAAGAAAAATATGCGGACTCGGTACTTTGGTAATATCAGAGAGTCTGTTATCTGAATGAGTGACTCCATCCCACCGAAGGAGCCGATCTTATTGGCACAATGGAAAAAGTTCATTGACAATGAGATCGGGGAGCGACAATAGGCATCTCACAAAATGGGGAGAGAAAATCGGGCAAAAAAGATGGACATGCACTACTCCGGCCGGACATCTTACGCCGAGGTGGAGCATAGGATGATGGTAAGATTTAATTTTTCTATAATTACAGAAATATATTATTCTGCATTATTTTACTTTGCGGGGCCGATACTAGTTTTGCATTATTTTATTTCAGGGGACGGGGAGTGGCCCTGGGGTAGGCCACATAGACTTGGTACTTATGTGTATATTCGGACGAAGAAGGGGAAGGATAAGGAGGTGTCCTGAAGTGTCTCGGCCATGATTGTAAGTAATCCAACAATTTACTTTTTGTTAATTACGTTATAATTTTTTTATTTACTTATTTAACTAATCATGTACTTTTTGTTATTTCAGGAAAAGATTAAGGAATCGCATGAGTCGCAGTCTGATGCCGATAAGGCATCTTTTTCCACAGATTTACTCATCCAAGTGCTTGGCACTGATCGAAAGTGGAGGACAAGGGGGTGATCTCGCGGGTGGCTAAATCTAGGATCATCGGATTGGACACGAGCGACAGCGGGTTGGCTGGAACGGTGGACTCGCATGACACGAAGCTATCCCGTTTAGAGACGATGGTCCAAGATATGTTATCATTCATGAATAGTTCATTGGGTGAAAACCGTAAGGGGAAAGGGAAGGAGAAGGTGGTGGTGGAGGAGGAGCTGCAGGAGGACGAGGATGTGGACCTCGCTGCTTCATCGCCGACACGTGCAGACTCTGATGATCTAGTCCCCTATTTGGCTCCCTTCGATCGACCGATGTAAACACTTTCTTGGCCGATTGTGTTTATACAGTACATATTTGATGGCCAACTGATAGGGCGGGGGTTGAGGAACCCGAATACCATCAAGGGTATGCCAGTTCATGGACATTTATTTGAAGACATCGAGGACAAGGTGCTCGTCAAGCATGTGATACCCGGGAAGGAGAATTCCCCATTGTGGTTGCACGAACAATACGACACGATGCACATTGATTGATGTATTAATTCGTATATAGTGTGGCCTATTCACATCCTCAGACCTACCCCAGACATGTAGTGACATTATTTGAATTGAATTGATTTAAGTTGTTACATTTGAATTATATTTGGATTATATCGTGATGCATATTGTTTTGAATGTATATTTGAATTATCTTTATTTTATTTGGATATGTGATGTTTGAAAAGGTACAATATTGCTAAAACATGTACAAATATACTATTGGGCAGTGGCAGTGGCGATACTGCCCAGCAGATTTTTTTTCAATTCTGCCCAGAATTGTCACGGTCATTGACCGTGACAATTTCTTAAACATTGCCATGGGTTTGTCATGGTTATTAACCATGACAAAACTTGACAAGGTCAGAGACCATGACATAAATGTGATAAGTCTAATGAACTTCTCACGGTTAGTGACCATGACAAGTCCGTGACAGTAAAAGTTATCACCCCCATAATTGTCACGGTTATTGACCTTGACAAGTTAGACTTGTCACGGTCAATGACCGTGACAATTCGACAGATTTGGTGTAGTGGTGGTGCATCATCCTCACATTGGGGACTAGGATCAATGAACTCTAGTGGCCCGTCACCTCTAATCATGAAATTTATTGACTCCATAACCTTAGAGCTTGCAAGGTTAAACACCCTATAAGCCTTACTCAATGACGAATAACCTAAAAATATCCCCTCGTTTTTTCAGAAGTCTAACTTTCCTAAGTTAGCTATATCTCTCAAGATATAACAAGTAATCCTAAATAAATGAAAATACGATATGTTAGGCTTCTTCTGTGTCCACAACTCATAAGGCGTATGTAGCATGTGTGGACAAAGATATATCCTATTCACCGTATGACATGTAGTACTCATTGCCTCTACCAAATAACGTCTAGTAACGTTTCTCCCAAAAAGCAAGGATTTATCCATCTCTTGTATTGTATAATTATTTCTCTCAAAAATACTCTTTTTTGTGGAATAGGAATGGCCAAAAACTCGTGTTTGATACTCACTCCATCACAATAGTTATTCACTATGGCTTCTTTAAATTCAGTGTTATAGTGACACCATGTTAGTTTTGTAGGACACGACACTTAGTTGATAGGAACTCAATCGCATCGAACTTTTTCCTAAGAAACCCCACAATAGAGTATCTTGAAAAGTCATCGACCATTACGAGCATATAACTCTCACCTCATAAACTCTCTAATCGAGTAGGACCCATAAGATCCATGTGAATTAACTCCAAAAAACGTGCGGTGGTAATGGTAATCAACTTTCGATGAGGACATTGATTTTATTTTCCTTGTTAGCAAAGCCCATAAATTGAGGAAGTTGGTTTCCCAAGTGACTGTAATTAAAGTACCTATATAGAACACTCTTAGGGTTGATTTGTGTTTTAACTATATAGACCTTCATTTAAGTTGAAGGACTAACTCCAAGTCATTATTCTTGTGAAACTGAAGAAACCCATCTTTCATAGTGGTTATCCAATGCTCATCTTTTATTGCTTCTTTTACATTACTGGGCTCAACTAATGAGGTGTAACAAAGGTAGCTGACCATATTCTTAAATTGAGCGCTACTCTTAACACCTATTGTGGGATCACCAAGTATAGCGGAAGGGTCATGGCTCTTTCGAACCCAAGAGGGTGGATCCTCCAAATTAAGAGTGGTGTCCAAGGGTAGTATGAGGAAGGATGGAATCATCACTAGGGTATGCATCATACTCACACTGGGGACTAATATTAATAAAATCTCGGGGCTCTTCATCTCTAATCATGAAGTTTATTGACTCTATAACCTTAGATCTTGCAAGGTTAAACACCCTATAAGCCATACTCGATGATGAATAACCTACAAATTTCCCCTCGTTTCTTCAGAAGTCAAACTTACCTAAGTTCTCTTTATCTCTCAAGATGTTTTAAGTAATCCTAATGACACGAAAATATGATAGGTTAGACTTCTTCTGTGTCCACAACTCATATGGACTGTGTAGCGTGGATATATCCTATTCACCGTATGGCATGTGTTACTCACCGCCTCCGTTGAAAAACATCTAGGCACATTTTTTCCAAGAAGCAAGGATCTAGACATCTCTTGTATTGTACGGTTATTTCTCTCAATAATCCCCTTTTTGTGTAGTATGAACGGACAAAAATTCGTGTTTGATACCCACAACATCACAATAGCTATCCACCCTTGCTTCTTTAAATTCAGTTTCATAGTGACATCATGTTAGTTTTGTAGGACACGACACTTGGTCGATAAAAACTTAACTGCATCAACCTAAGAAATCCCACAACAGAGTATCTTGAAAAGTCATCGACCACCACGAGGATATAACTATTACCACTTAAACTCACTAAATGAGTAGGACCCATAAGATCCATATGAATTAACTCCAAAAGACGTGCGGTGGTAATGGTAATCAACTTTCGATGAGGACTTCGATTTTTTTTTTCCTTGTTAGCAAGCCCAATAAACTGAGGAAGTTGGTTATCCAAGTGACAGTAATGAATGTACCTATAGAGAATACTCTTAGGTTTTGATTTTGTCTTTTATTTATATATACCTTCATCTAGTTGTACTTGAATTTTGATAAAATACTTTTTGTAATTATGTTGAGTCTAGTATAGCTATGACATGCCCTTTCCTCTACATCTTAGAATTCAGCTCGAATAAAGGTGGTCTCTCACTCCTGTGAAACTGGCTCATAGGAATCTTATAATTAATTCTAAATTTGAATTAATTGTTGAAATTAATTTAAAATATAAAATATTGGTGCAATTTCGTAAGAATAATATTTTTGTATGTAAAAACATTAAAAATATTTTCTCCTATTATTTAGCAATTTTTTGATGATTTATTAAACATTTAAAATTATGATTTAAACATTATTAGGCATGTATTCTTTATACTAGTATTATAATCATTTTATGCATACGTATATACTGTTTTTCTATACAGTATGTATATTGTATTCTCCAACGACAATAATTGAAACCCTGATTTTGCATCTGATTCTGGTTTAATGGAAGATAACTAGCCTCCACGTGTCACTCATCTATTGTGTAACATTGTGTTTCTTTGTTGTTCCTTTAATCCAATTGTTATCAACAAGTGTGCTTGCTTGTACTCAATTTTTGTGCACTTAGTTTATCCAATCACAACACATACAAAACACGTATAAATAGAGTCGTATGGACATTGATTTTAATTAGCCAAGAAAATTGTTTAGAGAGAGAGAGAGAGATAGAGAGAGAGAGAGAAAGAGAGAACCTAAACAATTACACACTTGTTCCGTTTAATGGATTGATTTCTTCTATAAATTAAGTTCACACAACAAGCACGGACAAGACTCTCAGGATCTTCACTTTTATTTTAATCACGTTTTGTAAGTGAATCTCTTCTCTTCTCTGATTTGGTTTGGAAATGTTCTTAGATCCTATTTTTGTGCATATAACTTGTTGATTCCTGTTAAAGTTAGAACATGCACAAAAACTCACATTGATTCACATACATCTTGTTTATGTGTTGCTGTTTTTTATTTTAGCTATGATAATTGTATTCCATGTATAGATTTAGTGTTTAGTTACACTAATCACACACTGATTCACATGATGTATATGTTAGTGCTATTTTTATTAAGATCTGGTCGTGCTGTAAATTGCTTGGCATGTAGAGTTTAATCTTGTTGATGTTCTCGTAAATCAAGAAATCACACGTGGTTCACCTTTTGAGTTATAGGAGTAATTTTATGTCATACGTTCTAGATCTAATTTTCTGAATAAATTGTATAGACCTATTGCATGTTGTATATTTGTGTTTAGTTACACAAATTGCATGCAAAGTCACAACTGTATAAATAGTCTTGATTCTTTCTTCTGATTTTGTATATGTTTAAAACATTTTGTTTTAAAATCTAGTTCAGATCTGATAAGAAAGGTTTAGAAATTTAAACCTAACTGATTGAACCATAACTGAAAGTACTTAGGCTTAGAAACTTGTTAAAAAATGTTGAAAAATACTTAATAGGTTATTAGATTAAAGACTGTTTTAATCTAAAACTATTTATAAAAAAACAGTGTGATATACTGTGTATATTAACCTGTGCCTAAACTGCTTATATGTTCATAGTCATTTATTATTTTGTGTATTTCTTGAGTGTGTATGCTTTATGAGATAATATCTACTATAGAATCGTGACTTGATATTTCAGGATTATTATTCATTCCATATCATAATTTAGTGTTCACTCTCTTAACATTGTTTACACTCACTTAGGCACATTTTCTATTGTGTGAATATCTTGCCTAATAATATTGTTCTTGAGTGAAATAGAAAAAGAAGTTTTCAAAATATAACAAGTCAAGACAGTTGACTTGTAGAACAAGAACACAAGACTACTCAAGATAACTAGGAATACAGTTTTGTTGCATATCATAAAATTTGTATCATTAAGTGTGCATGTGTCATTATACAATAATACAAAACATATACTTCACTAGAAATAGGACATTTAGGCACTGAGCAGATCCTGCGCTGAGGAAAGTGAGAGGGAGATGCTAAGATGTGAAGAACGCAAAATTCGCAAGAACAAGTTATAGCTGAGATCAGAAGAGAAATGAGGGAAAGGCATGGTCTGGGTATAGGTAATTGCTTTCTATCTAGTTTAATTATCTTGTTGATTGTTTGTAACTCGTTACTATTTGTTTTGTTTTAGTGTAAGTAGTTAGTTTTGATCCTTAGAAGGATACGTTGTTTTTCCCAGTAGAAGGGATTTTGCAACGTTAAATAAATCCTTGAGTGTTGTATTTTCTGTCTTAAAACTCAACTCGAAAACATAGGATTAAATATTAAAAACTTGGCTAATAATATGAATTTATTATTATTTGTTTATCACTTAGATTAATATGATAATAAATAGGATTGTAATTGATTGCACAATCCTAATATAGTTTGTCATGTAGTGAACAAATTAAGAAAAGTTTAATGTTGTCCCCCTTGTATCTTTTATATAAACTTATAGGTTTGTTGAATTTAATCAATAGTAGTTACTTACGCATTAAGAGGCTATTGCGCATATAACCCCCGTCTTCAAGTGGTATCAAAGATAGACTTTAGAAGATCATTTTCAAACTATTGTTAAACCCTTTTTTCCTTGTTTTAATGGAGGACACAAATTAAATAACCAGGCTTGGAAATTTCAGCAAACCCCCTATTTTTTATGGTTCTAACTATCATTACTGGAAATTTCGTATGACAACCTTTATAGAAGGTACATTATGAGAAGAAGTTTGGGACTTAATTGAAAACGGTTACATACACCTTACTATTCCTATCGCCTAAGGTAGTTCCACCCTTAGGAAACTTAGGACGACTAAAATGAGTAATGAACAAAATAAAATTAGCAACTTGAACGCTATTTTTATAAGTGTAAGCTAAAACACACTGAAATGTATATGTCACTACACAACGAGTAAAGAGACATGGGACACACTAGTCACTACATATGAAGGTAATTCTAGGGTTAAGAGTCTAAGACTTAGATGTTACTTCAACAATATAACATGTTAGTAATGAAAGATAACGTAGCCTTTGTTGACTTCTACATGTGACTATCTCATATTATTACCCAATTGCGCGCAAACGGTATAGTGTACACAAGTAAGGAAATATGTTCTAAAATCCCTATATTCCTAGCGCCTAGGTCCAATCACAAGTAATACATAATTCAAGAAATTAATGACCCGTCACTCACACCTGAGCTTCTCAGCTCTAAGTTAAGGACCATGGATTTGTAGTTAGCATTTAGGAAGACCTTAACAAACTTGTTTAAGCATGGTCCTGTTAGTAATTATGAACTTACATTCAAAACTTCTTCTGATATTAAAGGAAAATGTCAATCGGTTTCCATACAATCAGAGTCTGAAAATGAGTCTGATGGAGAGGTTAATGAGTTGGAAAATATTGAGAGCGAGATTGCACTCATGTTAAGTCAATTTAAAAGATTTTTGAAAAAAAGAAACCATTATATGAAAAGAATTGTGCAATATGACTTACAATCCATCCAATCATCACGACATCACAATAGGAACACAAATTGGACTGGTAATTATAATAATAATTACAGCAAACGAGATAATTCTAAAATGGCTTGTCATAATTGTGGTAAATTAGGCCATTTCATTGCTGACTGTCGATCTAAGCCATAGGCCAAACACAATAAAAATCACAAGGCCCATTTAACCCAAACTTAGGATGAATATTTTGGTTCTCATTCGAAAGATGACCAAGATAACTCTGTGCTAAATCATTATTATCCATTCAACCATCTGTGCACAAATTAACTGCTCCTTTTGAAGCTAAATGTTCTCCTCATGTGGATGTTTCGATTTTCATTTCACATGAAACTAATGGCACTTCACATCGTAGATCTCTAGTTATTTGGGATCATGACTATGTAAGCTAAGATGATTATGCTGAAATGTATGTTAGAACATTGAAAAATAGAAATGACTTATCAAATTTGATCAAGTCACTTAGTGATACCTTAGAAAATCAGTATAGGATAGTAAAGAAAATAGAACTGGAGATAACTGATATCAAATCAAATTTTGAAAAAGAAAGAATTGATTTTGAAAAAAGAAAAATCTGATTTAGAAAATGAAATCTATTATCTTAATGAAAAGTTTACTATTTTTAAAGAAAAATATAAAGCCACATTGGTTGATCTTGAAAACTCTAAATAAATGTGTGTAAATGCTTTTAAAAGGTTAAGAGAAAGAGAAAAGGGAAAATCCAAAGAAGGTTTTAACACGGATCAACTTTTGGACTCTCAGAAATATGATTGTAATACAAATGGACTGGGCTATGAAGGACAATTTCAAAACAATTCTTGCATTCGACCTACTATTTTTGTTATGGGTAGTACCCAACTAAGACCAATTATGAGTAGTTACACAGTTGATAAAGAAAATAGATTTTGAATGAAAATACTTCTAAAACTTAATTTGATCTCAATTATCCTTCTATTATGTATGATGACTCTCCTAGGTATATTCTACCCCCGAAAAGACAAACTTGAAAACTAAACATAGCATAGGTTCCTATAAGTCTAGAAAATTGATACCTTGTGCTAATCAGCCCGTTGTTAACTGTTATTGTAGTTTATGTGATGTTTTTGGTCACCAAAACTGGGAATTCCTTAGTTATCGTAGGAAAGATACTCGTTTTACAGTCTTTAATCGAAAAGTGAAGCAATTTACAAATTTATCTAGGTAGTGAACTAATAATAGTTGGAATCGTTTCTTAAATAAGTCTAGACCTCAGACTAATGGAAAACATTCGCAAAGGAAAAATCCTAGCCCAGATTCCAAGAGGCACAAAACTCTTTGAAAACCTTGCCGATTTGGCTGAGGACTTGTCATCTTAGACCCCAGTTGGATTTTCTAAAGTTAAATTGTTTTATCATTTTAATAGCCCTACGATGTGAATTACAAACGGTTGGATGGAACTTGGATAGTAGTTGCTCGCATCATATGACTGGGGATATTACTAGGCTTAAAGGTGTTATCCACTATAATGGTGGTAACATTACATTTGGGGATGATAAGACTTCCTAAATCATTGGCAAAGGCATCCTTAATGAATAAGGATTACCTACTGTAAATGAAGTCTTATTAGTTGAAGGTTTAAGGGCTAAGTTGCTCTATATCATTCAGTTATGTGTTGATGGTTTCCTAGAAACTCCTGTGATGTGTTAACTAGGAGGGGAGATGAGTATATTAAGGGCACCCACACCGTAGACAACTGCTATAAGGCAAGTGGCTCTATCTTTTGTAGGTTGAATGTTTATGACAAATCTAACCATTGGCATAATTGACTTGGTCATATTAATTTTGATACCTTGAGTCGATTATCATCCCAAGAGTTGGTTAGAGTCTTGCCCAGATTGAAGAAATGTCCAAATGGAATTTGTGTCCCTTGTCAGATTGGTAAAATTAATAAATCCCCACACAAAATGGTTAAATATATTAACACCTCTGCTTCCCTTGAACTGCTCGACATGGACTTGATGGGTCTACTAGGACTGTTAGTTTAAATGCTAATTATTATATTCTAGTTATTGTGGATGACTTTAGTAGATTTATGTGGATGTCTTTTATGAAAAACAAGTCTGTAAATTTAACTCATTTTTTAAAAATCATTACTCGTTGCACCCAAGTGAGTCAAATTAGGAGTGATAGGGGCGGTTAGTTTAAAGAAACTGGAGTAATTGAGTATTGTGAGGCTAATGGTTTTTCGCACTAGTTTAGTGCCCCCCCCCCCCCAACAAAATGGGGTAGTTGAACATAAAAATAGGACTATTCAAGAAATGTTACGTGTACTAATTCATGTCAAACAATTACCTTTATTTATTTGGGAAGAAGCCTGCATAACTAGTATTCACATCATTAATCGTACATATCTAAGGAAGGATTCCAAAAATATTTATAATGAATTATGGTATAATAAAAAGCCTGCTTTAAAATATTTTCGAACCTTTGGTTCACCCTGTAATATTTGTAATGATTGGAAAAATCTTTCAAAATTTGAGGCCAAAGGGAATAAAGCCATTTTCTTAGGCTATTATCAAAATAGTAGAGCTTATTGTGTTTTCAAACTGTGCACTAAAATCATTAATGGAGTCCATTAATGTTGTGGTAATTGGCAGCACAGCTGAGGAACGAAGTAAAGACCCACCCTTTAAAATTGAGTCTGATTCAAATGTTTTAAATGAACCAACTTCAACAGAAGATGAGTCATTACTTGTTTGACCCCCGGCTGTACCGGACTGGGTTTCTAAAGACCATCCTTCCACAGATATTGTGAGTGATGTCTTTGAGCTTGTGCAAACTAGAAACCAATTACGTCATCAAGTGGCTCTCTTGACTACTTTTATTTCCCTTGTGGAACAAAAATTAGTTAATGAAGTACTCAATGATTCCTATTGGGTTGATGCGATGCAAGATGAGCTAGCTAAATTTAAGGATAATAACGTGTGGTATCTAGTACCGAGGCCCAAAGATATCAAAGGCATCGGGACAAAATGGATTTTGAAAAACAATACCAATGATTAAGAGGTAGTCATTACAAACAAAGCTTGGCTTATAGCCAGGGGTACTCACAAATCGAAGGAATAGACTGTGACGAGACTATCGCCATGATGACTCGTCTCGAATTAGTGGGATTATTTCTAGCTATGTCTTGTCATTTACATTTAAAAAAAAAATCAAATGGACATCAAATCTGCATTTTTAAATGGCATTTTTTCCGAGGAAGTATATGTTGAACAACCGAATGGTTGTCAAGACCCATATAAGCCCGATCATTTATATAGATTGAAGAAATCCCTATATGATTTAAAACAAACTCCTTGTGCACGGTGTGAGCGATTAACAAACTTTTTATCTAGTAATGGTTTTGTTAGAGGCGGTTCTTATAAGACCATTTTCATTAAGAAATATAATAAGGATGTTTTGATTTCTCAGATGTAGGTTGATAATATTATTTTCGGTTCTACTTCTCAAAAAGAAGTGGATTGTTTTTCTAAGCCATGAATGAGTTTGAAATGTTGCTTATATGGTATTTACAATACCTTTTAGGACTTTAAGCGAAATAATGTGATGATGAATCGCTTATTTCATAATCTAAGTATGCTAAGGATTTATTAACTAAATTCGGACTTGAAAATGATAAAATTGCTTCAACACCTTTGGCAATTAAGGCTAAGTTAGGTAAAGATGAAAGTGGCACTGATGTAGATCATACCTTATATTGTAGCATTATTGGTAGTTTATTATATTTACCTTTTTTTAGACCTAATATTGAATATGCTGTTTGTATCTGTGTATGGTTTCAATCCAGTCCAAAGGAGTCTCATATCACTTGTGCAAAAAATATTTTGAAATATATCAAAGGCGCAATTGATTATGGACTTCGGTATACCAATGACTCCTAATATGAGATAATTGGGTACTCGGATGCGGATTGGGGAGGGAGCACGATTGATTGTTGTTCCACTTCTGATGGCTTCTTTTATTTAGGGTAGAATTTAGTTGGATGGCCTAGTAAAAAGCAAGCTAATGTTACTTTGTTTACTGCTGAGTCTGAATTTATTGTTGTTGGTGCATGTTGTTCCCAATTAATGTGGATTAAGCAAATATTACACGATTATGGCATTTTTCAATCTAAAGTTTATCTATATTGTGATAATGAGAGTGCAATTAATATTGCAAAAAATCTTGTACATCATAGTAGAACTAAACATGTCATCACTCATCATCACTTTATCCGTGAGTTAGTAGAATCTAAATAGCTAGTCATTGAACATGTTGCAACTGATTTACAACTTGCTGATATATTTACTAAATCATTAGATAAATTTGGTTTAGAAAAACTTCATCATATGATAGGAATGACTTTGCTTAATAACTAGATCCTATTTATTTATGCATCCTGATTTTATGATCTCCGAGGTTTTAGGATGAAGGTATCTACTAATAACGGTATCTTTTAAAACCATGTTGTATGTAGGAGATGCTTATTTTGTAAGATTGTAACTTGTTCACATGTTAACCCTCAACCATTGTCTAATTTAGTCAAAATGGGGGAGATATGAGTACATATTTCTATCTATCATGTTCATAATATATTACATATTCCTGCTATCCTGCACATATATTATGTATCTTTTAGTAATTCAAATAGAGAACATGCTTCTAACTTTATTTCTTGGAAGAAAGGTTATTTATTGTTTTGTAAGTTTTCTGTATTGCAGAGAGTTGAGTCGTTTATTTTCTAGTACTGGGTAGGTAGTTACGAAATTTTCTGTATAAGAAACTACAGGATTCTTGTACCTTAGTATGCCATTTAATGTACTCAAGGGTTTTATTAAAATTAGTCCAATGGGGGAGATTGAAGGTATATATATAAAACACTTTTATGGTTTACTTTTGTGTTTTAGCTATATAGACTTTCATCTAGTTGGATATGAATTTTGACAAAATAATTTATGTATTTATGTTGATTCTAGTATACCTATTCCATGCCCTCTCCTCTCAGCCTACTATATCTCGTAATGCAGCTCGAGTAAAGGTAGTTTCTCACACTTGTGAAACTGGCTCATAGGAACCTTACAATTAGTTCTAAATTTAATTAGTTATTGCAATTAATTTAAAATACAAAAATAGGGGTAATTTCATAAGAATAATATTTTTGTGTGAAAAAACATTAAAAATATTTTTCTCCTATTATTTAAGAATTTTTCTGATTTGAAATTGGTTTTAAAATGATTTATGAGACATTTAAAAATATGATTTAAACATTATTTAGTATATATTCTTTTATTACTTATACCTATCTTTATACTAGTACATTATACTCGTTTTATACATATGTATATACAACTGTTCTATACTGTATTCTCCAACGATAACAATTGAAACACCGGTTTTTGCACATGATTTTGGTTCAGTGGAAGACAACTAGCCTCCACGTGTCACTTATTTATTACGTCACATTATGTTTCTTTGCATTTCCTTTGATCCAATATTTATCAACGGTTATTCTTGCTTGTACTCTATCTATGTGCACTTGTTTTATCCAATCACAACACAGACGAAACACCTATTAATAGAGACGTATGGCCATTGATTTTAATTAATTGAGAAAATTGTTTAGAGAGGGGAAACGTGGTCGGTTTAGAGAGACAATGTCACACCCCACCTAATTCTAGTGTCGATTGTCACCAAAACTAAGTCGGGCGTGAGTAAATAAAATACCATTCTTTGCATGAGACATATATGAGACATATAAAATCAATCCACGAGATAAATAATTTAAGCAATCCTAAATGATAATAACTAGCTATGCGATAAAAGATCCATGTCCATAATAAACTCCAAATAATAAACAAATCTCCAATAATATAAAACTAAATAAAACCTATACAACTTTGGAACCGAATGACCCAATCAAAACCATAAACTGTGTCTCAAATTACATGCGAAGGAATGGAAAACTAAACTAAATCAACACACATAAGGTAGAGAAACTCCAACTGCACCTCCAAGCAAATCCTCAAATAACTCTATGCAGCTTCTCCAAATACTAATTCCTGAAAAGTTAGTCAACGCACGAGGTCAGAGCCCAGAGCATGAATACACACTACTCCCCTCAATTAGGATCCTTAAATCCAGACAGTAGCATTATACGCAATAAATATCATAATAGAATATTTTAATTAAACGAGGTAATTAAACGCGATCAATGTAAATCACTAACTACCCGGAGAGATCCCTATTTAAAAAGGCACAACAATATGATTTTTAATTCCCAAGTCCCACGATGTTTATTTAATTAAATTAACAAAATTTTATTATGGTTCCCACTTTTTATTATGAAGGTCCTCCCGTCCCGGATGGTAATCCACCAAAGTGTCACACTTTTCCTTGCCAAAATGCCAGCTGAATTCGTTTAAACTGTCGATCCCTCGTAATTTGACAAGGTTCCACACATGACACGACATAAAATGCTAGCCGAATCCGGTTAAATTGTCAATCCCCCGCAATTTATGTCGCCACCAATTTTAATACCCATTTTTATCTTAGGCATTAATCCTCAATTTCACAATTTATCAATTTCCCCACTCTTTTAATGAATGTGAGATCCTTAAAATACCCCTTAGTCCCATACCTAAGGGTCCACAAGTTATCAATACGTCCTACCCTATGTATAGGATGAATTTCGAACATAAACCTCAAACTTGTCTCATACCTAGGCTAGCTTAACGACGATAAAGTGACAAAAATCATCGCACCCCGACATAATCATGTCTTAATAATCTACCCTCACTAGTACCATACCTAGGAGGCGTAAATTATGAAAAGGCCAATCCACTAGTCCCATACCTAGAAGGCATCCTAAAATATAGGGAGAGCAAAAATACCCAACAACCCGTCGTCACAAAGGCAATTAATAAAAACAACAAGTCACATAAATAAGCATAATTAATCAATGTACCAAACTACGCATGATAGACCAATTTCATTAAATCTTCATTTTGCCAAAATTGATCTCGATTAATTATTTTAATATAAACACTTAATTTAATCATTAATATGACATAATCCCAATTTTATTATCTCAACGTAACTTACATGAGTTATACTCCCCCAAAATTCATTTAATTCAAGACTAGAGATTTTTTCTACATGCTACCTACACCAACAAAACCCAAAATCCACTCACGAATCCTACGTACCCAAGGGTTATGAATATTATTCAGATTAAAAGATTTTATAGAAACAACCCCAAGTTTTAGGTGTCAACTTTCTCTAATTAAATTGCTAATTGATTTTAAGATAACATTGAATTAAGGTTTAGGCAACAATTAAAACGCATAATACTAAAGGAAAAGAATAGAGTATTCATGCCTGAAATTAGTTGGATCAAAATCTGAATAGAAGGTTGAACTCCTCTTGAGAAAACACCATTTGAATCTTCAAAAGTTGTGAAAAGTAGGGGCTAGGGGTTGAATATGAGAGAATATGTTTTGGAAAATCTTTCTGGAGAAAGTTTGAGAGAAAAGTGATTTTCGAAGTTCCAGCCCCGTACCAATTTAGTATGAAAAGGATTTAAGATTTGGAAAAAAATTAGGAGTCTAATCCATCCATCAACTGTCGTCGTTCGAACGAGCACTCTTGTCGTTCGAACGAGCCCCACAATCCCTAAAATTAAATCTTTTAAAATCCAACTTAATTATCTGATAAAATATATAAGCTGAACAAATACGCACCTGCCAGTTTAAATATTTAAATAAAAACTTTATAACCTCTTATAAAAGACCCGAATTAATTCCCGATTGAAAATTTTAATAAAACAAGTCAAATTCTTAAAGATCGTTAAATCCAAAATTTTATTTTACTCCAAATTAATTAAAGTCAATTAATTAAAACTCGGGGTGTTACATACTTCTCCACTAGCAAAGAATTTCCTCCTCGAAATTAAACGAAGCGTACACATCAATGCATAAATCTCGCAAAATAAAATAAGGCTCATATATGCCTACCCATAGAATGTCATAATTGAGCTCCCATACACCCAATCCTACGCGCACCTACTCCACGAACAAAAAAATAATATATATATATATTGCCTATATACATACGCATATCTATGTAAATAACGGCGTACCACACGCTCTCACAAATTACCATTTGACTCTATTTTTGAAAATCATTAAAATTCCACCATCCTTAAATTAAATATCAACACCAAAAATCGATACGTACGATACCTAACATCTGTACTAAAATCTCCAAAATAATTATTGTCTCCAAAATCCATTTTAAGGATCCTCACATAAAGCTTACTAATTCTAAACTCAATTCCTACGTCCTCCTTATCATAAAGATTCATATCTCAGAGAAACACATCTAACATGTATGCTAGACCCTCTACCTTAAGGAGTACGAATCAACAAAGGGAATGAAAGATCGGCAACGCAGAAGCTAAACAGACTCATAACCTATGAGACCTAAGACCATGTTCTCATACCATCTATCACACCCCACCTAATTTTAGTGTCGGGTGCCACCAAAACTAAGCCAGGCATGAGTAAATAAAATACCATTCTTATCACGAGACGTATATGAGACATATAAAATCAATCCACAAGATAAATAATTTAAGCAATCCCAAATGATAATAGACAAATATGTGATAAAAGATCCATCTCCATACTAAACTCCAAATAATAAACTAATCTCCAGTAATATAAAACTAAATAAAACCCAGATAACTTTGGAAGCGAATGGCCCAATCAAAACCATAAACTGTGTGTCAAAGTACATGTGAAGGAATGGAAAACTAAACTAAATCAACACGCATAAGGTAGAGAAACTCCAACTGCACCTCCAAGAAAATCCTCAAATAACTCTATGTAGCTTCTCCAATTACTAATTCCTGAAAAGTTAATCAACGCACGAGGTCAAAGCCCTGAGCATGAATACACACTACTCCCCTCAATTAGGATCCTTAAATCCACATAGTAGCATTATATGCAATAAATATCACAATAGAATATTTTAATTAAACGAGGTACTTAAACGTGAATGTAAATCACCAACTTCCCGCAGAGGTCCCCATTTAAAAAGCCACCGCAATATGATTTTTAATTCCCAAGTCCCATGATGTTAATTTAATTAAATTAACCAAATTTTATTATTGTTCTCACTTTTTATTATGACGGTCCTCCCGTCTTGGGTGGTAATCCCCCAAAGTGTCACACTTTACCTTTCCAAAATGCCAGTCGAAACCGTTTAAACTGTCGATCCCCCGCAATTTGACAAGGTTTCACACACGAAACGACATAAAATGCCAGCCGAATCCAGTTAAACTTTCGATCCCCCGCAATTTATGTCGCCACCAATTTTAATACCCGTTTTTATCTTATGCATTAATCCTTAATTTCACAATTTATAAATTACCCCACCCTTTTAATCGATGTGAGATCCTTAAAAGACCCCTTAATCCAAAACCTAAGGGTCCCCAAGTTATCAATATGTCATACCCTATGTATAGGATGAATTTCTAACATAAATCTCAACCTAGTCTCATGCCTAATCTAGAGTAGCGACGATAATGTAACAAAAATCATCCCACCCCACCATAATCAAGTCAAAACAATCTACCCTCACTAGTCCCATACCTAGCAGGCGTAAATTATCAAAAGGCCTACCCACTAGTCCCATACCTCGAAGGCATCCTAATATATAGGGAGAGAAAAAATACCCAACAACCCATCGCCACAAAGGAAATTAATAAAACCAACAAGTCACATAAATAAGCACAATTAATCAATGCACCAAACTACACATGATGTACCGATTCCAATAAATCTTCATTTCGCCAAAATTGATCTCAATTAATTATTTTGGTATAAACATTGAATTTCATCATTAATATGACATAATCCCAATTTCATTATCTCAACGTAACTTACATGAGTTATACTTCCTCAAAATTCATTTAATTCAAGACTAGGGCTTTTTTTCCACATGCAACCTACACTAACAAAACCCAAAATCCACTCATGAATCCTACGTACCAAAGGGTTATGAATATTATTCAGATTAAAAGATTTCATAAAAACAACCCCAAGTTTTAGGTGTCAACTTTCTTTAATTAAATTGCTAATTGATTTTAAGAAAACATTGAATTAAGGTTTAGGAAACACTTAGAACACATAATACTAAAGGAAAAAAATAGAGTATTCATGGCTGAAATTAGTTGGATCAAAATCTGAATAGAAGGTTGAACTACTCTTGAGAAAACACCACTTGAATCTTCAAAACTTGTGAAAAGTAGGGGCTAGGGGTTGAAGATGAGAGAATGGGTTTTGGAAAAGCTTTCTTGAAAAAGTTTGAGAGAAAAGTGATTTTCGAAGTTCCATCCCCGTACCAATTTAGTATATAAGAGGGTTTAAGAGTTGGAAAATAATTAGGACTCTAATCCATCCATCCACTGCCTGTCGTTTGAAGGAGGACGCCTATCATTCGAATGACAATGCGACATCATTCGAACGACAGGGCATATCATTCGAACGAGCCCCACAATTCCCAAAATTAAATCTTTTAAAATCCGACTTAATTATCTGGTAAAATATATAAGCTGAACAAATACGCACCTGTCAGTTTAAATATTTAAATAGAAACTTTATAACCACTTATAAAAGACCCTAATTAATTCCCGATTGAAAATTTTAATAAAACCTAGTCAAATTCTTAAAGATCATTAAATCCTAAATTTTATTTTACCCTAAACTAATTAAAGTCAATTAATTACAACACGGGGTGTTACAGAGAATACAGAGAGAGAGAAAACCTAAGCGATTACACACTTGTTCTTTATAATGGATTTATTTCTTCTATAAACCAAGTTCACACAACAAGAACGAACAAGAATCTCAGATTCTTCACTTTTTTTTCAAGATTAAACACGTTTTGTAGGTGAATCTCTTCTCTTCTCTGATGTGGTTTGGAAATGTTCTTAGATCCTATTTTGGTGCATATACCTTGTTGATCTGTGTTGTAGTTAGAACACGAACTAAAACTCACACTGATTCATATACATCTTGTGTATTAGTGTGTAGTTACACTAATCACATACTAATTCACATCATGTATATATTGGAGATGTTTTTTTCAAGATCTGGTCGTGTTGTAAATTTCTTGGTGTGTAGAGTTTAATCTTGATGATGTTCTTGTAAATCGAGAACACATCACATATGGTTCACCTTTTGAGTTTTAGGACTAATTTTATGTCATGCATTCTAGATCTGATTTTCTGAATAAATTGTATATACCTATTGCATATTGTATATTTGTTTGTAGTTTCACAAAGTCACGATTGTATAAATATTCTTGCTTCTTGCTTCTTACTTCTGATTTTGTATATGTTAATTTTTTTTTGAAAGCCAACTAAGGATATTTGTTGTTAATCTAGTTCATATTTGATAAGAAGGGTTCAGAAATTTAAACCTAGCTGATTAAACCAGAATTGAAAGGACTTGTGTTTAGAACCTTGTTAAAAATTATTGAAAAATACTTAATATGTTATTAAATTAAAGACAGCCTTAATCTAAAACTATTTGTTAAAAATAGCGTGATATTCTGTGTATATTGACTTGTGCCCAAACTTCTTATATGTTCCTAGTAATATATTCTTTTGTGTTTTTCTTGTGATTATATGCTTTATGAGATATTATCTACTGCATAATCGTGATTGGATATTTCGAGAATATTATTCATTAGATATCACGATTTAGTGTTCACTCTGTTAACACTATTTACACTCACTTAGGACCATATTCTATTGTGTAAATATCTTGCCTAATTCGATTGTTCTTGAGTGAAATAGAAAAATAAGTTTTCAAAATATAACAACTCAAGCAATTTGACTTGTTGAATAAGAACACAAGACTAGTCAAGATAATTAAGAATAATAATTTGTTGCATATCATAAAATCTTTATCATTAAGTGTGCATGTGTCATTATTAAATAATACACAACACATACTTCACTAGAAATAGGACACTTAGGCACTGAGCTAATCCTGCTGAGGAAAGCGAGAGGGAGACGCTAAGATGTGAAGGATGCAAAAGTTGCAAGGACAAAATAAAGGTGAGATCAGAAGAGCAACCAAGGAGAGGCTTGATCTGGCTATAGGTAATGGATTTCTATAAAGTTTTTAATTGTCTTGTTGATTGTTTGTAACTCGTTCCTAGATTAATAAGATAAGAAATAGGACAATAATTGACTGTAAAAACCTAATATAGTTTGTCACGTAGTTAAAAAATTAAGAAAAGTTTAATTTGGTCACCCTTGTATCCTCTATATAAACTTGTACATTTATTGAGTTTAATCAATAATAGTTACTTCCGCATTAAGAGGCTATTGCACATAAATCCCCGTCTTTAAGTAAGCCACAAACTAGGTACTTTTTCATCAAGATATCAATATCTTTATAATTTACGTGACCTATTCGTTGATGCCAAAGGTCCATAGTGGAGACCATGGCATTGTTTCATACAAAGGAGGACTTAGGCACAATCCTGTAGCAATTGTCTCCGGTCCTCACTCCTTGTAGTAAAAGTTCACTGGATTGATCATATACGTTACATTCAAACCGGTCAAACTTTATCGTAATGTTTGCATCACATAATTGGCTTATTCTAATCAAGCTTGCTTACAGCACATTATCTAGTTTAGGAAATTCAGGTATCTCAACACATCCACATCCTAAAATACTAGACCTACTCCCATCTCCAAAGGTGAATTCGCCTTCCTTGCAATCCTCAAGGCTCGTAAAAAATGACATTTCACCAGTCATGTACGTAGAGTACCCACTATCAAAATACCATTGGGAATTATTTTGATCCTTGATATAAATGTGAACAAGAAGGGATTTGTTGTCTTTCTTGAAAACCCAAGCGGAGGTAACCTTTTGTTTGCCCTTATCCTTATTGGCTCAAGTCGTGGCATTAGAAGCATTCTCAAATGGAATAGACATCCGTTGAAATCCTTTCATTAAGGTTTGTGAGGAAGTGACATGGAAATCAACGTCCTCTATAAGACTGGAAAAGTCTCCATAAAGATGCACAAGAGTATTTGTACATTGTGTTCTTCCTAACTTATAGCAAAACTCTCTAAGATAACCTCTCCTTTTGTAGTTAGTGCAAACATATACTTGTTTGGGTCTACATTGGTTCTCTTTCTTAGGTTGAACTCTCCTTTGTTATTTTGGTCGGGGCTTGTAAGGACATGTCACAAATTTAGGAACTAGTTTTAATGTGGGAATTTGATACACCATCGTAACCTGTTCCTCGCCTCTCCCCAAAAACTAAAGAGGGACTAAGGAGTATCTTTCCAGCCTTCTTTGATGTATCCTCTATTGTAACCTTGACCTACCGAGAACGTTCAAGATCTTTCTCGAGTTAGGATACAAGGGCTTTAAGTTACTCATAAGTCTTCACGGAAATTGATGATATCTTGTAAGACTAGCCACTTTATTGGTCAAGTCACTACTTTCCCTCTCTACTAAAATGACTCTTTTGCCTCTCTAAACTCCTTCTCTAAAGATAGAACTCTACATGCTAAACCTTTATTTTGCCTTTTCATTTTAAAGGACTCAACGTAAAGTTCGACGTAAGAACGTCAAAGATAACTCTCTCCCTCACTCAAACCTTTTCTCCCTCACTCTCTCCATAAATGACTAGACTCACTTTCGAGGTCATCATGTTTAATAACCTCTTCATTGGCGTGAGGCTTAGTAGATGTACTAACATGACTGTCCATGAAAGCGGTGAAGTTACATCCATACGGTGATTCATCTTCGGAATCCACCATCTCGACATCGCTATACAAAGCATGGCATTGAATGCAGGTTTGCCTTTGCCTTCTCTCTTTACTCTAGTAGAACATTTGTGAGCTTTATGTCCCTTACCCTCACACTCATAAAATTTATCTTTTCCTTTCTTAGGGAAATATTTTCTTTCTTTTTCAAAAATTTTCTTCCTTAATTTATATTTTTTGTCTTAAAACTTTTTTTTGTTGAAGTATTTTCATTTCTAAGTTTGAGAATTTTTTTTCAAAGAGGGCAAGATCATCGAGATCAAAATCATACTAGGAGTCAGACGAAACTTTAAAGAAATTCCCTTTTCCTTAGGTTTAACAGTTTTGGGAAACATGTTGATCTCATAAGTTTCAAGGTCTCTTATAATTTCTTTTAACCTAAGCGTATCTAATATACCCAATGAATTAAGGATGGAAACATTAGGAATGAATAGGGATGGAAGGGATCTCAACATCTTTTTAACTACATGCATCTCAGGAATTTTCTCACCTAATTAAAACTAGAGATAACGATATTAGGCAATGATGCATAAAATTCATCGAAAGACTCAAACTATGGCATAGTGATAGCCACAAACTATTAGGTATGGGTCTGAAGCTTAGATGCTTTCAAAACATTGGTACCCTCATGTGTGACTTAGGGTATCCCATGCTTACTTAGACATGGTGAACATCATGATGCAGAGGAACTCGTCAGGGTTGATGGCTACGGAAATGGTACTTTAATCGCGTGAGTTAATATTACTCCATTTTAGTTCATCTTCCGTTCAAGTGGTGAGGGGCTTAGGACTTATGACATCGTTATTAGTCACAGTGGGTGGTGTCCACCCTCTTTTACGAACAAGCCCAACTTGCACTCAATCTCTTTCAAAGTCGACCTCAATAGAAGTTTTCAATGACAATAATTTGACCCATAAAAAATAGCAAAGATAATATATAAATAATCCATAAAACCCATATTTTAAAATATCACACAAAAACTTAGTGCAACTTGCTTTAATACCAATTTGGGCAAATAAGATGGGGTTTTCTATTGATTTATTCGTATCTTAGGCTAATCACATAGAAATTTAATTTTGACCAAAATTTATCTTGATTAGAAATCAGGTGTACATGCGATGATGAACAATAAATAAAATACTAATCAATCACAGAGTCAAACCAAGCATGCAAAGAAGTAAGGAAAAATCCTTTTAGGGAAAAACTTAGTATTCCGCACTATAAAGAGTTTTACAACCACAATCAACTTACTTACTACTTAGCATAACTAAGCATAATGCGTAGTGTCTTCTAATATCCTACAGAATATGACATCGTCTTGCACCATCCACAGAAAAAGTGATTTTCCCTCGGTATCCACTGATTATCCTTATTTTTATTCAGTTGTAGAGTCTTGACTCCACAATTCAGCAGTTGAGATAAACTATACAAGGGTTCTTGTACTTGGTATATGTTCTTTTTTATTTGATAAAGTGATCTTTAAAAATTCAAGGAGTTTAGATGAAAAAGTGGTAGAGTTTGATCACAAAAGGAACTCTAAAAGGTCTTATTAAAAGTCTAAATTGAGTTCTACCAAACTCTAATCCTGTATCTCTATTTATCAAGAAACTTGTTGAAAAAAGATAGGAATTAGATGTTTGGATCATATTTGTTTTAAAAAAAAATACGCCTTCTTGTTCGAACGACTTGAGGATATTGTCTCCCTCTCTTCCCATCATGTGCGTGCTTGTTAGAACGACTTATGGCCTTCCACGTCGGAATCCTTCGTCGTGGGTCAACCATAAAATCTGGATGGGTGGATGGGGTGGAGGGACAACTGCGATGATATCATCTCCCTCCCTTCCCACCGTGCGTGTGTGGGTGATCCGTGGATATGGGGGTCCTCTATTCGCCAATCTCAGTGGTATTTTCACGAGATGCCTCGAATATAAACTGGCGGCCGTCAAAGGGGATAACACGAAAAAATGGAGTCGTTAGGCTATTTTTCTAAAATTAGGCAAAAGAAATATAACTTTCTCGAGAGAATAGCATCAAGGTCATAGTAATGCATACAGAACCGAATGAATCGAGGGTCCGGGGATTAAGTTACGAAATAGGAAGGTGTTAGCACCCATTTCAGCATTTCGATCTTTTATTGTCTATGTTAATATTCTCCATTTCTCCAAATAGTTATGTGTGTGTACATGTGTGCAATGTAAGTAACGGGTGAAGGAAATCGTCCGACTCACATCATGGGAAAGATGGAGCGGAATCATCCAAAATAGTGTACCGAAAAATGACAAAGATATATATTGCGAGTGTCCATCGAATCAAGAATCTATTTAGAAGAAAAAATGTTCATGTCGAACGATACACCAATATATAGGAGTCCATAACTCACAAAATAAATACAAGATAACATAAAATATGTGAAAGCAGTGCGCAATAATGATTAAATCGAATTCGCAAATTTCTAACTTAACCTTATTTAATCGGTGTCAATTTTTAATCTAATTTTATTCATCCCTAAAACATGCAACTACGTGTGGATAAATCAAACAATCATAAATAAATCGCTAACACGCAGATTTCAAGAAAAACCCCAAGGGAAAAACCATTTATTTCAAAAATAATACTCACAATGATTACAAGTGAAATCTAAAATGGATTAACCTCAGTAAACCCACATAGGTCGCAACCTAAATCGGTAATGGAATTCTACAGTAACTCCAACCAAACCGCAGTTCAGTTAGCCCAGGAACACCCATGAGTAATCCCTTTGACACGCAGTCACATCATCCCAGCACGTCCCTCAAGTAGCACCTAGATCTGCAGTAGATCTATAAGAGAAACTTCACAAAATTGTGTTCTTGGATTCCAAAACAATTCACATAAAGATTGGGATATTTTGTGAATTGAAAACAAAACTAAAACTCTCAAAAGTGAGAAGACAAACATTTCTACGAAAGCAGTTTTTGTAGTCTAAAATTCTCAAGTCTTCTGAAGAAAAACGAAACTGTCTAACATGCTATTTATAAAAACATTAAGGCGACGCATCGCTCGAATGAGTTTACAAGTCGCTCGAACGAAAGGACAGTGTCGCTTGAACGACACTTTGTGCGACATCTATCTGTCGTTTGAACGACAGTGCTGGTCACTCGAACGAACAAATAAAACTCTATTTTTTATTTCAAAAATTCACGTTAACACTTAGAAAAATATTTTTGACAAAAAAATCCTCTCTAACACTTAGAAAATATTTTGTAAAAAATATCCTAACACCTTAAGTGAAATGATAAGGTATAAAAACATAGTTTTACCAAAATTAATCTCGCGGAGGGTTGAATGTTGAAGCACTTTGATATTAGGATCCGTCTTGATGCATGATTGATCTTGAATAAGTCTTTGATTGTTGTAGCGGTATACGACATACAGTAATGTAACCCGGACAATAAAATAATGTCCTTACAAATTTCCCCCTATGCCTATGTCGGTACAAACTAAAAACATCTGTATTATCAAATCAAAATGCCTATACAAATTTAATACCCTCCCATGAACCCAAAACTGAAAAGGTATCAAACATGTAAGTCTAAAACTTTTCTTCAAAATCTTCAACTTCAAATCTTTAAGATGTTTTCATTAGGGTGTGCAACATAATGATCTTCAATCTCTGTACCTACACACGTGAGACAAAGAAAATACCTTCGTGACGCATCGAGTTTGAAAATGATATAAGAATAAATCAGTAAAAAATCAAATCTCCCCCATAATGCAAAAACTACCCCATCATTCGTTCTCCCCCTTTTTATTTTTTCGAAATAGACAAGGAAAAGAATAAATAAAATAAACATGGAGTGTCACGACAAAAATGCATAGAAAATATGGATCAAACTACCCTAATGCAAAGGAGTAAACCAAAATCTTCCACAACCTATTTTTAATTTTTCAATTTTTCATACAAAAATGCAAAAATAATTTTACAAAATTCACACACTATGAATTTACACTAATATAACCAAATAATGGAAATGGAATGAATGGGTGTCAACAATTCAATAGGAAAATTAATGCAATCACGCATAACATATGTGCACGATGAATATGTGTACTCCTAACGAATGAATCTCAAAATTATCCTTAGGTGTCAAAAAATGTGAATTTAGATGGCATCTTCTTAATCAAATCGACAAATCAAAGCCAGACATGATTTTCACACTAATAACGTCTAAAACTATGTAATGCTTTTTCATGACTTTGTCAGTACGTGCAAACCCATTTTATATTCTATCCAAAATCCCTCATAAATAATAATGCTTTTTATTTTTCTTTTGATGTGATGAAACTAAATCCTATTGGCCCACTTTATGGCATATTTTTCATTTTATTGCCTTTAATTTTTTTCGGCCTCTTTTCAACCTCTTTGGACCTTGGCTTCTGTTTATGCCAATTTTTTTCCTAGGTTCGATTTAAATGGTGGTGATGATGCTGTAATCTGCACCACCAGGTAAGGTGTTGATAAGCTCAAGCAAGTGATAACAATGGCAGCGCAGGAGGATATATATATATGTAGAAGGAGGTGAGGAGAAGAGGATGAACACTTGAATATAAGTGGTTCATCCAATCTGGCCTACGTCCATTGTGCAAGTGAGTGAGTAATGCCACGAAATAAGGCACTAACGACCATGGATACAATCTCTCAAGATTTTTCTCTTTACTATGTAAATTGACAGAGCTTCGACTAGAGTTGTAATTCTCGATCCCTTACAATGTTGAGGATGACCTCTATATATAGTGCTTGGGGGGTGTAATGTACCCCCTAAGCATAAAATGTGCATGTGCATGAATATCCAACCAGTGCAAGGATGACACCTGGCTGATCTCAACTAAATAATGATGACCTTAATATTCCCTCACGTGGAGAGAATGATTTAGTTATAACAGGCTTGTCCATGTGTTCCAAGCCATACATATGCACGTAGATGCTCGACTGTCTTTGCTTCGTACCAAGCTCGGCCTGGATGAGTACGAGGTTGGTGAAGTACGACCCCTGCCTTGGCTGGGAATTATATGATGACCTTGGCTGGGATGTCAGTCGAGGTTAGATATGTGGAACGTCAGTCAGGGCCAATGTTGTCTTGGCACTTGATGCTGAGCCTGGAAGGCTTTGCTTATTCTATGTGAAACTTGTAACGTCGACTATGGCCGATGTTGATGGTGATACTGATGGATAACCCATGTCCACACTTACCTTGAATGATGCTCTCCCCGAGACGATACTTGTAACGTCGGTTGTGGCTGACCTGACGGATAACTGACCCCATGAGTTATGCAGACCTCGGCTGATGCCCAAGTATGGTGGTACTTGCAACGTCGACGATGGCCGACCTGGTGAAGGACGACATCACTGATGGGTAATCCTAAACTATTGTTACCTCGACCATCATACATGCCGAGGTTAATGCCTCTGAGCTGGCAGGTGCACTTTGGGCATATCAATCACCCCTTGCCCTTAGTTACGTATGTCAGTAGGTGACTAAGGGGTATATATGTCTGAGGCTATGTTTCATAATGTACCAATATCTCCTTGACAGGTGTCCACTTCTGAAGTGGGTAGCGTGCTTGACAGTGTAATGATGTTGATTGTCTTTTGTGCTCCCAAGGTAATGATGGGCCTTGGGATGCGTGTAATCAGATTTGAGGGTTAAGAGCCCTTTCCTTTTTCTTTCTTCTTCACTTCTCTCATTTTTCCCGCCTGAGACTTCTATGTTCTCTCTCTCTTCCAGAGCTTGATCGAGGCCATGTCTTGTGGATTTCTTTGGTCAATCCTCTTATTCTTCATCTCATATTTTATCAAGTATTGCTTATTACCTTTTTTTGCCATTTTTCAGCCTTGTATTTCCATTTCTTGCATTTTTCGATGATAGTTTGAGTGTTTCGGTGGTTCTTTGAGTTTTTCGGTGTCTCTTTGAGTTTTCTAGTGAACTTATTCTTAAATATTCTTGGTTTGAATTTTTTCAAAAACCAAGTTTGATCCTTAGTTTAAGTTGTGCCCAATTGTTTATTTGTGGTTTAGAGTCCAAGTGTAGGGTCATCTTCTTTATGCTCAGACCTCTTTATAAAATCATAGAAAATTTTCTCCTCTCTTAGAGATAAGACTTTTGCAAAATTAGGCAGATAGAACTATCCCAAGAGGAAGCTCGTAGGGCTGAGGCCTTCCCCCTCAGACCTATCTTTCCTCCACCTCTGAAGGTAATATACACTGAGACAATAGAGGATCCAATTGACCCTTCTCCAATGTCTGAGTCATCTACCTCGGACCCTATGTTTGTAGACTCATTCTAAGAGGCTATGGATTTCTCCATTAGGCAAGATCAGGTCCCTGATCAGGACGAGTTACAAAGTCGTGCCTCATCCCATAATGGTGCTAGCACCTCACAGACTTCTTTTGATGTCGAGATTATGGGGCCGAGCGTGGATATTCCCCCACCCATCGATCTAATCCCTCTATCGATGGCCACCAGGGCTGAGTTCACCCAGATATTTCCTGATGGTGTTCTTACACTTGCCCAGGACAACTTTGCCAGGGATGAGGATGATGGTCATAAGAGTGATGTTGACACCTCAGAGGCAATCGAGATAGAGAGTACTGTCACTGAGTATTACCTATTAGCCTTTAGACATCTCTATTCCATAGGTCCTTACATCATACTTAGGAGACCTCTAAAAGGTGAGAGATCCTTTAGTGGCCGAGATGGAGAAATCTGTGTGTACGAGCAGATGTTTAAATTGGGATTCTGTCTCCCCATCTATCCTATAATTAGACCCATACTGTCCCACATCAACCTAGCCCCTTCATAATTATCCCCCAATGCCTGGAGGGTAATGATTGGGGCCATCATCCTTTGCCAGAAACCATCCCAGTTACTATCACTTCCTTGCTAGGAAGTCAGACAAAAAGATGTTGCTGGTTACCCATACCTCCAATCATAACTGGAAACGACGGTACTTCTTTGCCTCGGGGATATGGGAATTTAGTCCTTATGCCACCTCTTCATCATTGGAGCCGAGGATACCTTTGAGGTGGGCAAAGGTGTCACTTTCTCCCAAGGTCGACCCTAGGCTTATCTAGGACAACTTACAAAAAGTTAAGGATCTTCAAGATTAGGGGGAGCACGATTGGCTAGTCAAGTATGAACATCTGATGACCCCCTATTACCTCTCTGAGACTAGCTTGGGGGGAAGTCCTCTGATCGAGCTTTGTAAGTTTTATATTTTTACAAGTTATACCTCTGAATTTTCATACCTAAGATTTATTAACTCAGATGTTTCTTATTGCATAATGCCCAGAAGGTATCTCTGACGAGCTCTGGGAGATGTCAGCCCCAAGACTTGTTAAGATGATGAAGAAAGTAGGGAATAATGTATCCCTTCCTCCACCCAAGCAGAACATCGGTACATCTAAGGCTGCCGCTATAAAGAAGAGGAAATCCATTGCTGCTGGCTCGAAGGATCAGAGGCCGAACAAAACCCAAAAAGGAGAACGATCCATCCCAATCTCCTCTGATTATGCATTGATTGATTATCTGGAGCAGTTGAAGATCAGTGACAACCTGATAGGCCATGGTCTTAAGACAATGGAAGCCATCGGCTCTGTGATGACCGATGCTGATAAGCACTTCTTATGCTTCTTGGATACCACCTGCTATCCAAGTTTAGCCTTCACAGGTCTATCCAGGTAAAAACTTTCATTCCAGTTGTAACCTCGGCCTTGAAGTAGATTAAAGCTTGGACTCATGCGTCTGACTTTATTTTGCAGGGTATTCTGTCTATGTACCAATTCATTGACTGGACCCTGAGGAAGTTGCCCCTTATTAAGAAGGGAAAAGAGGCCCAGAAGATGCAAGCCTCTTTAAATTCAGAGATAGAACATCTGAAGATAGCTTTGGAGGAGTTTAAAAATAAGGTGAAGCAGAGGGATAGGGACATAGCTAAGCTTAAGAAGGACCACATCTCTGCTTTGTAGTCCAAAGATGACGTCCTCCTGGCAAAGGTTGATGTTGTAGTAAAGGCTTCCCTTGATGATGCCTATGAGAATATCTTGGCCGATTATAAAGTCTCTGACCAGTTTATAAGCTTCAACTTTGAATATCTCGAAATAGGTCTTAAGGCAACTAGGAAGTAGGCAGCTTCAAAAGAGAAAGAATCAGGGAGCTTATCTGCCTTAGACTTTATTGGTTTAGGCTTTGGCGATCCTCGCTTTGCTCAGGCCTTGAAAGAGGTTGAGGAGGAAGTGGAAGGTGCTGCTCCTACAGAGACTATTCCATTGGAAGCTACAGAGACTGAGGATGTTAACCCTCGAGATAACGGATCCGAGGTTACCAACATCGTCCAAGAGGACACCACCATGGATGCAGACCCTTAAAGTTTAATTTGTGAAGCTTTTAACTTGTAATTTTTTGTTTATCTCAATGCTTTGTAAATTCTGAAAACATATTCTGAGGCATATCTAACTTGTAATTCTGACTACATGTTATACGATCTTCTTCAGAAGATTTTGCTACTTTCAATGAATGCTCTCTCTTGAATGTTGTTTGTTATATAATGAACTTCTTTTAAAGGTCTGAGGTCACAAATTTATGATGTTTACCCTCATAATTTATCACCAAATTAAATGTTGTCTTAAGGTCTGAGGTCATCATACTATGATGTTTACCCTCATACCTTTCACCAGACTAATGATGTTTAAGGTCTGAGGTCATCACACTATAATGTTTCCTTATAAATTTCACCAAACTAATGATGTTTAAGGTCTGAGGCCATTAAATTATAATGTTTACCCTCATACCTTTCACTAAAATAACGATGTTTAAGGTTCGAGGTCATCAAATTATGATGTTTACCCTTATACCTTTCACCAAATTAATGATGTTTAAGGTCTGAAGTCATCAAATTATGATGTTTACCCTCATAAGTTTCACCAAACTAGTGATGTTTAAGGTCTGAGGTCATCACACTGATCTTTATCCTCATACTTCAACAAATTAATGATGTTTAAGGTCTGAGGTCATCACACTATGATGTTTCACCTCATACTTCACCAAATTAAAGACATTTAAGGTCCGAGGTCACCAAATTATGATGTTTACCTCATGAATTTCACCAAACTAATGATGTTTAAGGTCTGAGGCCATCAAATTATGATATTTACCCTCATAGCTTTCACCAAACTAATGATTCTTAAGGTCTGAGGTCATCACACTATGATGTTTACCCTCATACTTCACTAAATTAATGATGTTTAAGGTCTGAAGTCACTAAATTATGATGTTTCACCTCATACTTTTCACCAAACCAATGATGTTTAAGGTCTGAGGTCATCAAATTATGATATTTACCCTCATACCATTCACCAAACTAATGATGTATAAGGTCTGAGGTCATTAAATTATGATGTTTACCCTCATAAATTTCACCAAACTAATGATGTTTAAGGTCTGAGGTCATTAAATTATGATGTTTACCCTCATACCTTTCACCAAACTAATGATGTTTAAAGTCTGAGGTCATCACACTGATGTTCACCCTCATACTTCACCAAATTAATGATGTTTAAGGTCTGAGGTCACCAAATTATAATGTTTCACCTCATACTTCACCAAATTAATAATGTTTAAGGTCTGAGGTCACCAAATTATGATGTTTTACCTCATGAATTTCACCAAACTAATGATGTTTAAGGTCTGAGGCCATCAAATTATGATGTTTACCCTCATACCTTTCACTAAACTAATGATGTTTAAGGTCTGAGGTCATCACACTATGATGGTTACCCTCATACTTCACCAAATTAATGATGTTTAAGGCCTGAGGTCATCAAATTATGATGTTTGCCCTCATAAATTTCACCAAACTAATGATGTTTAAGGTCCGAGGTCATCAAATTATGATGTCTACCCTCATAAATTTCACCAAACTATTGATGTTTAAGGTCTGAGGTCATCAAATTATGATGTTTACCCTCATACGTTTCACCAAATTAATGATGTTCAAGGTTCGAGGTCACCAAATTATGATGTTTTACCTCATGAATTTCACCAAACTAATGATGTTTAGGGTCTGATGCCATCAAATTATGATGTTTACCCTCATACCTTTCACCAAACTAATGATGTTTAGGGTCTGAGGTCATCACACTTTGATGTTTACCCTCATACTTCACCAAATTAATGATGTTTAAGGTCTGAGGTCACCAAATTATGATGTTTTACCTCATACTTCACCAAATTAATGATGTTTATTGTCTGAGGTCACTAAATTATGATGTTTCACCAAATTAATGATGCTTAAGGTCCGAGGTCACCCAATTATGATGTTTCACCTCATAAATTTACCACTAATCATGATGAAACAAAGTATTGACACAGGAACTACGCTTTTCATTAACATTCTCTTCATAAAATGATATATATATTATAAGAAAACAACTACAACATCATATGTAATATTTCTTCATGTGATCAGCGTTCCATGGTAGGAGAAAGGTTCCCCTTCAAGATTTTCTAACCGGTAGGTGCCGGGTACAAATCATCGACTACTTTGTAAGGACCATGCCAGTTTGGCTGGAGCTCGTTTGCCTTCTGCAATGTCTTCTTCAGCACTAGGTCTCCTACAACTATACATCTTGATTTCACCCTCTGATTATAGAACTTTATTATTCTCTACTGGTAAGCAGCTTGTCTGACCTCAACATCTTCTCTTCTCTCCTCAACCAAATCTAGGTCGAGTCTTCTCTCTTCCTCATTCTTCTTGGGGTCATATGTTTGAATTCTGTGAGTGGGGGGTCCTAATTCTATAGGTATGATGGCTTCTGAGCCATGGGCTAACATAAATGGGGTCTCCCCCGTTGGTGTCCTTGTCGTTGTTCTGTAGGCCCATAACACTGCATAAACCTCTTCTGTCCATCTCCCCTTGGCTTCTTCCAACCTATTCTTAATCCCATCGAGGATTATTCAGTTCGTGACTTAGGTCCGACCATTTGCCTGAGGTCAGCCAGGAGAAGAGAAGAACTGCTTGATCCCGACTCTCTAGCAATATTTCTCCAAAAAAACATTCTTGAACTCGATTTCGTTGTCTGAGATGAGGGTGTTCGAAAGGCCATGTCTGCATATCATGCTCTTTTAGATGAACTGGAAGGTCTTCTGCTCTATAATCATGATCATCAACTCAGCCTCTACCCACTTGGAGAAGTAATCAATTTCTACTAATAGAAATCGATAATTGTTAGTAGCTCCTGGCAATGGTCCTACCAAGTCAATGCCCTATACTGCGAATGGCCAAGAAGAACTGATTGACATCATAGATTGATGAGGTTGATGAGGGATAGTGATGAATATCTAGCACTTATCACACCTCTTCACGTAGGCAGCAACATCTTTGGCCAAAGTCGGCCATTAGTATCCTTGTGTAGTTATCCTCCTAGCTAAAGGTCTTCCTCCTATGTGACTGGAGCAATAACCCTCGTGTACATCTTGCAGGATGTAGGGAACCTCTGTGGGATGGACATATCTAAGGAGAGGTAGTAGGAATCCTTTTTTATACATGACATCTCCTATTATTGAGAACTTGGCAGCTCTGTACCTTAATTTCCTCCTTTCTAACTTCAATTCTGGATGCTCTCCCTGTCTAATATATCTAATAAGGGGGTCCATCCATAAGTCCCCTAGGTTAAAGTTGAGGCAAGAGCTAACCACCTCTTCTTCCTCAATAATCGGTTTGGGCAGGATCTCGAATGGTATTGTACTTGTGATGCCTGTCCTTATTATTGAAGCCAACCTTGCTAGTGCATATGCATGACTGCTGTCTTGCCAAGGTACCCTCTTCATCTTCACCTCTTCGAATCCTCCTAGTGTCGTTCTTACCATCTTCAGGTATTTGGCCATCATTTCATCCTTGGCCTCATATACTCCAAGTACTTAGTTGATAACTAACCTCGAGTCACTGTGTAGTAGGAGTCGGCCAACTCTAAGGGATTTTTCCAAGGAGAGCCCCGCTATCATCGCCTCATACTCAGACTCATTGTTTGAAGCCTTGAAGTTGAACCTTATTGCATATTCAACGTCGGTACCATTCGGAGCTGACAATATCATCCCCGCTCCGCTTCCACTTTCACAAGAAGACCCATCAACGAAGAGATTCCAAACATCTTCATTTGAAGAGAAGTTCCCCTCTAACAGGTTCGTTTGCTTGAAGAGGTACCTATCTTCCTCATTCTCACTTACTCCTCTTCTGGGTCTATTGAACACAACCTCTTTCGAGTTTTGGAAGACGTTACTGTTAGATCCCTCTACAATCTCTGGGCTATTCTCAATCTCATCCTCCTCCCATATGAACTCTGCAATAATGTCTGTGAGTGCCTGCCCTTTGATGGCCACCCTGGGTTGATAAAAAATGTCATACTCTCACAACTCGATGGCCCAGGTCATCAATCTGCCTGACTTCTCGGGCTTGTGGAGGACTTGCCTTAGTGGGGAGTCAGTGAGGATGACCATAGAGTGGGCTTGGAAATATGGCTTCATCTTCTTGGAAGTGTGTATCAAGGCGTAGTCCAACTTCTCCATTCGAGGATAGTTATGTTCAGCCCTTTGAAGGGCCTTACTATTGAAATATATAGGCCTCTGTACCCCATCGTCTTCCCGTACTATGGTTGTGCTTATAGCTGACTCTGAGACTGCTAGATAAACATACAACTTCTCCCCCAGAATGGGCCGGGATAAGAGCAGAGGGGACCCATGGTAGGACTTGATCTGCTTAAAGGCCTTGTCACACTCTTCATCCCACTCGAAGGCCTTTCTAAGCACCTTAAAAAATGGAAGACACTTGTTCGTAGCTTTGGAAACAAACCTGTTGAGTGTAGAAACTCTTCCAGTAAGCCTCTGAACGTCTTTTATGCCTCTTGGTGTCCTCATATCAAGCAAAGCCTTGATCTTCTCGGGGTTGGCCTCTATTCCCCTCTGATTGACGATGAATCCAAGAAACTTTCCATCTCCTACTCCGAATACACACTTGGCAGGGTTAAGCATCATCCTGTATAAGTCCATGGTGTCGAAAGTTCTTTCCAGGTCGTCCACGTGTGTTTGAGCCTTCAAGCTCTTTGTCAACATGTCATCTACATATACCTACATGGTCCTGCCAATTTGACCTTCAAACATCTTATTTACAAGACGTTGATACATGTCCCCTGCATTCTTTAATTCGAAGGGCATGACCTTATAGTAATAAATCCCCTTATCGGTGATGAACGGCGACTTCTCCGAGTCTTCAACATCCATGAAGATCTGATTATACCCAGAATACGCGTCCATGAAGATCATAAGTTCATGTCCTATCGTGGCATCTACCATCTGATCAATTTTGGGCAAGGGGAAGATGTCTTTAGGGCAAGTATTGTTCAAATTTGTGAAGTCTATGCACATCCTCCATTTTCCGTTATCTTGGGGCACAATGACGATGTTAGATAACCACTCTGGGTATATGACCTCCCTGATGAATTCTGCCTCTTCTAACTTTCTGACCTCTTCCTTGATGACATCATACCTGTCCCTTGAGTAAACTCTTCGTCTTTGTTTGATTGGATTAGCATCTCCTGCCACATTGAGTTTGTGGCACATAACCCCCGGGTCGATTTCAGGCATGTTTGCGTGGCTCCAAGCGAAGACACTCTGCCTCTTCTTCAAAAATCTTATCATCTCTTCCTTGATCTCGAGTTTTTGGGCCTTGTCGATTTGGATTTTTTTCGATTCTTACTCATTGAGGACGATGGATTCTACCTCTTCTGCGGCCTCTCATTTCTTCAACTTTGTTTCATCCCTCGGATCAAGTGTATCAATGTTATATGTTGTTATTTCCCTCTTATGTGCCTCTCTCTCTTTCGCCGAATTGAAGTATCATTCTCGTGTCGTGGTCGGAAATTTTAGCATTTGGTGGACCGTTAATGGCACGACCTCAAATTCCTTGAGGGCTACTCGTCTTATGATGAGGTTGTAGGCCTAAAATACATTTTCATCCATCATGAAGAAATTGATCCTCCTGGTAAACCTCTTAGGCCACTCATCATCCATTCATACATCCATCTCATACATGCCGAAGGGATGGACCTTCTCCCCGCTGAAGCCAATCAACGGATGATGATAGGGTACAAGCCTTGCTCTGTTGAGGCATAGGCTCTTGAAGTAGGGACAGAACATAACATCCCGGGAGCTTTCGCCATCAACAAGGATCCTCTGAACCTCACACCCATGCACCCTCGTGGTGGTTACCAAAGAGCTAAGATACCTTTGAAATCAAGTCGGGAGAACCCAACTGCAAGAGTATCCATATCCACCTTCTTTCTCTTCTGTTAAGCCTCCAAAGATGCTAAATTCACAACCTCTACTTTGGTCACAGACCTAGCCTCTACCACATGAGCTTTACGGTCGGCTACTTCTGAACCACCCCCTTCTAGTCTTCCACATATGGTGTTTATACCAAAGGACATCATACCAACCCTCTTTACTGGGGCATTGTCATCTTTTTGTGGGAGGTCAGGATCGTCCTCATCATCACCATCTGAGTCATCATCTCTTCTCGCTGGGGGATCATCTCGACATCTGTCATTTCTCATCTTTTTAGGGTCATCTCTTACCCTCTTAGGAGCTTTACCATCTACATACTTCCTGATCTTTTTGGACTTCAACATCTTCTCAATTTCATCCTTCAAGGCGAAGCACTTGTCTGTCACATGGCCATGGTCTTGGTGGAACTCACACCATAGGTTCTTGTTCCTCTTATACGGAGGAGTCTTTAGCTTCTTCGGCCATCTTCGGGATCGGTCATTTTTTATTTCATTGAGGATGTGTTCGCAGCTCACAGTTTGAGGAGTATAGTGTGCAAACTTGTCGTCTGCAGACCTCTTTTTTCCATCTTTCTTCCTTTGGAACTTCCCACTGCCACTTTCGTTCTCATCCTCATACTTGGCGTCCATAGCCTCTTCAGCGTTCATAACCTTTCTTGTAGTTTCCAATAGCTCTGCCATGGACTTGGAAGGTCCTATGCAAGTTTCCACAGCAACTTCCCTTTATGGAGTTCTCCAATGAGGGCAGTCATAGCTATATTCTCTTCATAATATTCAACCTCCAATTTTTCTTTGTTGAATCTAGAAATGTAGTCTCTTAGGCTCTCGTTCTTGCCTTGGTTGACATATAACAGATGGGTGGTCTTCTTTTTAGGTCTCACCCCAAAACAGAAATTGTGAATGAACCGTTCAGCCAATCCCTTAAAGTTATCAATAGATTTCTTCGAAAGAGAGGCAAACCAGATGTGTGTAGCTCCCGTCAAAGTCCCAGAGAAGGCCCGACACTTCATCTCATCTCGGATTGAATAAATGTCCATCGTAGACTAGTACATCTCAATATGATGCAAAGGGTTGGTACTACCATTATACTTGGGAGACACCGTAGGTGGTTTGAACTTGGTAGGGTAGGGAAGTTCACTATCCTTGCCATGAATGGGGAACCCTCTGAGAAACCTCTTTGCAGCGGGTCTCAACTTTTTATGAGGTTCCCTATTTTCTCTTCTAGGCATTGGATGGAGGCATTCCATGGCCTTGCAACGTCGGCTGATTAGGCACATATTCTTCACATTTATCCCCTTAATTTCGGTATTTTTATGATCCCGTGCAGTGTAAATAGCTTGGATTTGTCTCTTATTTATTCTACTAACCCTATTTGGCAAGTATTCCGTGTTTTGTGTATTTCTCATGTGCTTTATAGGTATTTCATGTAAGTTAGTGCAAAGGAGAACTCAAAACAGTGAAAGAAAGTAAGGAATGTGAAGTTCAAGGACATTATCATAATTTTGAAGCCTTAGTCCAGAGGTGGGTCCAATTTGGAAGTTAAATAAATTCCAATTATAAGAACATTGGAAAAAACGGCACCTCAATCCGAGCTACGGTGAAGAAGTTACAAGGTTTTGAAGTTGCGAGATAATGAAGAGAAATTGACCAGAAAAACAGGACCGATCCGGATGGAACCAAACCGATCTGGTGGAAATAAAAAAAAACGATTCGATGCTACCCGGACTGATCCGGTGGAAATAAAAATGAACCGATGTGCGAAATCCTGGCATTAATTATGAAGATCAAGAGGTGCATATCTGGCAGAATCTTGCACAACCAATGATTCTAGCTGTCAAATTCGTGCTAGTTGGTGCTATAAAAGACCAAGCCCTACCTCATTCCAAAAGGGAGTCGAATTCTAGAGAGTAGAATAGAATTTTAGAGAGAGAATCAGATTTTAGAGAGTTTGTAGTAAACAAATTTCTTATTTTTAGAAAAGCCCTAGTTTGTAAGAACAAGAAGTATTTCTGGATTCAATCATCTCTCTTCCTTAGTGAAGATTTCAAGTATCAAATTTCATTCTCTTATCTTATCTTAATTCTAATTTCAATTCAACTATCAACTGTTTTGTAACTTTTGTCTTTACAATGTTTCTTAGATCCACAATTACATGCATTGTTATGAATTTGTTTTCTCATAAACCCATGTCTAGCTAAGTTTTTAAGGGTGGGGATGCATAAACCCAACCCGATGTGGTATGCATAGATATAAAATTTGTCCTCTAAATTAAATAAGTGATTAGATTGTGTTGTATTGTTTCACAACCATTGTAGAAGTTTTGACCTCGTTTGCCCTAGGTAACCGAGGTGCTTAAGGATGCAACATGCGTGAACTATTGCAACACTTCTTTACTCATTCTTTGATTATGTATGATGCGGGCTTGAACCTCATATATGTAATTCTTTGGAGTAGTAAAGAGTGGGTCTGATCAATTATCTAATTTATGACTAATTTTGTACTGGCATACACACTAGGGTTTGGGGGAGTGTATTCTTAACCCATTTCTTCATTCATATTAATTCCTTCTTAGTTAGTTAATTTTGCATGCGTACGTTAATTTAATTGAATTTAGTTAATTCATAAATAAAATCCAAAAATTAATCATCTTTTTATTTTCGTTTCTTTTAACATCAACTTTAGGATTAAACTACCTTAGCTTTGTCATCACGTTCACACGTCCTAACTCCCTGTGGATTCGATACCCAGACTCGCCACTATACTCCTTAAGAGTGTAGTTACAAGTTTACTTTTTTTGTATTGAGGTTGGAAGCCGATAACAACGACTAGCGTATTACACGGACGCTCAGTTTTTCCACTCGATCATCGGCCGGGCCGATGTTTTCCCCAGCCATCTCCACGGGATGGACTGAGGGTTCCCCAGCCATTGCACAATGTCAGTTATTCACCTCTTCTTAATCTCGGTCTCGACCATGCTGGGGTCGGCCATGTTGAAGTCAGCCCTGATGTGGCCCCCTCTTCCCTTTGTGAACATGTTGCACATCTAGACCTGGATAACCTCTGTCTTAGGTCATTAACTGGGTCGAGCCTTTCAAAGGCTGACCCTCTTTTCAAGTGATCAAAAGATGATCCTCTTTGTTGGGCACCCCCATCTCTTCTGCCCCCACAACCTATGCACTGCTCGATAGGATGTACCGTGTTATTTGAAACCTCATACGGCTCCTAGCAGTCCTCTGGAGCATCTTCTGCCTCCATATCATCATACCTATCCTCAGGGAAAGGGTTTCCTTGCCTCCCCAGACATAAACACCTAGGGTCAGCAACATCCCTCCCCCGCTGTGGGGCAGGTTAGTCTTTTGGTTGTGCCTGGGGTGGTCCCCTGGCTTCAGGATGGGGTTGAACAACTGCCGGAGTAATTGTCTCCGGTGAGACCCCTGGTGGTCTCATCATATTCTGACTGAGTTGTGCAAATTATTCCTTAATTGCTTGTTGAGTTGCGGCTAATGACTTCAAGGATGCTACCACCTTCGCCATTTTGGACTGGGTGGCACCTAGCTGGAACTGGGTCCTCCAACACCATATGGTGGAGCAGGTGGTGGTAACTCCGGTGCCATATGTTAAAACTAAAGATCTTGTAAAGAAGATGAGCTTAATACCTTAAGGGTTCTCTTTCAATGGTGAAACAACTCCACACAAGGGGTGAGTACTGGCTCACCAGTAGATTCTCTGGTGAGGCTAAGCAGAAAAAGAGGAAGAGACAACTTCTCGTTCCCATAGATGGCGCCAAAATGATGATGCTATAATCAGCACCACCAGGTAAGATGTTGAAAAGCTCAAACAAGTGATAACAATGGAAGCACTATAGGATATATATATATATATATATATATATATATATATATATATATATATATATATATATGTAAAAGGAGGTGAGGAGAAGATGATAAACACTTGAATATAAGTGGTTCAACCAATCTGGCCTACGTCCACTGTGCAAGTGAGTGAGTAATGTCACTGAAATAAGGCACTAACAACCATGGAAACAATCTCTTAAAATTTTTCTCTCTACTGTGTAAATTGACAGAGCTTCGGCTAGGGTTGTAATTCTCGATCCGTTACAATATTGAGGATAACCTCTATATATAGTGATTGGGGGGTGTAACGTACCCCCCAAGCATGCAATGTGCATGTGCATGAATATCCAACCAGTGTAAGTACGACACCTGGCTGATCTCAACTAAATAATGATGACCTTAATATTCCCTCACGTGGAGAGAATGATTTAGTTATAATAGACTTGTCCATGTGTTCCAAGCCATAAATGTGTGCGTAGATGCTCGGTTATCTTTACTTGGTACCAACCTCGGCCTGGATGAGTACGAGGTTGGTGAAGTACGACCCTTGCCTTGGCTAGGGATTATATGATGACCTTGGTTGGGATGTCAACCAGGGTTAGATATGTGGAACATCGACCAGGGCCGATGTTATCTTGGCACTTGATGCTGAGCCTGCAAGGCTTTACTGATTCTAAGTGAAACTTGTAACGTCGGCTATGGCCGATGTTAATGGTGATACTGATGGATAACCCATGTCCACACTTAGCTCGGATGATGCCTTACCCGAGTGATACTTGTAACGTCGGTTGTGTCCGACCTGATGGATAACTGACCCCATGAGTCATGCAGACCTCGGCTGATGCCCAATCATGGTGGTACTTGCAACGTCGGCTGTGGCCGACCTGGTGAAGGACGGCATCACTGATGGGTAATCCTGAAATATTATTACCTCGGCCGTCATACAGGCCAAGGTTAATGCCTCTGAGGTGGAAGGTGCTCTTGGGGCATATCAGGTGGATTAACCGTAAAGGATAAATGAGTACCTTTCGTAGCCCTTCCCCATTTTTTAAATAAAGCACACAAACTCACATCAATAGTTCTTACATGAACTACTTTCATTGTCAAGTTTTACCGTATTTGGTTCGTTTTAAAGGAATAATTGAGATGAAAACACATCGACCAACATGTGATAGAGAAGAAAAGTTTTCAAACAAATTCATGCAAGTGTGCATTAAAGGAACTCATGAGTCAAACATGTAAGTAGTAACAACAAATCATATCTCAATGACTCCAAACATTGTAAAGTAAAAAAATGAAATAATGACGCATATCAAAACACTATCAAATAGTTACATGGATATGGAATGAAATTGTGACTCGGTCATCCAAAATGTCCATCCATATATGGTGTAAACAAAATACAAAACTCTTTTTGACTTTTTCCAAAAATTTCATCCAAACAAAATCTTTTTGGCTTTTTCAATTTTTTCAAAAAAAAATGAAAATCTTTTTTGCATTTTTCCAAAAATTTTCATAAACAAAAATCTTTTTTAATTTTTGAAAAATATATAAAAAAATACACACTAGCAATAGGCATACAATATCATCATGAAAATCATCCTATACTAGCAAACAAGTCTCAACCTCAAACGTCAGGTACGGTGGGGTTTTTCAAAAGTGGTGACATCCTATAAAAAACACCATCAAGTCATGTGAAATCTTGAATAAAGAATTTACCTTCTCCCTAAGATGTGCAAACTCTCTTACGTAGTCATCTAGAGAATCTTGTGTGGGTGCGTGTGTGCGAACACATGTAGTAGCAAAAACGTGACACATAACCCAACTTAAAACCAAACACCCTCAGGTGTCCTCTCTTCTTGCAGTGGGTGCAAACATACACGTGCCTAGGACCACCTCTCTCAAAAATTCTACGACGCACTCTCTTCTTGGGAACATGACGCCTAGGTGGGTTAGGTTGAGAGCCATATGGATCTATCACTTGCTCGGGAACCGATTTGGGTGCAACATGGAAAGTGGATGCACCGTCATTACCTATTCCTTTTCTCTCAACATCACTCCAAATGAGATTGAGAAACATCTTTCCAACCTTATTAGATGCGTTCTCTAAAGTGAATTTTACCTCCCAAACATGTTCGAGATCACTTTAGAGTTAGGATACACGTGTCGTCAGACTAGACACTTTGTTAGTCAAGTCACTCTCTTTTCGATCTAAAGCAATCAACTGTTCATTCAAAGAAACCTTCACCTTCTCAAGTTGACTTGCTTTGCCTCAGACACCCTCAAACTCTCAATAAATCTCTCCTAATCTCTCGCCCTAAGAACTAACTCCTTATTCAGTTTCTTAGTCTTTAAGGTCTCGGCGTATAAATCTCTAAACGCAATCTGGAGCTCATTATCACCTTTGCTCCCACACTCACTTTCTCCCCCACTAAAAACAAAAACTAGGTGTGCTCTTATGACTAGCTAAAAAGGCGGAAAATTTCCCATGTAAAGACTCATCCCCGAAATCTTTCACCTCTTCCTCACTATCGCTAAGAATGGCTGGCATGGCAGTCTGTTTGACGTTTCTCTTTAGCCTAATGGGACACTCAAAAGCTCTATGCCCCTACCCTCACACTCAAAACACTTATCTTCTTCCTCTTTCTCTTTATCACTCTCTTTTCACCGCTCCCCTTGGACTCATCCTTCTTTTTGTTTTTCTCAAAAAACTTTTTATTACAAGAATTTTGTTTTGAAAACTTGAGAAATTTTTGAAACGTTTTCGCAAGAATGGCCATATCAAAATCAACCTCACCCTCAGAGTCGGACTCACAAACTCCCACTTTCTTATTCTTCCTAGATTGCGCTTTAAGTTCTATCCCTTTATCCTTAGACTTGACAGTGTCAAGAACATGTCAATTTCATATGTTTGGAGGTCTCCTACCAGCTCTTCTAGTTTTAAATTTCCCAAATTACCTAAGGTATTCAAAACAGTCGCTTTTGGGATAAAACGTTTAGGAAGCGATCGTAAAATCTTTTTAACCACTCGTGCATCATGTACAGGCTCACCAAGATTGAATCTAGTGTTGATAATGTCAGACAAACGCGCATAAAATCATCAAAAGACTCACTACAAGAAAAATGACATTTAGTGGCATAATTTTTTCCACCTAATTATCAAAAATTCGCCACCAAATTTTTTAGTGGCAAAAAAATATTTCGTCATGCTATTGCCACTAAAACTGTGCCGCGGATTGTTTTTGTGGCAATTCATTAAAATCGCCACCAAAAGTTATTTGTTTAGTGACAAAATCACTTCGCCACCAAAACATCTCTTTATGTGGCAAATAAATTTGCATCTAATAAATATTAAATTGCCACCAATAGTTAATAGTTTGCCACCAAAAGGCTATTTTTTGTAACAAAATAAAGATTCTCCTCGAAAAGAAATTTTTCGTGGGAAAACAAATCGCCACAATTGAACTTAAATTTGTATGGAACAACTTTTTAAATATTAAATTGCCACCTTTAGTTGATAATTTGCCCCCAAAAAGCTATTTTTGTTGCAAAATAAAGATTCTCCACTTAAAGGGACTTTTCGTGGCAAAAAATAACGACGCATTTGATCTTAAATTTGTATGGAGCAATTTTTTGGGAAATTTAAATTCGCCATTAAATAACATTTTTTATCGTAAAAAATATCTCCATAAATTGATGCAATATTTTTCACAATACATATACACATTGCTTTGGTAACAACTAAATTTCATTGCATGTTTTTATTACTTGTCATCCAATTTCATATAATACTCAAGATAACTCATGTACACAATTCCAATAAAGTCATTGGCATATATATAGATCATAAAGATAGAAATATTTGAAAAACAAATCTTTGTCTTAAAAGTCCTATGCTAAACAATATTTCAAACAAATTATTTACAAGAAATGTGCCACAATTCAAAAAAATAAATAAAATGAGTCTAATCCATCATTCTTCTTTATTGTTACTCTTCTTCTCTATAAAAGATTCCGCTAAATCTGCAAAAAAACATAAAGAACTTGTTTAGAATTATCACTTTGAAAAACGACAAGAGATTTTGAAAAATTAATCAAAGTACATTTATAAATTTCACTTGTAAGTCTTGCAAAATAATAATAAAAATATCAGAAATCACATTCATTACCATTAAAAAAATTTCCCAATTATATCCCTCCCCCCTTAAAAAATATTATTTTTTGTTCACTGTGTATTATGATTATTGTTAGCAAATAATAAGAGAAATAAAAAATCATACATATCAAATATAAAACAAGTTTGGAGTTATGTGCTTAACACGAAGAGTTATATTATCGTGTTACGAGGTTACTTAGTGCCTCAAGTATTTCATTAAGCTCATCGATTCGTCCTTTCATTGTCCCGTTATCTCTCCTTGCTTCATTAGCTTCTCTCCTTGCCTCATCACCACCCTTCATCGCCTTAGCAACTTGTATATCTCTCTCAATGTCTTTCTCCTTTTGAATAGCAGCAACTGCGGATGATGTGGGTTTAAGACCAGCCGCACGACCACATACATATCCCCAACGATGTCCTAAAATATCTTGAAATGCATCATCATCATTCATCACCACACCATCTTCAAGTTTAGATTATGATTTAAGTATTGCTTGCACATCATACTATTAATAACAGTGAAGATATTATAATTATATCATACGATACAAGTAAAAAAGTTATTAACAAACTAATATTTAAACATATCATACATAGACATTTCTAGAAGTTTTAGTCACCCAATTCCCCTTTTTTAGCTCCAATGAGGCATATGCCATACCTTACTCATGGATGCGGGAGTTCCAGTCTCCTTATCACACTGTACAAATTTTGATACAAAATAAAGTGCTAAAACCTATTAAAATGATTGATTTAGACATAAGATTTTTAGATATATTTACCATCTCAAACTCCACTTGACGAAATCCTTTGTTTCCACTGCAGCGGAGAATCGTTTGCTTCGATTGATTGTTTGAGTTTATTACACTTCTTTTCTGCAAATATTCATGTTCAAAATAATTTTAAAAATATATAACTAGATGTAAACCCCTAATTAAAGGTTTTAATATAACAAAACTCAAAAAGAGCATTGGATCTTATCTGAACTCTCACCACTAACATTTAATTTAGTAAGTATGAGAAAAATAATATCAAAGTAAAAATATCACAATTTTGAGTACAATAATCTAATTTTCATAGTGCTTACCAAAGAAAAAATAGCATGCCATATCAGCACTTCGCTTAAATAATAAAAAAACTTAGAAGTCGCATATAACCTAAAATTTTTCATCTGCAAGTGTTAAACAAAGATCATGCCATTTAGCCCCATTTAATTCTAGAGGATGATGCTGAAGATCCCAAACCAAAGAGTCGTGTGGCTTAAAGTGTTCACGGTATGTTTTCGAGCGAAAGTTACGAAATTGATAATTGAGTTGTGCCATTACTAAAGACTTCATGTAATCACCATTTGACAATTGAAACTTGTCCTATTCAAAAGAAATAAAAAAAATAACTCACAACTCTAAATGCGGATTGTGTTCCATATACGAGCATAGGTAGCTTACCCGAACAAGTATCCACATATGATTTTTGTTCTCCTCTGGAACTTCCTTCCAATACATGAAATCGAATGGGGCATTTTCTCGGATAACAATGCCTGCCTCAGATTTTAAATTCGAAGAAGAGAACCCTACTAAACGACCCTCCGAGATTAGGATTTGAATATTCTCCCCTCTCTCTAGCTTCTTCTGAAAACCAATCCCTCGTGTTGGTCCCCTGCCTCGCTTACTGGAACTAGAACCTATTAAAAAAAAGAGCGAAAGTAATTAAAAAAATGGTCAATTCAACTTTAAAGACAAAATTAAAAATAAACCCATAAGTTTGAAGTCATCAAAGCCTACTCACAATACAAAAAGAGCACACAGACATAGCTATTTCATCTACAATAACCCAAAAAAAAAATTTATGACAAGAAATATAGAATAAAATTAATGAGTAAAGCTACTAAGTTCACAATCATACCCTTATTGGTATCAGCACCCGATGAAAGAATGTCTGTAAAATTGACAACATTTTGATGACTAGGGTGTGAAGGAGGATGATTGGACTCTCTCACAAATCGTTGCACTGGTGTTACTCTTTGACCTATAACATGCATGAAATTGGAGCTTCCATCCCAAGAACCTTTGCTCCATCAAAGACAGGTTTAACTTCATCCTCATAAAGAAACTCCTCAAGATTCTTCTTTATTCCTCTCGAATCTTAGAATTCCAGTTCGACTTGGTCTTCTTTGTAATCATGTTTCTCTACTTCCAAATTTTTAGAATATTGATAATTGACCATGTTTTTCTCAGAAGTGTCTTCCTTTTCCCGATCAACTTTCTAAAAATCGGATGTATCTTCCTCCTTTTTCTCAGAAGTTGGAGAGTTTACTGCGCTTTTTACAGTAATGCTATCCTTTTCCAGTTTTCTTTCTAAATATCAGGTGCTTTTTCCTCCATTTCAGCAGTCAGAGTATTCAAATTATTCAAGGTATAAACTTGAGTTGAAACATCTACTGTGATTTTCACGATGGCATTTTCCTTTTATTTATCTTTCTGAATATCAGGTGCATTTTCCATTTCATCTCTTATGTTGAAACTCACTTGAACAGGGCCAATTCTGACCGTAGTCCTCTTCTTATTAGCCATACTCAACACTAAGATTCTTGTAAAAGAAGTTTTAGGTTCCAAAACTTTTGGTTAAAGCATAAAGACTTTCAAGAAGTATTAGAGAAATATTGGAATACTAGTTTTACTAGTAATTAAATTAGTGATTTTGCCTAAAACCTTAAATCTATCAGGCATGCCTTATCACATCAGAACAATATTGCATTCAAAAACATTTTTCAAGCCACCAAAGATGCTGAGGATGAGGTTTTTCACAAGGAAGTTAGCTTAGAGACTATGTACTGAAGAATGATGAGAAAATAATGTCCGGAGAAATAAGAAACAAATAATGTCTGGAGATTTAGCAAATAAGAAACAAATAGAAGTAAATCATACCCTGATTGGTATTAAAACCTGATGAAATAATGTCTGGAGATTCAGCTACATTTGGATGGCTATGTATTAAAGAATGATGATTCCGCTCTACCACAAACTATTGCACGAGAGCTACTTTATGACCTATAACAGGTATAAAATGGATTAACACACTACTATTGTAGCTATATTTAACTATACATTGGTATATATTATACTTAATTAAATATTTGTATTTTGTCAAGTAATTTGATTTAGAATACAAAGATCATACCCTCATTGTTGTTATCATCAGATGCAATAGTGTTGGTGGAGTAGCCAATATTTAGGTCCTTTGATTGAGAAGAAGGATGTGTGTGGATTCTCCTATGAATCTTTGCCTCATAGATCATTTTGGAACACGAGCATGATCGGAACAAGGCATAACTAAATAAGAAACCAACTACATTAGCAGAGGAGATATGCATGTAGAAATTATGTAAAACATCAATACACTTTTAACATTTTTGCATAACACCAATGAAAACATGGAGGAAAATCATATCAGTAATGAAAATTATCAAGCATGAAATCTTATCAAATAACTGAGATAACATTAGCAGCAACAGTAACATCATATCATTAAAAGCAGTTTATAAAAAGTGACAAGGATAATTGACAAACCTAACAAATAGTCGTCGCCATCATCTTCACGTTCGCACAAATAACTTAACCCCTCCTCTCTTTCTAACGGGATATACTCTTTATCCTGGTCTACCTCTTTTATTTTTCCCTTTGTCTCACTCTTATTATTATTATTATTATTATTATTATTATTATTATTATTATTATTATTATTATTATTATTATTATTATTATTATTATTATTATTATTATTATTATTATTATTATTATTATTATTATTATTCCTCTTACAAGAACCCATGTAGAATTTAGCCCCTCTATTCAACCCCATTGCCTTCATTGTTGCTATGTTATCTTGAATCCTATTCATCATTTGTTTATCATAGTTTGACATCGTCATTGTTACACCTATTAAAGATATACATAAACATGTAATTTAGTACAGTAAAAACATTTCACAAGTGTAACTTATTAAAACGTTCATATAGATTGAAGTGTCATAATTAAAATAAATTAATACATTTACTAAGAAGAAGAAAATAACTAACACAAACCGTCAAAAGTCCTCATGATCTTCATCTCCATTATCCTCGTTAATATCAACATTATCATCCTCGAACGATAAGATGTTATCATCTATGTCATGTATATGATTTTCTCCTTCCACATTAGCCATACTAACCTCTATTTCTGGGATATCATCCCTTCGCAAAGGAAGACATCCGTCGTCTATTTCCACTATTTCACCATCTACAATATTATTTTCAAGTTGTTGGTATGGTTACTCATCACCCATCTCCTCATCCTCCGCAGCTACAGTTTTAGGAAAATCATACTTGTCTCGTGGAGTATTCTTCACTACAACTTTCCAATCATTTCCTAACTTAATGTCTGGTACATAGAAGACTTGCTCTGCTTGATAAGATAACGCAAATGGTTGTCTTAGTACCATGTATTAGCGGTATTCAATCTAATGAAATCATACTCATCTTTACGTAATTCACACACCCCCTTCTTTTTTTCAAGGTCCCACCAGTCACACTTCAATAGAATAACATCATTATTTTTTGGGTATTCCAATTCGATAATGTCAATCAAATCACCATAAAAATCAATATTTTTTTGTTCATGTTCGTACGCTACAACGATTCCACTATTTTGAGTTTTTTGTACTTGTCATGATCTTGGGTGTGAAACCTATAACCATTGATTAAACAACCCTTATAACATTTCACTCTTCGATCGGGACCCCAAGATAAAGAGCGAAGTTGCTTACTAGAATGATCCGGGAACTCGCGCTCTAATATGCTAACATGTTTATTATTTATATATAAATGCTTAATAAGAAATAACAAGCCTAATAGGTTTACACCCAAAATATTATATTCAACTACTTACGCGATCTTCAAACCATTTAGGAAATCTCTCTACATGTCTTCAGTCAATATTTGTGTTCCTTTCAGCTTGTAACAAATTCTTATGCTCACTAAACATACATAAATGAATTTAATTAGAAAAAATAATGTGTATATCTGTGTGTGTGTGTGTGTGTGTGTGTGTGTGTGTGTATAAGGAAAAGAAGTAGTATAGCTTAATATACTTAACAAATTATTGTATTTCATCACAGTTATCTAACACATATAAACGAGCATTTTCCCATTCACTTTGTGTGAGGTATTGGTATACGCTTTTCCAAGCAAACGAACGTCGTATCGAAAAATGGATAAACCTTCTTGAAAATAAGAACCATTATAACTTTCTTGGGTTAATTTAATTTTATCTCAACACCACGTAGATACATCGAGCAAAATGTTATGAATTAATTAAGAACGTAAGCCTCGGCAATTGAGCCCTTAGAACGTGCTTTGTTTCCCATAGTAAGTTTTAAGGTGTGCATATATCTGTCAAGAAGTAAGATGGTAAAAAAATGAAATGAAAAAATTAAATTATTACTAAAATAAGATATTACTTATTACATTTACCTTTCAAATGGATACATCCATCGATAATGCACTGGCCCACCGAGAATGGCTTCTCATGCAAGGTGAATTAGCAAGTGAACCATAACATCGAAGAATGACGGTGGAAATATCCTTTTAAGTTTACACATAGCTATAGCAAGTCTCTCCTCAAGTCTATCCAAGACATCCAATCTCAATGTTTTTTAACATAACTCCTTAAAGAATAACCCAAGTTGAATTAACGATTAACACACTTCCTTTGAAAGATGACCACCAATTGCAAGCGATAGTAAATGTTGTAAAAAAATGTGGTAGTCAAGACTTTTCATCCCAGAAATCTTGCCATCAGTAGAACTCAAACATCGAGAAATGTTGGACGCATACCCAATGAGCAACTTCAGTTATTGTCAAAATTCGCATGAAATAACCTTCTCTACTTTTGACAAACTGTAGCAAGCAGGAGGAATCACCCATTTGTCTCCATTTTTATATGGATGCAAATCTTTGCGTATACGCATTTTCTTTAAATATAATCGATACTTGACGGTGTATTTTGTTTTCCCATCAATGTTTAGCAATGTTCCTACAATGCTTTCACATACATTTTTCTCATTATGCATGACATCTAAATTGTGACGTAATCTAAGATCTTTCTAGTATGGAAAATCATAGAATATACTTATTTTGTCCCATTGCAACTCATACGCCGTGTGGATCCTCTTTCCATATGCTTTCCCAAATACTCTAGGTTGAACCCTATCAAGTTGAGTAAATATGTCATCATTACTAAGCTCTTTTGGTTGTTCTCGATGCTATTTCTTACCATCAAAGGAAGACATATTTTCTTGCCATTTATGATTCATCGGTAGAAAATGATGATGCCCCATGTAGCATGTCTTATGTCCATTCTTCATATACAAGGAATGGATCTCCTTATTGCATACTCGACAAGCCAACTTCCCCTTTGTGCTCCAACCTGACGACTTAGCATAAGCGAGAAAATCAATAATAGTCTACATCACTGTTGCATGTAACATAAAGGTAGTCCCTGTGATGACATTATATGTTTGCACCCCAATATCCCACAACTCTTTCAACTCTTTTATCAATGGTTGAAGAAACACCTCTATGTCAGTTCCAGGAGCCTTAAGACCTGGTATAAGCATTGATAAGATGAAAAATGGTTGCTTCATACATTTCCATGGAGGTAAATTATATATCACCGAAACAACCGTCCATGTGTTGTGCTTGCTACTCATGTTTGAAAATGGATTGAATCTATCAGTAGAGAGTTTAAGCCTAACATTATGAGCATCTTTAGAAAATGACTCACGAACCTTATCAAATTCTTTCCATGCTTCCCCATCCGCTAGATGTCTTAATACATTGGCCTCTTCAATGTGCTTATCTTTATGCCACATCATCTTTGAAGCTATATCCTTATTTATAAATAGACATTGCAGCCTTGGTTTAAGTGGAAAGTAACGAAAGACTTTTTAAGGGATCTTCACACCATTGGCTTTTTTAATTTCCCATCTAGATTCTCCACATGTTGGACATTTAGTTTTTTCCACATTTGGTGACCAAAAGAGAACACACTCATTCATCCAAACATCAATCTTCACATAGCCTAACCCCGGGTCACAAAGTATTTTCTTCGCCTCATAAAATGACTTTGGAATGTGGGCATCATCTGGAAGTGCTTTCTTAAAAAGTTCAAGAAGTGAGTTGACAGATTTCTCACTCCAGTTGTTCATTAACTTTAGATGCATTAACTCAACAATGAAAGATAATTTAGATAGATTCTGACAACCTGAATACAGTTGCTGTTGCATATCCTTAACTAATCTAGAAAAAATTTCTCCTTCAGCCTCGGCCACTTGAGTAGTATGGTCATCAGATTCATCCCCTACGACATCATTGTTGTAAGGTCCGGCAAACATATCATGTAACATTCCCTCCATATCATCTTGCTCAAAATCGTTTGTAGTGTATACTTCCTGCCCTATAATATCATCATCTCCAACTTCAAACTGATACTCATTGTAATCATAAGCATTATCCTTCTCTGATTCCAATGGTTCGCCGTGATATATCCACCTAGTATAACTCTTCACTATGCCATGTATAAGCAAATGACTTTAAACATCTTGACGATTTTTCCAATAGAAGTTATTACATTTCTTACATGGACACATAATCTTGCCATTTTTCTCAACATTAGCAAATGCAAAATCAAGAAATTCTTTAACCCCATCTCGATATGCACTACTAATTCTATTTGGATGATGCATCCAACTCTTATCCATTTCAAAACCCTACAACTTAAGAGAAGATTAAAAAATATCAATGATAAACAAATAACAATAAAGTCACGAGATATTTAGAAATAATGAACATTAGTTATATATAAAAAGAGTCAAACAACATTTTACACCAAGTAATGTTGCGTACTCGGCAACTCATATTAAGGCCATACATTCATATATTTTTATTCAAGCCAACACATTTTGTTTCAATCAATAATGTGGGTGATATATATATATATATATATATATATATATATATATTGTCATTCGAAGGTCTCTTTTATAAGTTTGAATAGCAATTCGTTGCAATAGAAAAAAATAAAGAGAAGAACGAAGTATTAAGCAAACTACATTGAGTAATTCAATCCCCACCATCTCCATTAATATTTTAATCAATTACCAAAAAGTCCCTCAAACATTTTTTAATACACATTTAGTCCAAGCCTTTTTATTTTGTTACAAAAAGTCCCTCAAACACCCATTTAACTAATACTCTCTTATTTTTAAAGGGTCGCGCTAGCGACATTCCTACCCCACCTCCCCCTCCCCCTATCCCACCCCCACTGCTGAAAGTTTGTTGATCCTCATCGGAGCTCCTTTTTTGAGTGTTTTTACGTGGTGACAGACTTTTTGGAACAAAATAAAAAGGCTTGGACTAAACGTGTATTAAAAAGTGTTTGAGAGACTATTTTCCATATTCCCCTTAATATTATTGTTAATGTTATTGGAGATGGTGGTTATAACATTATTCGATGTTTTAAAAAGCACGCAATTGTGTGCGATGTAGTGTGCGATTGCACTTTTGTCTATGATAACGCGACATTGCCCACTCTAATTTGTGAGAAGCCCAACTAGTGTGCGCGATTGATGATGTGGCACACGATTTTGACGCTTTTTCACGCTATTTGGGCAATTGACCATATTTAGTGCTATTTGGGAGCAATTCGGTCATAAGTCATTTTAATGCATCAATTACAAAACTACGTCGTTTTGTTCCTTTCTTCAATTTTTCCTTTTTTTAACCTTTAAAAATGCAAACCAATATCTTAAAACACTAAGGGTGTGATTATATAAAATAAGTTTGTTTTCCAAAAGAAAATTATGAAAAATTTCCATAAAAATGAAAATATATACAAATTTATTTTTCCAAAAAAAGTTGGAAAATAGTTTTCTGATTTTCCAAATTTCCATAAACTACTTTACAATATTTTCAACAAATTTTTGAAATGTTCAAATTTACATTTACACCTCTAATTTTTTTGCAAATTACATTTTGGCCCTTAAAATTAAAAAAAAATACATTTTATTCCTAAATATTAAGAAAAAATAACAAGTCTAAAACTATCGGTGAATTACGATTTGTCCCATGAAATCTACGTGGTTATATTATTATCCCTAGACTTTCTATCAATTAAATTTTAGCCATTATAATATTGGTAAACTACATTTTAGACATCAAACTTTTTCTAAGTTATATTTCATCCTTCTAAATATTTATACATTATATTTTAAAAATAATGCTCTATTTCTAACAAATGAATGTGCTTCCCTCGTTCTCTAAATATTCTACTGAAAAAGAAAGTAAAAAATAGAAACGAAAACTTAAAATAAAAAATAGAAAATAATTTTTTGTTTGAAATACGATTGGGGGTCATATATCCAATCTGGATATAAACCCATAATGGATAATGAGATTCATATCTCAAACACGTAATAAATACTACCATACAAAATCAACTCCATCGAACCAACCATAAAAAAATATTTCAGATATAAAAAAATTAAAATAAACCTGTTTCATCTATAAAAAAAATAACTCCTATTTTAGCAATTAAAAATAACTATTTCTGCTAAAAGAAATGTTTCAGTTATTAGAAAAAAAAACTATTTCAGCTATAATAAAAACTCTACATCCATCCATTTTGTTTTTTAGAGAATCCATTTAACATGGACTGAGTAGAAGTTCACACAATCACAAATTGAGTAATTGGTATATATGTGTATCTATACATTTAAGAAAATACATTGTATAACCTTGAATTTAAAATAAAAAATTACATAAATGAACTTACCTAAGATCTCAGGCAACCAACTGAATTAGGAAGAAAACTTTTGTCACCAACCACGTACTGAGTTTCATGAAGAAATAGAAAAATAAGAGATCTTACCAGAAAGTTGCAAGAAAGTTAATAAAATTTAACAAAAGCAATGAAATCGAAAAAAAATCAAAGATTTTATAATACTCATTTGAAACCAGATTCAAATTAGATGTATAATACATATATATACATATGTAGCTATGTGTATCTGTGATTCAAATCAACCTGTCAATAAAATAGGTAAAGATTTTATAATACCCATTTGAAACTAGATTCAAATCAAACCTATGATACATATATATGAATATATAGCGATACATAGAGGATTCAAATAGGCAAAGATTTGAAAGCCAGCCTTCAATGCAACCTTGAAAACCGACCTTCAATGAGAGAGAAAGAAACCCTAGGTTGTTTTTTACGGAGAAGAGAACAAAGAACAGAGAAACGTGAGGGCTAGATATGCAGATTTGAGGGGTTGTTTGAGCGGGGTTGTTAATTTTGGTGGATTTGGGTCTTTCGTGGCAATGGGTTCGTGATATGAGCGGGACTCTTAACAAGGTTTTACTTTTTTTTTTCTAATTTAGTATTTGGGGACAAAAGTAAATTGTTATTAAATTTAATTTACTAAATATTTTGTTGTAAATTTTCAAAATAACCACTAAATGTTGATTTTTAGTGGAAATATTTTTAATTTGCCACCTACTTCACTACAATTTACTTCCCGCCTAGCTGAAAATTTTTGCGCCAAACTTTTAGTGGCAATTTTTGTGACAATCTTACATTTTTGCTACTAATACTTCCTCTGCAATTATTTTTAGTGGCAATGAATTTTTTTTCCACCAATAATTATATTTAATGGAAAAAAATCGTTTTGCCACCAATTAGCAACTTTCTTGTAGTGACTTAGTCTCAAGCATGGTAATTATTTCAAATTGAGTAGTTAAATTTTAAATTTTAGACTCTTTGACCGCATTTGTCCCTTCGTGGGTAAGTTGTAAAATGTCCCACGCTTCTTTTAACGTGGTGAACGTAATAATACATCGAAACTTCTTAGGAGTGACGGTACCAGAAATTGCACTTAGCACGTGAGTTAAAAGTGCTCCATTTAAATTCGTCCTCAGTCCAGTCTGTTACGGGTTTTAAAGTGGTGATATTATTTGTGGTGATAGTGGGAGGAGTCCAGCCTCTTTCACAAACAACTCAAATGCACTCATCAATGGCCTTTGACTGTGATTTTATACGTGCTTTCCAGTACAAGAAAGTTTCCACCAAATAAATTGCCACCAATGGGCATCCGATTATATAAGTGCTCCATTGGAAAAATTATGATTTTTGACAAAAAATATTTTTCAAAAAAAATCAATATCACATATTTTTTGCGAAAAACAAGGATCAAAAGATAAATAAGAAAAGCCCGCTCTGATACCAATTTGTGAAAGCAGTGCCCGATACTGATTAAACCGAATTCGCAAATTTCCAAGTTAACCTCATTTAATCAATGTCAATTTTTAATCCAATTTTATTTAGCCCCAAAACATGCAACTACATGCGGATAAATCAAACAATCATAAACAAATTGCTGATATACAGATTTCAGGAAAAATCCTCGAAGGGCAAAACCTTTAATTTCATAAATAATACTCACAATGATTACAAGTGAAATCTACAATGGATTAACCTCAGTAAACCCACATAGGACGCAATCTAAATCAGCAATGGAATTCCACAGCAACTCCACATGAACTGTAGTTCAGTCAACCCAGGAACACCCATGAGTACTCCATTTGATACGCAATCACGTCAGCCTAGCACCTCCCTCAAGTGGCACCTAGATCACTAGTAGAGATATTCTCTACAAGAGAAACTTCACAAAATTGTGTACATGGGTTCCAAAATAATCCACATAAATATTGGAATGTTTTGTGAATTTAAAAATAAAACTAAAATTCTCAAAAGTGAGAAGACAAACGTTTTTGCTAAAGAGTTTTCGTAGACTAAAATTCTCAGTATTTCTGAAGAAAAACGAAATTGTCTAACACGCTATTTATAAAAATGTTAAGGCGGCGTGTCGCTCGAACGAGTTTGGAAGTCGCTCGAAGGAAAGGATGGTGTCGCTTGAATGACACTACGCACGACGTATCTCTGTCGCTTGAATGACAGTGTTGGTCGAACGACCAAATAAAACTTTATATTTTATTTCAAAATTCACATTAACACTTAGAAAAATATTTTTGACGAAAAACTCTGCTCCAACACTTAGAAAATATTTTGTGAAAAATATCCCAACACCTTAAGTGAAATGCTAAGGTATAAAAACACAACCTTACCAAAATTAATCTCGCAGAGGCTTGAATGTTGAAGCACTTTTATATTCGGATCCGTCTTGATGCATGATTGTTCTTGAATAAGTCTTCAACGGTTGTAGCGATGTTCGACATACAATAATGTAACCCGAACAATAAAATAATATCCTTACAAAATCATAAAATGAGAAAGATGGGACTCGAATCCTAGGATTGGCCCATGACGCCTACGTAACCCTAAGGGAATCAAAGTCCTTGTAGTTAGATATATATTAAGGGTGAGGTTTAACTTATAATCCAGAATTTAATATTCCTATTTGAGTATCTTTGAAGAAAGTGTGCTCAAGTGTCAAAGTGTCAAAATGAGGAAGTTTTACTTTTGGAATTTATTAGTAAACCCTCTTTTTTATCTTTTTGAATTTTTATGAAAATATTATATGTGAATACTGGTAATAAAAAAGGATATTAGTTGATGTGAGACAACAAAAACAAGACTAAAAGATACCAAAATAGGAATAAAGTGAGTAAATTATACTAATAGGATAAACTAGAAAAGAGTAGGAATAAATTTCCTAGAAGAATTTTGCTACTGATTTTTTGAAGGAGAGTAGGCTGATTTTATGGTGTATAAGGGTGGTGAAGTAAGGTGAGGTAAGTGAACAAAGGTCGTAGAAAAGTGAGGTAAGATAATTGGGGTGAATGTTTGAAAAATGGTCTTTTTAGGAGCGACAATGCTCTAATTTCGAGAGAGTGTTTCTGACTACTGAAAAGGGGGTCATAGGAGTGAGGTCATAGTCTACTTAAATAGTGTTAATTTAGGGTTTCATGGGGATGATAGGCATTTCTCGTGTCCTACGTATTGGCACAGCGTCTGCCTTTCCAGGCAAGGAAAGTACACTATATTGATAGGCAAGCGGTCTATGTACCTATTGGCAGTCTGGAATGGAATTTTTTAGAAAAATGGGAATAAAATGCAAACCATACAGCCGAATTGCCCACGATTGGGATCGTTGGAAAGGATCCACTCTAGGGTTTGGGTTGACCAAAGTCAAACGGGGCTCAAAATCACCCGATGGTCTTTGAACGAGGGTTTTAGAAGTAAAAAAGGGTCATTATTACGAACCATGAGGATGACTCATGCACGGCATGAACTGTTAGAAAGGGGATTCAGTGAACTTTGAGATTTCAGTAAGCTTCTCTCCGATTAGAGATCTGACCATAGTCAAACGGAACCCAAGAGTGCCAGTGGCCTTTCAGAGTAAAAATGGTCATTGGTGCGAACTATAAGGACGATTCATGCATGGTATGGATCGTTGGATAGGGATCAGTGACCATTAAGCTTTATTGAGATTCTATTAGGTTGGATATTTGACCGAGCCAAACAGATCCTAAAAGCTCCTAGTGTCCTTCACATCATTTCTTAGAGTAAAAAGGATCATTTGTGCTAACCGTGAGGTCGATTCGCGCACAGTATGGACTGTTGGAAAGGGAATTCTGAGCCCTACGAGGTGTCATTAAGCATCACTCAAGTTAGAAAGTTGACCAGAGTTAAATTGGATCTAGAACTTCCCAATGTCCTCTAGATTAGTACTTGGAGTAGGATATAGGGTTTATGGAGGGAAAAGGAGTGTTAGGGACCTAAGAAGGTACTTAGGGGGGAATAATATGATGGGGTGTCCACAAAGCCCTTAGATGGTCGAGATTGGAACAAGAGGCAGCCATCGAAAGATAGACACCTTGTCGATATTTAAGAAGAGGATTAAGGTTGATTATGTGGACCTAACGAACGGAGGTGATTGATCTAGATGGCTGAGCTCAATTTTGTGGACCTAATGATTGAAATCACCGCTTCAATGGGTTGAGGTTGATTTTGTGTCCTGTAAGAGTGAAATGTTCGATTCAAAGAGTAGAGTTCGATTCTCCAGGCCTAAAGATTGTTATGATCGATTCAGAAGGTCGAGGTCGATTATTTGGTCCTTAAGATTAGAGTAACCAATTCAGTGGGTCACTTTTAATTGAGGGCTCCGTTGGGGGAGGTGTAGATTTTGGTGGGTGTATGTTCACCTTGGATTTTTAGTTCTGCTGGGGAGTATGTTGGTGATAAGAGTAAAGGCCAATGATCTTTTTGGGGATTGATGAGGGCTTATAACTATTTTGGTTATTCATAATGGTTTTTTCTTAGAATAATGACATTTTTTCTTCACGGGGATTTTTCAAGAATTTTTATGATTTTTTTGGCAATATTTTGTTTTTCTTGGAATTTTATAATTAAATTTTATGGGACTATCGGTAGAAAAATCTAGAGAGGTGCTTATCGGCAAGGGCATGGACTCTCGAGCTTCACGGTAAAGGGGAAATGTCACTGTCGATAGGCAAAACCAGGGAACTAACAATCGACATTCCCCAAAAACTCTTATTAAAAAAATGTTATCCTCTTCTTTTTTTACACCTTTAAGTAATTGAATCACTTTATTTATCTCTCTAAAAGTCAATTTCAACTTTATTTTCTTTGCAAGGACTCAATGGAGGGTACTTCTGGCAATAATAACAATAACGGCTAGGTGACTGTTGATAATTGGGAGGGCATAGAATGGCGGGTTATGGTTCCGCTGGTATTAGGCAACGATAATGTGTATGAAAGCTTGAAGCCGGTGGTGGATGAGAGGGTTCTGCTATGGGATACTTCACATCACCATTCGGCTAGGGTGAAAACCCTAATGGCTATGTAAATGTTTGTCCTTTGGTTCCCCACCTTTTACTTTTTTTTCATCTTATCTTTGGGATAATGAAAGGTTTTTCTTGATTTCTACGCATGTTGTCATAGCCGCTTTGAGCATTCGGTATTGGGGGATGACCGGGATAATGGAGGTTTAGAATAGTCTTTCTAGGGCAGTATAGGAGATAACGGGGTTTATTGGGTTTGGCCCATTAACAGGGATACTGGATGAGATGTCGCACTCTTCAGCGAAGTTATTTATGCTAGGCGAAAAGTGATGGGGCACAACCCATACATTTGAATTGGTAGTTAGGGAGATGATGTTTATGTAATACCCCGTATTTTTATGGCTTTTAAATTATGGGATTTATTAATTTTAATTGAGATAAATTAATTTAATTTTAATCTGGAATGTTGTTTTTAATATTTACTAGCGTGACGAGAGTTAGTAATTATTAGAAATTTGTTATTTGTTGAATGTTACTGGATGAGTATAGTAATATATGATATTTATTTTTATAAAATTGTTACGTGTGAATAAAATGGCAATTATGAAAATTTAAGTCGGGATGCGCCTGTGTCGTATCGGGACTAAATGTTGATTAATAAAAGTGAATAAATTATAAGTTTCTTGTATGGTCGTTTTGAGTGCGCCAAAGTGTCCGAAAGGGTCGAGATAGTCAGAAAAGTATACCCGGGAGTTTAGTTTGAGTCTCAGGGCGGTTTTAGGCTTAATTAGCACCCCGGGAGGGCATTTTGAACATTTCGTAATTATGGGTAATTAAACCCACGAATTTGCAAGGGTTATATCAGATGTTAAGTGTCATCTTTTAGGGTTAACACAACCTAAAACTAATGATGGCCATTGGAGAGGAAGAGGAGAAGCTCTCCAAGGAGTTCTATGCCAAGAACACCTCCGATTTCACCGCCGTCGCCGCCAAATCGTAGATCGCGCGAAAGGGATCACAACCACACCTTTTTCTTCCACAAATCAGAGACTAAATTTCCAGGCAAGTATCTATCTTGCTTTTATCAAGTTAATGCATCCTTTTATATTAGTCTTATGTTGATTATAATTAGTGTTCTTGAAGAAAAACATTAATTGGAGACACAAATTGCATGTTATAATGATATAGATCATATTTATGGAAATCCATTTCACATGTAGAGGTTGAGCCACAAATTTCCATGGTATTAGAGATAGAAAATATGGAAAAAGAATTGAAGAAACGAAGTTAAAGAAAAATTAGGGTTCTTGAGAGTTATAAATATTTTGACCCTTTTTCCTTATTATAGATGATGAAAATTCGCAGGTGTTACGTAGGATATTGTTTAAATGGGTATACAATATTCGTAATATGAATTGTTGGGAGTTTGGGACTGTAATATGATGGTTTGGAGGAGTTTGGAGTAACAATTCCGTAGTTGGGTTTTCTGTAGTTTCGCCATAACTGCTTGATCGATCGATCGAGCCCAGAGCATCGATCGATCGAAGGTTCGATCGATCGACCCCCTTTCATCGATCGATCGACCCTCTTGGGAAAATTGCATTTTTGCTCATGATATATTAATTCGATTTTATACGTAGTAAACCTTGATTAAGATTGCTAGAACATATTGGAACATAAAAAGGACCAGTAGGGTCAAGAGAAATCCCATAAAGTGGACTTTAATGTGAAAGGAAATAAAAGGGAAAACGGGGAGACTTTCAGATTTAAGAAATCATACGTGCGTTGATTATATAATCAAAACATCTAATAAGTTGTATTAGAAGGCAAGAAAGGGCCTACTGAAATTGTACTTAGATAAAGGAATTACTTCGAGAGACGAGAACTGAGTTAAAAATGACTTAATTTCGAGAATAAAAGGCATGAGGCCGTTTTACGATATAATTGAGTAAAATGTGAAATAACGGATAATTATAATTATGGGTAGTGAGCGCAACTAATTTAATAATGTGAATGTGTATATATATATATATGACTGTGTGATTATGCATATATTATATCTATGTGAAAATCGTGCCCATGCTACTTGCTATCCCTGAGGTTACCGCGCTGGGATAGTCTTATCTCAATGGGACCTTTATGGGGGATATTGACTCGTACCCTAGAAGATAGATATCCTTGGTACAGGATATTGAATCGATAGTTCAGACGGTCCTAAGAGACGTGGGGGCATGTGCTATCCTCTTAGAGACTTGGAATCTTTGCTTCGCCTCAATTTTGTTTGTGTATGTGTTAATACAGTTCGCGAGTGATTCCGAACTTGTATTTCCCTTAGTACGAGTGATACGGGGATTGGATAGCAGAGTATGCTAGCACCATAGTTTTTATGTGGGGTGTTGTAGTATATATATAATTTATGAGTGATTGGTATATATATACTTATATATGGAAGTCTAGCACCATAGTTTTTATGTGGGGTGTTGATTGTATATATATTATTCGAGAAATTAATATATATACGTATATCTATTTGAGAACTTTCTAATGAGTGAAATAGTAGCTAAGTAAATTATGAAATTTAATCAACTTCATTATAAGTATTCAGAAACGTTATAACAATACGAAATTATTCTAAATAACGTAAGATATCTTGAAGAGTTAGATTTTCTAAAAGTGATTATCATAACCTTAATTTCACGTGTTAAAACTTATGGAGGATAAGTTAGAGAGATATATGGGGTTCATTAGTACGATAGACGTGCACACTAGATGAGAGATGAGAATTCTCAAGAGAGCGTCGCGTACTAATATGACTGTTGCATTAGCCCGTAAGCATTTTAAATACTTGCTAAACTATTTTTTTAGAACGGTTTTACATTCGGGCTCTGACCCATTTGCTGTTAACTCTTCTCTCTTTTGTATATATATGTGACACCCAGACTAATTAAATACCGGGTAGCTACTCCTTTATTAAATTAATACAAAATGCCAAGTTGGTTCAGTTAATAGCATCACTGTCGAAAACATTTTAATAATTACTAACCACCTAGTATTTAAAAAGTAAGTTGCCAAATTTTAATTTAAGTCTGATTAACATGCAATAAAAGAATAATGGAAGAACAACATAATCCATTCACCATAACGAAGTAATGAAAATAATCAACAAGTAATATTAAGTCCGGAGGAAAACTCCTCACAACAATCCCACAACTGAAAATAAAATGACAAGTCTGAATCCTGAATACATTACATGCCCGAAGTCTGAATAACTGAAATAAATGAAAAAGTCTCTAAAAGAAATGGGCGACATGCCCTACAACTGATAAGTGCTGAATATAGAGTCAAGATAGATGAAGCGTCTACAAGCAAAGTCCTGTAACTTCCACAAACAGCTACAGCTCGTCACCTGAATGAGGATCCTAAGCATGGTGTCCTTGTGGCTGGGCACCTAAAATGGTTTTTACAAAAATAGATTCGAAAGCAAATGGGTCAGAGCCCGAAAGTGGAAATCATTTTAAAAACAGCAAGTGTTTTAATATCATAAAAACATTAAATGCAAAATACATGTTAGGACGTGCACTCAAATGAAATTCTCACCTCTCGACTACATGTGCACTCCTAACGTACCTTACCCATCTAAATGACATATATATCTAACCAAAACGTAATAAGTTCTACCCCTTACTACTCGATTCTCATATTTCATTCTAACGTTATCAATTAAATAGAGGGCTTTACATACACTCGGATTCTCAATTAGTAATATAATTCACTATCAATTAACCTGTTATGTTTTCTCAAAACATTACCATAATTATATACACAATACCAATATGAAAGTTCCCATTAATTAAGTGTATATTATTCACGTCATAAATATAAAATACAAGCACCCCGAGACTAAGTTTCGGTTCACACATACTCTGCTATCCATCCTGGTACATCATGTACATAAGGATCACGCATTCCGAATCTCTCAGGAATAGTTCAGATAACAACATCACAAATAATGGAGGCAAACACAGTCACATCACTTGAGTCACGCACATACCTGCGCTCCCACGATCAACAGACTTATTAACATCCCAATAAGTCCTTCTCTGGCCTATTTTCATCGAGGTAACCAATCTAAATCCGGGCAACACAAGGATTAAAAGGCCCTAAGCGAACGTAAACCTCCCGTGATAGCAAGTATGGTAGGTATGTCATACACATAAAATCAATACATATACTAACTATTCACACATCTTAGTAATCACCATAATATATTGGTGGCACACTTATCATTTTCTTACCAACATATAATAATACACAATTTATATGTTCTCGGTTAATATAATAAATTAGGCCATCAATAGTTCTCGCATCGTAATAGACACTCACGTCCTACTTCACATTTTCCCTTAGGTTCAACTACACTTCTAGGTTTTGCTCCTCATTATATCTCAAATGTCCCTACTATATCAATTTATCATCAAGGGAAGGTTATCTCTACCATTAAATAAGGTTACGGGACATGCGGAATCAAAACACGCTAAAAAGCCTAAACTGTCAACTCGTTAGAAGTCTCGTTCGAACGAGAGTTCGTTCGAACGAACTGGGTCTTCTAACGAGATCTCGTTCGAACGAAAGTCTTCGAACGAACATCCCTCTCGTTAGAACCCAAACTGTCAACTCGTTAGAAGCTCGTTCGAACGAGCTCGTTCGAACGACCTGGGCAGGTCTTCTAACGAGTGGCCAGATTCGAGCCCAGATTTTCCAAATCTCGTTTTTCCAACTTTCTTCACTCCTAATCCCTCATAAAAATCATTCCAACATCAATTTAAGGTTCCTAATTCATACTAAACATTCATAGATCATAACTAAACGTTTATATAGGGCCAATACATCTTAAACATCATCAAATCATCAAATCCCTTCATTTATCCCCCAAATTACATGAACATGAACCCTAAAATTTATAAATCATCAATGAGCCTAATTAAATCCGTTTTTGTTTCATCCAAGATATTATTATCATCAGAATCATCACCTACATACAATTCTACATGTAATTCCTCATCAATATGAAAGATTCTAATTCCAAGTTTAATGGGTTTTCATCCATCTCCCAAACAAATACAATTATAACAAATTCCTATGCATGGAAGAAGCATTCTCTGCAATTAATTGAAATTAAACCACTTGCCTTAAGGGTAACTCTGGATTTTGATGTCAATTTGATGGAGTATTCTCTCTCTCTCTGCAGAATTCTCCACTCCTCTCTCTCTACAAGCTTTCTTCTTCAAAGTGAATGGTGGCTAGGGTTTTTGCCTTAGGAAATTTTGGAACAATTTCTAATAACCCCCGTAGCCTAATAAGTCCTAAGATGTGGTTAGTGGGTTTAGTGGGCAATTACCAAGTCAGCTTTTTAATTCCCAATTTTCGTAGGTTTTAATTCCCAAAAATTCAAAATTACCAAACTACCCTTATACGTTGCCGGTATGGCCTAAAAATGCCCCGGGACCCAAACTAAACCCCCGGCTAGTGTTTTCTGACTATTTCGACCCTTCCGAACGCGTTGGCGCACTCAAAATGGCCATACGGTTAATAGAACTAAAATTCACTTTTTAATTAAAATAAATATTTCCCTGACGCGATTGTCACACGCGTCTCAATAAAATTTCCAAATTGCCGTATTTCAATCTCACGACAAATTTCATACTTCAATATTCATATATAATCATATATGCACATTATAATCAAATACCAACTCGCATCTCGCTAGTATTTTAATCCGGATTAATTTTCAATTAATACGCATTTAATTTAATTAATCCCATAAATAAATATCACAAAAATACGGGGTATTTCATACTTCCCCCCTAATAACTGAATTTCGTCCCGAAATTCGGAACTAGAAAGTACCTGGTAAGAACAACTCTGGATAACGTTCGCGCATCTCATCCTCGCTCTCCCATGTGGACTCCTCGACATTATGATGTCGCCACTGAACACGCTCTAACAGAACTATCTTTGACCGTAGTTTCCGCTCACTTCGGTCCAAAATAGCAATCGGCCCCTCCTCGTAGGAGCTATCAGGCCGGAGATATATGTCCTCCAAAGCAATATGAGAATGAGCCAAATCGTCTCTAAGATATTTCCTTAGCGAGGAAATATGAAATACATCGTGAATCCGATGCAAATGCTCCGGTAATCCAAGCCTATAAGCAACCGGTCCAATCCGCTCAATAATAGGAAATGGTCCCACATATCTCGGTGCCAACTTCCCTTTCTTCCCGAAACGCATAATCCCCTTCATAGGAGATACTTTGAGAAAAACCTGGTCCCCCACTTGGAACTCTCTGAAGAACCTCTTCGCATCAGCATATCTCTTCTTCCTGTCCTGAGCTACCAGAATGCGACTCCGTATCAGTTCTATCCTTGCCGAAGTATCCTAAATCACTTCCGGCCCAAGTAGTTTGTTATCCCCCACCTCCAACCAACATGCTGGGGAACGACAAGGTCTAGCGTACAACGCCTCAAATGGAGCCATGCCAATGGTGAATTGGCAGGAGTTGTTGTAAGTAAACTCCACCAGTGGAAGATACTGCTCCCATCCACCCCCAAAATCAATGATACTCATACTTAGCATGTCTTCCAACATATGGTTTGTACGCTCCGTTTGCCCATCGGTCTGCGGGTGATACGCCGTACTCAACCGCAATTCCGTGCCCATGGCCTCCTAAAAACTCTCCCAAAACCGTGAAACAAATATCTTGTCTCGATCAGACACGATATTTAGGGGCACACCGTGAAGTCTTACTATCTCTGAAATAAAGAGCTGGGCATACTGTCCCGTAGTGTAGTCTGTCCTTATGGGTAGGAAATGAGCGACTTTGGTCAGCCTGTCCACAATTACCCAAATGGAGTCGTGACCTCTCTGTGACGTAGGCAACCCCGTTATAAAGTCCATGGATATGCTCTCCCACATCCACATCAGGACCTTCAATGGCTGTAGAAGTCCTGCCGGTCTCTGATGATCCACTTTTACAAGCTGACAAGTGGCGCATTTAGAGACAAACACGGCAATATCTCTCTTCATCCCGCTCCACCAATACTGACATCTCATATCTTGGTACATTTTGTCCCCATCGGGATGTACCGCGAATCGTGAGCCATGCGACTCTGCCATCACCTCGTGCCGCAATTCCCCCCTTCCGGAACTACCAATCTCCCATTGAAGCACAATCCCCCGTCTGAGCTAACGGTATAGGATTCGGCTCCCTTTGCTAGTAATCGAACTATCAGCTCCTGACAGAATGAGTCATCTGCTTGTGCCTTTACCACTCTCGTGACAATCTGCGGTGTAACAGTCATTACCGACATGAAAGATTGGGCCACTGCATCCTGGTGTCCCAATTCTTTCCACTTGGCCTTCCACACCCCTGCCACCTCATCTACTGGCCTACGGCTCAACGCGTCTGCTACCACGTTAGCCTTCCCCGGGTGATACTGGATATCAAACTGATAGTCCTTCACAAATTCAAGCCACCTCCGTTGACGCATATTCAACTCCTTCTGCGTGAATAGGTACTGTAGGGACTTGTGGTCCGTGAACAATTGAAACTTTTCCCCCAAAAGGTAATGTCTCCATATCCGAAGGGCAAATACAACTGCCGCCAACTCCAAGTCATGAGTGGGGTAATTCTTCTCATGAGGCTTTAGCTTACGGGATGCATAAGCAATGGCTTGACTCTCCTGCTGTAATACACCTCCAAGTCCTTGCAAGGACGCATCGGTGTAGACTAGATACTCAACTCCCGGTCTCGGCAATGCTAACACAGGTGCTGAGGTCAACTTATCCTTTAACTCATCGAATGCCAACTGACAGGCATCACTCCAGATGAACGGCACACCTTTACGAGTCAGATGTGTCAAAGGACCTGCTATCTTCGAAAATCCCCGAATGAACCTCCTGTAGTATCCTGCTAATCCCAAGAAACTACGGATCTCCGTCGGTGTCGTGGGCTGTCCCCACTCCCTCACCGCGGACACTTTCCCCGGATCAACAGATATCCCCGATCGGAAATAATATGTCCCAAAAACTGGACCTCCTTCAGCCAAAACCCGCATTTCTCATATTTTGCATACAACTCGTTCTGACGTAGTGTCTGCAAAACTTGCCTCAAATGCTCGGCGTGCTCCTCCTCTGTCTGAGAGTAAACCAGAATATCATCGATGAAGACAATGACAAGCTGATCTAGGAAATTCCTGAACACCCTATTCATCAAGTCCATAAACACTGCTTGAGCGTTGGTCAAACCAAAAGGCATAACTCGAAACTCGTAAGATCCATATCTCGATAAGAACGCAGTCTTCGAGACATCCTCTTCCCTGATACGCAACTGATGGTATCCCGATCTCAAATCAATCTTTGAGAAGAAATAAGCTCCTCTCAACTGGTCGAATAAGTCATCGATTCGAGGCAACGGATACTTATTCCGTATCGTGACCTTATTCAACTCTCGGTAGTCCACACACAATCTCAGTGAACCATCTCTCTTCTTCACGAACAACACAGGGGCACCCCACGGCGAAGTACTGCTCCCTATAAACCCCTGACCCAACAACTGCTCAATCTGATCCCGTAACTCCCTCATCTCAGCTGGAGCCATACGGTACGGTGCGTGTGCTATAGGTCTCGTATCTGGCAATAAGTCTATGACAAAGTCTATCTCTCAACTGGGGGGTAGGCCTGGTATCTCCTGAAACACATCTGAGTACTCCCTGACAACTGGGATCGAATCTAAAGGAATCACAACCTCCTTAGAGGTATCTTCCTCTAAATAATACAAATGAGCGGTCGAACCTCCCTCTGGGCGAGGCATCGCCACTACAAACATCTCTTGCCCCGGAATGGCAAAAACAATGCTCTCACCGAAGCAATCAATCATGGCTCTATAATCCGCGAGCCAATCCATACTGATGATCACATCATGAACATGCATATCTAATACCAACATGTCTGCAGGTAATATCAAACTACCAATCTCTACCCCCACTCCCCGGCATATAAAGAAAATAAGCGACCCACTCCCCAATGGTGAGTCTACACACGTCACTGTGCTCTCCGCTGTGGCTAACAACCCTAAGGCTTTCGCAAAATGTGTAGCTATAAAACAGTGCGTTGCCCCCGTATCAAACAAAACCCGACCCATAGTACCATGGATAGGAAACATACCCTCAATCGCGGGTGGTGCCTGTGGAGCTGCTGCCTGGTGGACGTTATAGACACGTCGATACTGTAACTGTCCCTGCTGCACAGGAACTGCTGGAATGGCTGGAAGTGCTGGCACCTGGGCTGGAGCTGGGAGGGCAGGTGGAAAAAGTGGCCTCTGTGGCTCATGTCGAGCACCCTGCTGCTGCTGCGGGGCCCTTCCCCTATCAGGACAGTCCTGACGTTTATGGCCAGTCTTGCCACAAACGAAACACTTCCCTGGGAAGTTCCCCCCTCTCTGCCCCTGCTGCCCCCGGCCCTGGTGGCCATTACCGTTCCTCCACTGGCCCTGCTGGCCTGCTGAAACTGCTGTTGACCATTCTGACCCTGCTAGTTCTGATGGCCGTTCGGACCCCGATGGCCCTGCCGGAAACCTCCCTATCCGTGCCTAAAATTTCCTGACCTGAACCTCTTGTGATCCCCCTGCTGGGAACCCTGGTCGCCCTGTCTCTGCCCCTGAACAGATTGTGCCCCACTGGCACCATTCCCTCCAGTCCTGCCCTGATGGCTGGACTCTCCCGATCGCTTGCCCTCAGCCATGTGAAAGCGATGATCCTGGCAATGGACCAATGCAGCGTTAATCACATCAGAATAAGTGGCTAACGAGAGGTTCCCTAACAAGTGCTGACGAATCCTCCATGTCAACCCGTCAGTAAATTTCTGTATCTTCTTCTCCTCTGTCGGTATCTCATCTGGGACAATGTTCAGAAGATTAGTGAATTCGACCTCATACTCGGCCACAGTCTTACCCTCCTGTCGAAGGCTCATCAACTTCCTCCTCATTTCCGTATAAACAGCTGACGGAAAGTACTTGCGGTCGAACCGCACCTAGAACTCCTGAATAGTGAGAGTGTCCCTCTCTTCCACGGTGGTAATAGACTCCCACCACTGCAGTGCAGACCCCACTAGCTTAAAGGTAGCTAGTATCTGCTTCTGAACCTCAGTGCACTCGTACATTCTCAAGTGCCGCTGAATATCCTTCCTCCACTGACTCGAAACTACAACATCGGAGCTACCTGCAAACTCCGGTGGGTGTGCTTTCTGAAAAGCATCACGTACACGTTCCCAAGCAGACGGGAATGCATGTGCCTGAACTGGCGCGGCTATCGGCGCCTGAGCTGGTGCCTGTTGAACTACGGCTAGTGCGGCATTTACCGCCTGGGCCACAATGGCTGCAACCTCGGCGGCATTCATCGTGCCCTGAACTGGTGCGGGCTGTGGTTCTGGCGTTGCATTCCTGGGAACCCATTGTGCACGTCGTGGAGGCATCTGAAATAAGAACGAAGTCTATAAGTTCGCAGTTATAAACTTAAAATAGCTGAAGAACGTAGCATATACCAAAGAATGCAAAAGTCCTAAAATATAGGGCTCTACTTCAAAGAAAGCTCAACGGAAACATAATAAGCCGTACAGATCCTAATGGACACTAGAACCTGATGCTCTGATACCACCTGTGACACCCCGACTAATTAAATACCGGGTAGCTACTCCTTTATTAAATTAATACAAAATGCCAAGTTGGTTCAGTTAATAGCATCACTGTCGAAAACATTTTAATAATTACTAACCACCTAGTATTTAAAAAGTAAGTTGCCAAATTTTAATTTAAGTCTGATTGACATGCAATAAAAGAATAATGGAAGATCAACATAATCCATTCACCATAACAAAGTAATGAAAATAATCAACAAGTAATAATAAGTCCGGAGGAAAACTCCTCACAACAATTCCACAACTGAAAATAAAATGACAAGTCTGAATCTTGAATACATTACATGCCCGAAGTCTGAATAACTGAAATAAATGAAAAAGTCTCTAAAAGAAATGGGTGACATGCCCTACAACTGATAAGTGCTGAATATAGAGTCAAGATAGATGAAGCGTCTACAAGCAAAGTCCTGTAACTTCCACAAACAGCTACAGCTCGTCACCTGAATGAGGATCCTAAGCATGGTGTCCTTGTGGCTGGGCACCTAAAATGGTTTTTACAAAAATAGATTTGAAAGCAAATGGGTCGGAGCCCGAAAGTGGAAATCATTTTAAAAACAGCAAGTGTTTTAATATCATAAAAACATTAAATGCAAAATACATGTTAGGACGTGCACTCAAATGAAATTCTCACCTCTCGACTACATGTGCACTCCTAACGTACCTTACCCATCTAAATGACATATATATCTAACCAAAACGTAATAAGTTCTACCCCTTACTACTCGATTCTCATATTTCATTCTAACGTTATCAATTAAATAGAGGGCTTTACATACACTCGGATTCTCAATTAGTAATATAATTCACTATCAATTAACCTGTTATGTTTTCTCAAAACATTACCATAATTATATACAAAATACCAATATGAAAGTTCCCATTAATTAAGTGTATATTATTCACGTCATAAATATAAAATACAAGCACCCCGAGACTAAGTTGCGGTGCACACATACTCTGCTATCCATCCTGGTACATCACGTACATAAGGATCACGCATTCCGAATCTCTCAGGAATAGTTCAGATAACAACATCACAAATAATGGAGGCAAACACAGTCACATCACATGGGTCACGCACATACCTACGCTCCCACGATCAGCAGACTTATTAACATCCCAATAAGTCCTTCTCTGACCTATGTTCATCGAGGTAACCAATCTAAATCCGGGCAACACAAGGATTAGAAGGCCCTAAGCGAACGTAAACCTCCCGTGATAGCAAGTATGGTAGGTATGTCATACACATAAAATCAATACATATACTAACTATTCACACATCTTAGTAATCACCATATTATATGGGTGGCACGCTTCTCATTTTCTTACCAACATATAATACTACACAATTTATATGTTCTCAGTTAATATAATAAATTAGGCCGTCAATAGTTCTCGCATCGTAATAGACACTCACGTCCTACTTCACATTTTCCCTTAGGTTCATCTACACTTCTAGGTTTTGCTCCTCATTATATCTCAAATGTCCCTACTATATCAATTTATCATCAAGGGAAGGTTATCTCTACCATTAAATAAGGTTACGGGACATGCGAAATCAAAACAGGCTAAAAAGCCTAAACTGTCAACTCGTTAGAAGTCTCGTTCGAACGAGGCTGTTCGAACGAGAGTTCGTTCGAACGAACTGGGTCTTCAAACGAGATCTCGTTCGAACGAAAGTCTTCGAACGAACATCCCTATCATTAGAACCCAAACTGTCAACTCGTTAGAAGCTCGTTCGAACGAGCTCGTTCGAACGACCTGGGCAGGTCTTCTAACGAGTGGCCAGATTCGAGCCCAGATTTTCCAAATCTCGTTTTTCCAACTTTCTTCACTCCTAATCCCTCATAAAAATCATTCCAACATCAATTTAAGGTTCCTAATTCATACTAAACATTCATAGATCATAACTAAACGTTTATATAGGGGCAATACATCTTAAACATCATCAAATCATCAAATCCCTTCATTTATCACCCAAATTACATGAACATGAACCCTAAAATTTATAAATCATCAATGAGCCTAATTAAATCCGTTTTTGTTTCATCCAAGATATTATTATCATCAGAATCATCACCTACATACAATTCTACATGTAATTCCTCATCAATATGCAAGATTCTAATTCCATGTATAATGGGTTTTCATCCATCTCTCAAACAAATACAATTATAACAAATTCCTATGCATGGAAGAAGCATTCTCTGCAATTAATTGAAACTAAACCACTTGCCTTAAGGGTAACTCTGGATTTTGATGTCGATTTGATGGAGTATTCTCTCTCTCTCTGCAGAATTCTCCACTCCTCTCTCTCTACAAGCTTTCTTCTCTAAAGTGAATCGTGGCTAGGGTTTTTGCCTTAGGAAATTTTGGAACAATTCCTAATAACCCCCGTAGCCTAATAAGTCCTAAGAAGTGGTTAGTGGGTTTAGTGGGCAATTACCAAGTCAGCTTTTTAATTCCCAATTTTCGTAGGTTTTAATTCCCAAAAATCTAAAATTACCAAACTACCCTTATACGTTGCCGGTATGGCCTAAAAATGCCCCGGGACCCAAACTAAACCCCCGGCTAGTGTTTTCTGACTATTTCGACCCTTCTGGATGCGTTGGCGCACTCAAAATGACCATACGGTTAATAGAACTAATATTCAATTTTTAATTAAAATAAATATTTCCCTGACGCCACTGTCACACGCGTCTCAATAAAATTTCCAAATTTCCGTATTTCAATCTCACGACAAATTTCATACTTCAATATTCATATATAATCATATATGCACATTATAATCAAATACCAACTCGCATCTCGCTAGTATTTTAATCCGGATTAATTTTTAATTAATACGCATTTAATTTAATTAATCCCATAAATAAATATCACAAAAATACGGGGTATTACAATATATATATGTATTACAGGTGCCTAGCCACAGGGGTGTCTTACTTATGATTCTTTGGATGGAACGCGTTGTAGCTTTTGTGGGAGTTGCAGGCCATTGCTTAGACGACCTCATTGTTGACTCTACTTCTAGTTCAGCTTTATCCAGCGGGGGCATGTGTCTCCCTTTTCCATTATTTAATTGATATTGTCTGAGACTATAATTCTTTTTTACTTTCAGCATTTTTATTTCGGGATTTATTACTATCAGGATGTTTTCCTTTAGTGTTGTAAATGTTGGGATTTATTATTGATAGTTAAATTCTTTATTGTTCATTTCTATTCTCATACTTAATGTGTGACTCTTAATAGGTTAATGATTAAAGGTTTTATAATCAGATTTAATAAAATGAGAATAAAGGTTTAATTGGTTTTGACACTTATCTTAATTAATTAGGGTGTTTAAATTGGAAAAGATTTTCATTTGCAACAGTGATGCTAAGAATGAACCCACTGTTCACCTTGATTTTAATTTAATAAAAGGGTGATCGCCCGGTATTTAATTAGGCGAGGTTCCACATGTGGTATCAGAGCATCAGGTTCTAGTGTCCTTTAGGATCTGTACGACTTATTATGCTTTCAGCATTGCTTTGTTGATATAGAGCCCTATGTTTAGGATTGTCGATTTCTTGATGTGAATTCGTTCTCCTACTATAACGTGTATACATTAGTGAATTCTAGTTTCGTTCAGATGTGTGCGTGTGCCGAGCAATGACGGATGTTAGAAGAGTACCGTTAAGCGAACATGAGGGGGCAAAGCTTAGTTGAGATTATAAAATATATCCGAGGATGATGATCGTAGTCGAGGTCACCTCCATTATGGCACGAGAAGCCAAGACTAGAAAGGCGACTAAGGCGCAACAATGATTTCAAAATGCTGCTATAGTCGAACGAGGTGCGAGGGTAAACTCACCCAACGTATTACACAACGTGTAGAAAACTGTTAGTGAAAATTTTAGAAACGCGGAAATTTCGTGTGTTTACCAAAGGAGGTAAAGTATCCAAAGGTTTAGATATAAAACTGAGTGTGACTAACTGAAAGCGAAAATTTAGAGAAAATTTTATTGGCTTTCGGGACGAAGTTACAATGGTGGGAGTCAACCACCAATTTTAGAAGTGGAATGCTATGCATATAGGAGAACCTTAGGTACAGTGTTGACCGTATGTTCCCTCCTCAACTATTCAGGATTAGAAGCAAACGTGGTTCTGAACTCATCGCGGGGGGCATGACAGGGGTCCATTTGTGAATATGAATCTTAACCGCTAGCGAATTTTGTATCGGAAGATGTAGATATGAGTGGAGGAAACAACTCAAAGTGGGAGACCAACTCGTAATAATAGTTGATAATACTCGAGGAGGAAATTCTGATGGACGGTTGATTCAGAGGTTGACAATGTCGTATTTTTTCAATAAAGATGACAATGCTCCTTATGTGGGAAGCTTAAAGGAATCGAAGAATTTAGTCAAGAATAAGACTGAATACAACGGTGGTGGTATAGCACCACAAAGGGATGTGGATATACATCAGGGGACCCATTTAAATGATTCGGATAATTGAATTCTTACCAAGTGATGGTAAATTCAGTAAGTACTATTATAGATAGTAACATGATCTTAATGGCCTAAAAAGGTAAGGGAACAACCGGGATGGCTAACAGGAATCGAGTCTACTAATGTCCGAGAGAAGGACAATCTTAACCTGGTTAGTAGGACAGGTGGTAAGTGGATTATGTGTTGAGGTATTTTGTGCGGAGTGAAATCGCTCGCAATAATATGTTCCAAAATGAGTAAAAGGACAAGAATACGGTGCCTAGTAAAAGACAACGATTAAAGTAATTTTTTTTGGTTTGAGTAGACGTGTTACGTCCGGAAACCATTTGCGCAGTCAAGACGATTGACAGGGTGGAAGTATAAGTTGTATCCTCAGAGGATGCAGCGTGTTTATGTGACACGAGCGAGTCACCATATTTTGTTCATTGCTAGATTAGCATGTGAGACGAGTTTAATGCATATAATTATAAACGTTATTAAAATGTGAATATTTTTCCCTAGTGTAGCGGGATTTTTCTTTAGTGCCATCCGCGGAGGATGAATGCGTATATTAACAGTGTTATGTACTTTATTGAGGCGACTCGTTGTAGTGATGCGATATACGAGTATGATGTTATCTTTGATAAAACGTTATAGAAATGGGTAGTACGATAGTGGGCATTTATTGCAAGGCTATCGGAGTAGTTGAATTAGTGCAACACGTTTTGTTTTGGCAAGGCTTTACCTGTAAGAAGGTTGGACTCGCACTTATATTATCTATCCTAGAGATTTCGGAGGAGATAGTGGGTCGAGATATTCGATGCTAATGTATGTATATACTTTGCCAATATGATTCAGCATGTATCGGGATTTACCGTTGGGCGAAAATATTTGACTCAGTATTATGTTCAGCACTCCGGACTTAGTGATCGGAAGAGTGCATTGCTATATTTATCCTTTAGGGATGTGGGAGTTAAGAGTTATACCCCTATTATTAGGGGAAGGAATTTTGAGAATTCCGATCGTATGTATCCGAGGTTTATAGAATGTAATTACCATCAACCAATACAGGACGATAGTGAAATTGGTGAAACGTTCTTTATTAAGAATAATTACGGGAGGAATTATAACTTTTTCGTCAAGGGACGGAATAAAAGGGGCACGTGCTATGGACAGAGGACCTAACGGATTTCGATAATCGATAATGCTAGGTAGTAGTGTATCGGCGGGGTTCCTTGTTTGGATTTCGCTTTTCGAGACATCCCACGCATGAAACTTAGTGTAAGGTTGGAAATAGGGAAATGTTTGGTAACTATTCCATGACTTCGGTACCCTGGTCGAAATGAGATCAAATAATTACATATGTAAGTTGGAAGTTGAATTTTAATTTAAAGCCACTGGAGCCGGATTGTGTGGTAAGAAAGCATTGAAGTTATCCCCACGAGTTGAGGAGTGGAACGATGATAAGGAGGATTTAAAATTTTTGATTTCTAGGGGGATTGAGAGTACCCAAATGTCATAACCGCGTTCAGAACACAAGGTGAATAAAGAGTTGGGATGATTGTTAGCATCGATTATCTAGAAAGAATTCTATTATACAAAAGAGATAATCTGTAATTATTTTGATGAATAGAGCGTTAGTGATTTATTTTGGTTGTTGTACCTATTTGGGAAGATTGTTGTACTTATCTGAAGAATTTTGAGATCTGTTTTCCATCTTTTAGGGTCATGGAATTTGAATGCCCTATTCCTTGAACTTTGTTGGATTTAGTTAGTTTCACTGATGAGTAACACGCCATTCTCTTTCCTAGGGCGGTCGGGGTGTTGTAAAATGTGGGCATCTTGGTTAGCTACAGTTAAAATCATCCGAGTCGAAGGGACGTGGTAATAGAAGTGTGAAATATATGTTTGTGAGACTAGTATAACGAAGTGGAAGTGATAGAATGGATTAAACGTCACATGAGGGGCGAAAATCCACACATAAGTGTGCAATTAGAATAGTACACCCCAATTTGATTGGAAGGCTGTGGGAAGCCATTTAAGAAGGGGTATTCCTTGAATGGAGCAGAATTAAATTATTATGAAGAACACTCGAAACGGAGTTGTTTGTAGTCAAGTGTGAGAGCGACTTGCGCATACAAAATAAATGATGTTAGTATGGTATAAGAGATCCAGAAGTTCGCTTCGTGGAGAAAAGAGCACGGGTCGGGACTTCGGCTTACACCAAGGAAGGAAGGGGAGTATTATGTGTCACTTAATGTGAGACATTTCAAGGAAAAATTGATGTTTAGCGGAATGTATTGAGTAGTCTCTACACGCACCGCCCATAGGTGAGGTTTGGTTGAAAGAGGAGAATCAACCAAAGAATTTCGTGCTTATCGACAATTCTTGTAATTTGGAAGAGGTAGGTGAAGTCGGTAAAGTTCTTGGATGGCTTACTATCCTCAAAACAAGATCAAGGGTTCATCCCGAGCATGTGAATTAAATCCCCGAGAAGGAAGTTGTAAGCGTTGAGCTTTTCAAAATCAAAGCTCTGATACCAATTTGTAAACGCGAGGCTTTTCTTAGTCAAAGCTCTAATACCAATTTGAAGAACACCGAATTTTAATTTTTGAAATTAAAACATTTTAATAATTTCCTTTTATATAGAAACTCGATGCGGAAGCGGTGTGATGGTTCAACTTTAAAACAACAAATTTTAATTTCTTAAACAAATTAAAATTACACCAAGTGAAGTAAAATTAATCAATTAATATATTCACTTAAACCAATTAATTCATCCAAGTCCTAGAATTTTCCTAAGTCATATTTATCAATATTCCGAAGTTAGGCCAAACCAATTTTAGCAAGTGACTTGAATTAAACAACTTTACCCAATATTTAATATTAGTCCCAAATTAAATTGAGTGTGATAATTTAAACCAAATTTTATCTTGAAATATCCTAAGCATGCGTTCTAAATTATTTAAACAAGATAAAATAAATCAATCACACTACGCCGCGATGTACGAGGAAAAACCCACCCCGGGAAACAACCTCGGACGGCCCTAGCCACAAATCCACTAGATACGGAATTACAAGTACAAGACAGAAAGACTTACAACACACGACTCGATCCCTCTCAAGCCTCGACGCTTCTTCTTGTAGACACCTCTTCCTAGCGGATAACCTTGGAACACCACCGCGGTCTCGGAATCCACCGATAGGACTTTATATGGTCACTGTCACCCGAGCAAGGAGCCTTTCTACAAGTGGGTACAATCGCAACAAAACGTCTTCTTCTTTGATGGATGTAGAAGCAAACCAAAACTTCTCTTTGAAACGGAAGAGATAAACTGGTGCCAAACTCCAAGCAATTGATATGTATATATGTGAACTTGGATAAACAATATGGGTGTAAGACTAGAGTGATAAAATATTTTCTCTTGAAAAATATCACTCAAAACTTGATCTTTTTCTCTTTTTAATTTTGCTCTCAAAACACTCTCTAAGAGTTTGTATGATATGAAAAAGATTGATTATCAAAAGTGATTCCCGCACATATTAAAATCTGAAAAAGTTGGTTACAAACTGCCAAAACAACTGCCAAAAACTGTTCCCGCCTGGCATCTCGTTCGAACGAGACTTCGTTCGAACGAAATCTCGTTCGAACGAGACTTCTAACGACGTTCCAGATTGGACTCGTTAGAAACTCGTTGGAAATATCGTTAGAACGAACAATCTCGTTCGAATGACATTTCGAACGACGGACCAGTATACTTTGGTGGGAACTTGTTGGCAGGTTCGTTCGAACGACATTTTCGTTCGAACGACAATCTCGTTCGAACGACTCTATCGAACGAAAAACTAGAAAGTTTGAATATTCTTGTTTAAGCCCAAAAAACTTTATAAACATTTATTTAAAGTTTTAATTAATTCTTTCTTAAAACAAAACGCAGTTTTTATAAAACCTAACACCCAATAAACTTATTCCAAGCTCCTATATATATAATATTGCATTCATACATTGGGAGCATGGAACTATGGTTGATGACGTAGAAACGAGGCACGCAAACCGACACATTTGATGAGGCTTTATACTCTTTGCTGCTAAGTCTTCAACAAACACTTCATAGGCTTGAGAATATTACAATTAAATACTATCCTATGAATAAATGTTTTTGTCCGGAATTGAGCCAAAACTATATATGGACTCAATTGGAAATTTGTGTCCTTACAAATCTCCCCCTTTGGCTATTTCAGGACAAAAACCAAACAAAAATCCTAAAGGGCCGTCAAGCTCTACTAGACTCAAAACATAACCCACCCAAACTTGACTTAACCCAATGATCAAACGCTTTGCCATTGAAAGATGCCGCTTTAGAATAATTCCTGCACACTTAAGCAAACTCATCAAATGCATAGGGAATATCAAAGTATTAAATGGAATTTTAATTAATTACTCCCCCTAAATTAATTCTCCCCTTTATCAAACACGTGACCTACTTAGAAAGACGTCTCCCCCTAAGATAAATCTCCCCCAAACGAGGATACGATAATGATAGGATAAGATACCATTTCTCCCCCTTTTTGTTCAGGAATAGACAAAGGCTTAAAGTATCAAAACATAGAAGAAATGTTGAAGCTTAAAGTGATAAGACATGAAAGCATATGGGCAACAAACACAAGGTAAAGGCAAAACAAAATATTATATATATATGTACTATAAATATATCAAGAATTCATATGCACATATGTATAGATATAAACACACACATGACACAAAATACAATAAGTTTGCACACTCGTATGGCAAAAATGTGTCATATGGAAACGGAAGTGTAGGGGTGTGAACCAACAACAATTAAATTTAGACCCAAACACTTAATAAACATTCACGGAGTTCTCATTTGATTGCAAACTTCATCACATTTAAATATAACCTCATGTGACAATATAGATTGAACTCAATGAACAAACATACACAATGCATACAAGCCTAGCATATTGATGATTCTACAAACCAATAGAGTCATGACATTAAATACGCAACTAGGATAAACGGACATTGTGCAAACCGTTGATATACCATCCAATCTCCCTCAATATGCATTTATATTAAATTTGAATGAATATATCAATCAAACATAGGCCTTGGCAATTTATTTTCTTTTCAATGCCATATTTTCTGTTTTTAGGCCTTTGGACCACGTGTTTCTTTTAGGTCCTTTCAAATAGTGGCTTACAATCGCAAAGGATCACTTAGTCCTTTCGGAGCCCTTCCCTGTGCACATTTGTATTTATCATGTTTTCATTTTTTCACACAAATCTCACATGCAACGGATTTTGACATGCACTAGTCCTCCTAAGTCACAAATATGTAGATGACAAGATTGGTAGGAGAACACCTCACATAGCTCAAATATACATATGAAGTTAAAATTTCAAAAGAGCTTGTGCATGTGTGAATAGAGGCATATAAAAATAGAATCCATTTAAACAACACAAAATCCAACTGCTCCATATAAAACATGGTAAAGAACATTTTAAGGATTGAAAATATAAACCAAAAGTTCTAGCCACGTGGGAGCGTAAAAGATGGAATTCAAACACAAGTATATGCCACTTAAAGTGTGTCAAACTAAAATACACAATAAAAAATCTTTTTGAGTTTTTAACATTTTTCACCAAAAATAAATATATATACTCAAAAGAATAAACAAAAATCATTTGTATTTTTCATTAAGCTTAAATGAAATAAATGAAACACAAATGATAAACAAAAATCTTTTTATATTTTTCAATTAATTCAAACACAAAATATAATACAAAAAGATAAACAAGTCAAAATTTCTAGCATGCGATATGAAATAAGGCAATGACTAGAAAATGACTAACATGCATACATCTAGCAATGATATATAATATGAAGCACAAAAAGCTAGAGTATGCATAAAAAACTAACACATTCAACCTTTAAATTAGCAAGGGAGGTTTCATGTGATAGTAAATGAGAATCAGCAAATCTTGTATCTAGCACATTTAATAATGATTTCCTAACCCATATAGATTTATATTTAACATGATGGGGATTAGGAAATAATGAAATGCTAGATAAAGATTTCCTTGGACTTCTTTTAAGATCAAAACAAAATGACCTAAGGTGACCTTTCCTACCACAATGCAAGCATGTGTAAACACGAGGAATGTTACCTAAGGTGTGACCCTTTTTAAAGACCTTGGACAAAGTTGACCCTCTAAAACAAACAATGGTTTTAGCTTTAGCAATGGAAGAATTTGAGCATGATGTGCTAGAACCATTAGAACAACTACTAGATTCTTGAAAGTCATTTTTCAATTTTAAAATTTCGGACTCAAGTAATAAGTTAGACTCCTCAAAATTATGGGACTCCTTCTTTAAATTTTCAATAATTCCTAGAAGGTTAACACGCTCTCCCTCAATATGAGCAAACTTGTCCCTAAGAGTCTTTTCACGATTTTCACTCTCTTTCTTGGACTTTTCTAAAATATCAAAATTGGAATGTAAGTCCATGAGCTTTCCACGAAAAATATCTTTTTGAGATAAGGAGTTTTGCAAAGACTCAATGTGAGCTTTAAAACAAGAATTTTCATTTTCAAGAAATTTAATTCTTTTTACAAATCTCAAATTTAATTCCTTTAAATTTTCGTTACATTTGTTAAGCCCATTTAATTCCTCTCAAAAATCAAAAATTTTATTTTCATTAAAATTGGACAAATTTTCATTAAGACGTCCCATTGAGAAGAAAAAAATATGAGAGTGATAAAAAAAATTGAACCACCTAAAAAAGTAAGGAAATACAAAAAGCCAAAAAACGGATCTTTAACGCGATAACTTAGCGCTCCGGCTCTGATACCAATTTGTAAGCGTTGAGCTTTTCTAAATCGAAGCTCTGATACCAATTTGTAAACGCGAGGCTTTTCTTAGTCAAAGCTCTGATACTAATTTGAAGAACCCCGAATTTTAATTTTTGCAATTAAAACATTTTAATAATTTCCTTTTATATAGAAACTCGATGCGGAAGCGGTGTGGTGGTTCAACTTTAAAACAACAAATTTCAATTTCTTAAACAGATTAAAATTACACCAAGTGAAGTAAAATTAATCAATTAATATATTCACTTAAACCAATTAATTCATCCAAGTCCTAGAATTTGCCTAAGTCATATTTATCAATATTCCGAAGTTAGGCCAAACCAATTTTGGCAAGTGACTTGAATTAAACAACTTTACACAATATTTAATATTAGTCCAAAATTAAATTGAGTGTGATAATTTAAACCAAATATTATCTTGAAATATCCTAAGCATGCGTTCTAAATTATTTATGCAAGATAAAATAAATCAATCACACTACGCCGCGATGTACGAGGAAAAACCCAAGACAGGAAACAACCTCGGACGGCCCTAGCCACAAATCCACTAGATACGGAATTACAAGTTCAAGACAGAAAGACTTACAACACACGACTCGATCCCTCTCAAGCCTCGACGCTTCTTCTTGTAGACACCTCTTCCTAGCGGATAACCTTGGAACACCACCGCGGTCTCGGAATCCACCGATAGGACTTTATATGGTCACCGTCACCCGAGCAAGGAGCCTTTCTCCAAGTGGGTAGAATCGCAACAAAACGTCTTCTTCTTTGATGGATGTAGAAGCAAACCAAAACTTCTCTTTGAAACGGAAGAGATAAACCGGTGCCAAACTCCAAGCAATTGATATGTATATATGTGAACTTGGATAAATAATATGGGTGTAAAACTAGAGTGATAAAATATTTTCTCTTGAAAAATAGCACTCAAAACTTGATCTTTTTCTCTTTTTAATTTTGCTCTCAAAACACTCTCTAAGAGTTTGTATGATATGAAAAAGATTGATTATCAAAAGTGATTCCCGCACATATTAAAATCTGAAAAAGTTGGTTACAAACTTAGTGGGAAAGTGGGTGCAAAACTGCCAAAAAAATTGCCAAAAACTGTTCCCGCCTGGCATCTCGTTCGAACGACATTTCGTTCGAACAAAATCTCGTTCGAAAGAGACTTCTAACGACGTTCCAGATTGGACTCATTAGAAACTCGTTGGAAATCTCGTTAGAACGAACAATCTTGTTCGAACGACATTTCGAACGACGGACCAGTATACTTTGGTGGGAACTCGTTGGCAGGTTCGTTCGAACGACATTTTCGTTCGAACGACAATCTCGTTTAAACGACTCTATCGAACGAAAAACCAGAAAGTTTGAATATTCTTTTTTAATCCCAGAAAACTTTATAAACATTTATTTAAAGTTTTATTTAATTCTTTCTTAAAACAAAACGCAGTTTTTATACAACCTAACACCCAATAAACTTGGTCCAAGCTCCTATATATATAATATTGCATTCATACCTTGGGAGCATGGAACTATGGTTGATGACGTAGAAACGAGGCACGCAAACCGGCACATTTGATGAGGCTTTATACTCTTTGCCGCTATGTCTTCAACAAACACTTCATAGGCTTGAGAATATTACAATTAAATACTATCCTATGAATAAATGTTTTTTCCCGGAATTGAGCCAAAACTATATATGGACTCAATTGGAAATTTGTGTCCTTACAGAAGTGATTGATATTCCTTTGGGCTGGTTTCCAATATTAACTAGTATGCCCCAGACTTCCTTTGAAAGGAAGGATCGTGCCAGTGCATGGTCCGGCGCAGTATCACCCTTAGCCAGGGAATAGGCACACGGTGATTGAAGATTAGTGGAGCCACGTGAAGGAGATTTTGGAACCTTGGTACGATGATTTCAGGAATACTCTGTAGAAGCACTCGTATCTGTTTGTCGCGTACGAGGTGCTTATTAAGGTTTTGTTATGGAAGAACCTCGACTATTCTCCTTCCGTATGTTTAGAGGTAAGTAGATAATCAGAATTTTTGGATCGGTCGAGAAAATATCCGAACTATGGTGGAATTCCACGACTATTTAGGCGAACAAGAGTGGTCAAATGTTCGTATGGTCTTCTCAGAATGGGAATTTTGTATATGAATAAATCCGAGTAGTTGTCATGTAGTGAGTTGCGGCCTCCTAATGATAGTGAGATAATGGGAATTTATAACGTATAGGCGTGACCTATTCGAATGTTATCGGTTGGGAGCGCAATGTGAAGTGTCTCCAATGAGAATGTAAAACAGGGTTGCTGTGAGGAAAGGGCTATAGTGATTGAGCGCCTTACGATGTAAATAGTTTGTGTACGGAAAAGGATATCCAGAATTGTGCTACCTGATAGGCCTTATTTTCTGAATTTCGGGACGAAATTCCTTTATTAGGGGGGAGGTATGTAATACCCCGTATTTTTATGGCTTTTAAATTATGGGATTTATTAATTTTAATTGAGATAAATTAATTTAATTTTAATCCGGAATGTTGTTTTTAATATTTACTAGCGTGACGAGAGTTAGTAATTATTAGACATTTGTTATTTGTTGAATGTTACTGGATGAGTATAGTAATATATGATATTTATTTTTATAAAATTGTTACGTGTGAATAAAATAGCAATTATGGAAATTTAAGTCGGGACGCGCCTGTGTCGTATCGGGACTAAATGTTGATTAATAAAAGTGAATAAATTATAAGTTGCTTGTATGGTCATTTTGAGTGCGCCAAAGTGTCCGAAAGGGTCGAGATAGTCAGAAAAGTGTACCCGGGGGTTTAGTTTGAGTCTCGGGGCGGTTTTAGGCTTAATTAGCACCCCGGGAGGGCGTTTTGAACATTTCGTAATTATGGGTAATTAAACCCACGAATTTTCAAGGGTTATATCAGATGTTAAGTGTCATCTTTTAGGGTTAACACAACCTAAAACTAATGACGGCCATTGGAGAGGAAGAGGAGAAGCTCTCCAAGGAGTTCTATGCCAAGAACACCTTCGATTTCACCGCCGTCGCCGCAAATCGTAGATCGCGCGAAGGGGATCACAACCACACCTTTTTCTTCCACAAATCAGAGACTAAATTTCCAGGCAAGTATCTATCTTTCTTTTATCAAGTTAATGCATCCTTTTATATTAGTCTTAGGTTGATTAGAATTAGTGTTATTGAAGAAAAACATTAACTGGAGACACAAATTGCATGTTATAATGATATAGATCATATTTATGGAAATCCATTTCACATGTAGAGGTTGAGCCACAAATTTCCATGGTATTAGAGATAGAAAATATGGAAAAAGAATTTAAGAAACGAAGTTAAAGAAAAATTAAGGTTCTTGAGAGTTATAAAGATTTTGACCCTTTTTCCTTGTTATAGATGATGAAAATTCGCATGTGTTACGTAGGATATTGTTTAAATGGGTATACAATATTCGTAATATGAATTGTTGGGAGTTTGGGACTGTAATATGATGGTTTGGAGGAGTTTGGAGTAACAATTCCGTAGTTGGGTTTTCTGTAGTTTCGCCATAACTGCTTGATCGATCGATCGAGCCCAGAGCATCGATCGATCGAAGGTTCGATCGATCGACCCCCTTTCATCGATCGATCGACCCTCCTAGGAAAACAACATTTTTGCTCATGTTACCTTAATCCAATTTTATGCGTAGTAAACCTTGATTGGGATTGCTAGAACATATTGGAACATAAAAAGGACCAGTAGGGTCAAGAGAAATCCCATAAAGTGGACTTTAATGTAAAAGGAAATAAAAGGGAAAACTGGGAGACTTTCAGATTTAAGAAATCATACGTGCGTTGATTATAGAATCGAAACATCTAATAAGTTGGATTAAAAGGCAAGAAAGGGCCTACTGAAATTGTACTTAGATAAAGGAATTACTTCGAGAGACGAGAAGTGAGTTAAAAATGACTTAATTTCGAGAATAAAAAGAATAGGCCGTTTTACGATATAATTGAGTAAAATGTGAAATAACGGATAATTATAATTATGGGTTGTGAGCGCACCTAATTTAATAATGTGGATGTGTATATATATATATATGACTGTGTGATTATGCATATATTATATCTGTGTGAAAATCGTGCCCACGCTACTTGCTATCCCTGAGGTTACCGCGCTGGGACAGTCTTATCTCGATGGGACCTTTATGGGGGATATTTACTCATACCCTAGAAGATAGATATCCTTGGTATAGGCTATCAAATCGATAGTTCAGACGTTCCTAAGAGACGTGGGGGCATGTGCTATCCTCTTAGAGACTTGGAATCTTTGCTTCGCCTCAATTTTGTTTGTGTATGTGTTAATACAGTTCGGGAGTAATTCCGAACTTGTATTTCCCTTAGTACGAGTGATACGGGGATTGGATAGCAGAGTATGCTAGCACCATAGTTTTTATGTGGGGTACTGTAGTATATATATAATTTATGAGTTATTGGTATATATATACTTATATATGGAAGTCTAGCACCATAGTTTTTATATGGGGTGCTGATTGTATATATATTATTCGAGAAATTAATATATATACATATATCTATTTGAGAACTTTCTACTGAGTGAAATAGTAGCTAAGTAAAGTATGAAATTTAATCAACTTCATTATAAGTATTCGGAAACGTTATAACAATACGGAATTATTCTAAATAACGTAAGAAATCTTAAAGAGTTAGATTTTCTAAAAGTGATTATCATAACCTTAATTTCACGTGTTAAAACTTATGGAGGATAAGTTAGAGAGATATATGGGGTTCATTAGTACAATAGACGTGCACACTAGATGGGAGATGAGAATTCTCAAGAGAGCGTTGCGTACTAATATGACTGTTGCATTAGACGGTAAGCATTTTAAATACTTGCTAAACTATTTTTTTTAAAACGGTTTTACATTCGGGCTCTGACCCGTTTTCTGTTACCTCTTCTCTCTTGTGTGTATATATATATATATGTATTATAGGTGCCCAGCCACAGGGGTGTCATACTTAGGATTCTTTCGATGGAACGCATTGTAGCTTTTGTCGGAGTTATAGGCCATTGCTTAGACGACCTCATTGTTGACTCTACTTCTAGTTCAGCTTTATCCAGCGGGGGCATGTGTCTCCCTTTTCCATTATTTAGTTGATATTGTCAGAGACTATAATTCTTTTTACTTTCAGCATTTTTATTTCGGGATTTATTATTGTTAGGATGTTTTCCTTTAGTGTTGTAAATGTTGGGATTTATTATTGATAGTTAAATTCTTTAATGTTCATTTCTATTCTCATACTTAATGTGTGACTCTTAATAGGTTAATGATTAAAGGTTTTATAATCAGATTTAATAAAATGAGAATAAAGGTTTAATTGGTTTTGACACTTAGCTTAATTAATTAGGGTGTTTAAATTGGAAAAGATTTTCATTTGCGACAGTGATGCTAAGAATGAACCAACTGTTCACCTTGATTTTAATTTAATAAAGGAGTGATCGCCCGATATTTAATTAGGCGGGGTGTCACAGGTTACTCCCTTGTATGTTTAGTACCTGATAGGGTTAGAGTGTGTCAGTTAACACATTGTCGTGGATCTCACTTTACAGGTTATGAAGGTGGAAGTGCGGGATGTCTTCAGGGATATTAAAAGAATCGTGTCGGGAGATTCTATCTAGATAACCATTTTGAAGGAGACCTTGTTATCCTGAAAAATTGACGAGATTAATGGGCATCATATGAGGTAGGTAATCCGTTTATTTATCATGCTTTTCTTGGGGGGACTCGTTGTGGAGACAAGCGGTGATGTCGTCCATATATGGCTTTTACCGTTTTAGGATTATTTCATACATTCATCTATACGATTGGGGGAGATTTATACTAGTGTCCCTTTATGGTTCTTTGGATGCTTTCAGTCGGTGCTGTTGATAGACGTTTACAAGGACCATGTAACTCTTGGACGTAATCATTATGTTCAGTTCCCCTTTTTTTCTTGTTGTCTTTTGCCTTCTTTCTTCTTAACTTTTGGTGTTTCCTTTTACAAATGTGATTTTATTAGGTGATAGGGAATAACGTGGGGTTAGTTTCCTTGAAGACAAGCGAGCTGGGAGACTTCTACAAGATGTACAGATGGAGGAAGTCAAATAGGCATTCGAAGCAATCCCTTTCCCCGATGGATGTGAGGGCGACATGAATTCCCGGACGAGCAACCAGGTTAGACTTTTGATTCTTTTCCTTTTTCTCAGTTTTTAGAAACTAATCATCAATGATCAACGAAATGTTAGCCACTCATTATTAAGAACACTAATAAAACAAAGCTATGCCTCAAAGCACTATGAAAAAGTCACGTGAAGGGATGAAATGTAAGTGTGATCCTAATATCTTAAATATTCATCCATATGTGGTGAAAAAAATAGAAAAATCATTTTTGTCTTTTTAAAAAAAAATCAAAAATAATTTTTTTTTTTTATTTTTCAACTTTTTCTTAAAAAACGAAAATCTTTTCGAATTTTTCAACATTTATCAAAAAGTAAACAAATGAATACAACAGAAATACAATCTAGCAATAAGGATAACATGAGAAATACCCTATAGTAGATAAAGTACTCGAACTCAACCAACGGAGAAAATACCCAACGACTATCTAAGATCCCTGAATCTAAGGGCATATGAAGGTTTTGTGAAAATATTGTCTAATTGACGTTCGATGCTCATAAAGATCAAGGACACGACCTTATCCTAAACGAGATCACGAATGAAATGCTCATGTATACTGTTGTGCTTTGTGCGATAATGTTGGAATGGATTACGGGATTTATGGATCTCACTCGTATTATCACATAAAATAATCATTGTTCTTTATGAAATATCATAATCTTCCAACATTTACTTCATCTGTAAGAGTTGTATGCAATAACTCCCGGAGGCTATATACTCAGCCTCTGTCGTGGATAAAGATATGGATTTTTTCTTCTTGATCAACCAAGAGACAAGATCACTCCAAAAGTAAAAACACCCACCTGAGGTGCTCCTACAACCATCAATGGGGTCCGTCCAATAAGCATCTGAATAGGTGGACAAATGATCATCAGTATCAAAGGAATACCAAATACTGTAGGAAAGAGTGCCACTCACGTACTTGATGATATGTTTAAGATCAATCAAGTGTGACTCTTTTGGGGACACTTAGTACAGCGTACGAACTCTAATGCTAAAGGAAGTGTCAGGATGTCTAGCTGTCAAGTAGACAAGACTACCAATCATGCTCCTATAAAGGGTTTACTCTACATCCTTAGTTAGCGTCATTGCTGAGCTTAGTCAATGTACTCATAGGGGTACATGAGTGCTTAGTGGAGTCTAAACCAAACTTCTTCACTAGGTCTCTATCATATTTAGATTGAGATATGAATATCCCATCCTCAAGCTAATGCACCTGAAGACCCAAGGAAAATGTAAGCTCACTAAACATGCTCATCTCAAACTCACTTTTCATCTCCTCCTCAAAGTTTGAGAATCTTTGGAGCACGTGGATCAAAATACTATGTTGTACACATAGACTAAAGAAACCAATATAACACCACTCTCCATCCTCACAAACCACGTCTTATCCACTCCCCCTCTCTTGAATCCATGAGATAAGAGATAGAAAGTGAGCTTTTGTATGAATCATGGGGTGCTTGCTTCAAACCATATATGACCTTATTAAGATAAAAGATGTGTCCCGGATGCTTTGGGTTTTCAAACCCCTTTGGTTATTCCACATAAACTTTTTCTTGTATAATGCCATTAAGGAAGGAACTCTTGACATCCATTTGATATAACTTGAAGCGTAGATGGCATGCTATGGCCAGTAGTAAGTGGGTGGACTCAAGCCTAGCAATAAGAGTGAATTTATCGTTAAAGTCTACACCCTCAATCCTAAAAATATACCCTCATTTCTTCAGAAGTCTAACTTTCCTAAGTTCTCTATATCTCTCAAGATGTAGAAAGTAACCCTAAATACACGAAAACACGATAGGTTTGGCTTTTTCTGTGTCCATAACTCATAAGGCACATGTAGCGTGTGGGGACGAAGATATATCCTATTCGCCGTACAACATGCGGTACTCTACCTCTTCCAAATAACGTCTACTCACTTTTCTACCAATAAGCAAGGATTTAGCAATCTCTTGTATTGTTCAATTATTTCTCTCAAAAATCCTCTTTTTTGTGGAATACGAATGGCCAAAAGTTCGTGTTTGATACTCACTCCATCACAATAGTTATCCACTATGGCTTCTTTAAATTTAGTGTCGTAGTGACACCGTGTTAGTTTTATAGGACACAACACTTGGTAGATAGGAACTCAATCACATCGAACTTTTTCCTAATAAACCCCACAATAGAGTATCTTGAAAAGTCATCGACCATCACGAGAATATAACTCTTACCACCTAAACTCTCTTAACAAGTAGGACCCATAAGATCCATGTGAATTAACTATAAAACACGTGCGGTGTTAATGGTAATCAACTTTCGATGAGGACATCGATTTTATTTTCCTTGTTAGTAAAGCCCATAAACCGAGGAAGTTGGTTTCCCAAGTGACAGTAATGAAAGTACCTATATAGAACACTCTTAGGATTGATTTGTTTTTTAACTATATAGACCTTCATCTAATTGGACTTGAATTTTTACAAAATAATTTTTGTAATTATGTCGAGTCTAGTATACCTATGTCATGCCCTCTCCTCTAAGCCTACTACATCTCATAATTCATCTTGAGTAAAGGTAGTCTCTCATACTTGTAAAATTGGCTCATAGGAATCTTATATTTAATTCTAAATTATATTTAATTGTTTTAATTAATTTAAAATACAAAAAATAGCGGTAAATTCATAACAACAATATTTTGTGTGTAAAAACATTAAAAATATGTTTCCCCTATTATTTAGGAATTTTTCTTATTTGAAAATTGGTTTTAAAATGATTTATTAAACACTTAAAATTCTGATTTAAACATTATTTGGTATGTATTCTTTTATTACTTATACATGTCCTTATAATAGTACTATACTTGTTTTATACATTTGTATATATTGATGTTCTATATTGTATGTATACTGTATTTTCCAGCAGTAACATTTAAAACCCCGGTTTTTGCACACTATATTGGTTTATGGAAGACAACTAATCTTCACGTTGTTACAACCCGCCTACTAAAATAATAGGTGGCCAGCCCAATACTCTAATAATCACAGGAATCATAGATTGTCCATTCTCAGCATCACTGTCGATCAAAATAATAGTACGAGATAACCACCAATCATTTTAGAAAAACGGACTGTCAATTTAAAATTTAGTAAGTAAAAGAAAAACACTTAGACAATCCCATTTGTAAAAATGGTGGATATCAAAAATCGATGAATAAAGAATGACAGTATAATAAATAATCACCGAATAAGCTGTCGGTGAACATACCAATACAAATAATTACACCGAGTATTACATTTCAATATTTAAAATATAATAAATGAGTGCAATGAATTGGGAAACACGCCCGAGTAAATAACTGAACATAACTAGAGTACAATAGAAAGAAGCGTCTAATACAATTAACCTACAACATCCGCAATATGCTGAAGCTCCATGACCACTGTAATGGAAATGTAAATTCGGGTGTCCATGTGGAAGAGCACCTGTACGGCAAAGAGTATATGCAGAAACAAAGAAATATATATGGGTCAGCGCCCGGTTTGATATGATTACCATGTGACTAAAATGCATGACAGTTAAGTGCGTATTTCTCTCGCAATTAACAATAATATTTCTCACCTCTGAGTCTAAAAGCAACCTAGCGCACTATCATGAGATGCTCTAGTTAACCCAAGTACTAAGGGCTAACTTCTCCCCAGTCTCAACACTATGCCCTATTCGTGCTTGGGGTGTCTCGCAAAGCGAAATCCAAACAAGGAACCCTCCCGATACACTACTATTTAGTCAAGGTTGATCGTTGAGATCCATTAGACCCTTAGCACGTAAACAATATATATATGTATGTGTGTGCATATGATCTACAGCTACTCAAGAAAACTTAATTTATTCCATTCACCATCTAAAAACATAATTCCTAATTCTTTCTTTAGGAATATATATAAATGGTACAACATTTTATCAAATGTTTACCATTTCAATCTCATAACTCTATATGTTCCATTCCTATTTCTTTCTTAGGAATATACAAAAATTATACAACATTTTATCAAATGTTTACCAATTAATCTCATTTACACAATTTCTTTACCAATTTTACTTCCTTTCTTCCATCCCGGAAGAATACATTTTTAAAGCAAGTTTTATTAACATAAAAATGCTTAATCCTTTATCATACAACCCCACTTCCTTTCTTCCATCCAGGAAGTGTAATCAAAAGTCATTTTTATTAACATAAAAATACTTTTGTACCATATATCCCATTTCCCTTCTTCCATCCAGGAAATGTAATTAAAGCCAATTCATTATTATGAATTGCTTTAATAAATCTAAGACCGTCCCTCCGGGTTTCCCCACTGGACGCGCCCTAAATGGCTATCATCTTCCAGGGCCTATCTATACAAGACAACCTGGGAACCTACCAACGTCGGGAAGTGGTTATATTGCCTGCGAGAAAGTCAAGACCCCACCCAGAATCCCCTAACCAGCGCAGTAATATAAATGCCCATATGGCCTAAGGACTATATTCACCCTGCATTCATTAGCTAGGGGGCTTCACAAAACGTGCGCAACTTCCCTTATGATAGCGATTTAGGGAGGTGTGTAATCATAAATCAACATTTATGAAAACCATTACTTTTCCTTTTAAAAACATCCAATTTTACATTTTCAAAATCATTTGTACTTATTCATTTCGTACCACATTTTATATTATGCATTTCTTATTCATTAAGTCATGTTTAGTAATGACCTAAGACCCCAAAGTGCCACTAACTTCAAACTAGCACCCAAGAGTTCATATAATTTCATAAACCCTCAAAGTGAATCTCCATAAAGGAGTGTCTCCCAAAAGGCTCAACATTAATATTTTAACTTCAAATTTATCTTTAGGTTAACCTCCTATACCAATCGGACATTAACCTATACAAGCTAGCCCTCGGGTAAGTCCAAATATCCCATCTTAACCTAGGACATTAGTCTACCCAATACAACCCTGTAGGACTCCCCATTACTTCCCAAAGGAAGGTTCCTAAACCTCGAACCTAAAAGAAAAGGGCTAAAACAAACTAGAAAAATCTCACATTTTTAGAAGGGGTCGATCGATCGACCCCTGGCCGTCGATCGATCGATCCCCCAAACTCGATCGATCGATCCTGGCGGACAGCTTCTTCCCCGAGAAGCTGTTTCGGCCATTTCCGAAGCCTCCGAGCTTCTACCCGCTATTTCACCCAACCACAACAACAAATATCACTAAAAAATTATTTCTACACATCAAATAACTAATTATTTCTCTTCAAATCAAATTTAAACATAAGATTAAGGGTTTAATCACCAAAATCAACAAATACCCATTAAGGGTTTAAACCTCCAAAAACTTAACTACACATGCAGATTTATCACATTAAATCAATATCTAGCAAGTAAGAAACTTGCCTCGAGGTTCGTAGTCTTGGATCACCTCCGGTAGCAACGGATTCCGACCCAAATCTTCCATTATCTCTCTTTCTCTCCATTTCTCCCAACCCTCTCTTCTCTCTCTCTCTCTCTCTCTCTCTCTCTCTCTCTCTCTCTCCTTTGGCTTCTCTCAAAAAAATGAAGAAAATGAAAGGTGGTGGGGAACTTATACGGGTCTCTAAAACATAAATCCCCACTTTAAATTGCTAATACACCACTAAAATGACTCGTAACCACTTAATTGAGTCATAACCCCTTAAAAATGCCCAAATCTCAAAAATACAACGTGGCACTCATTTCAACTATCTCGACTATTCTAAAAACAACCGCACCCCCTATTTTGGCATTTGGAATAACGTGAACTATTTTTATGTTCTAAATTTCATTTTATTTCATAAATTATACCCAAATTTATTTATGAGTCATAACCGTCATTTTACATATAACGACGCAATATATCACAATATAATGATATTTACCTTCTCATAACGATAAATAGACAAAACATAGTAAATATTATCCCTAAGTCTCACGGGAAATAATATTTACTCCTACATCCCCTATTTTATAAATTTTGCCCATCAATCAAAATAGTATAAAATAGTCGCTCAAAATCCTGGGTTGTTACATACTCCCCCCCTTAAAGGGGAATTTTTCCCTCAAAATTCAGGCGTAACCCATAACCATATAAAGGGTATACTATACCAAAAACCGTGCTATCATACTAGCAAACCCCTCTGCAGTGCAGCGTCCCCATGGGACTCGGACTAAGGTCATTACTATCGATCTCAGTCAACATCATCATGCTATAACATAGCGCCAAATCGTCCCTCATGAACTCTCGATCCTACCGTTCTACTACGGAAGGAGATACCTACACAATCTCGGCACAAATTGCCTTACTTCCCGAAACACGTTACACCCTTACTAAGGAATAACTACACTATCTTACAATCGCTAACCCCCAACACTACTTACTTCTATTCGCATTGGCGTAGACCTTAAAAGTATAAGGCTCAACGAGCCCAATCGTGGAAAAGATCTTCTCAGACTACTCCAAGCCCAAGAAATATATTACCCGCTGGCACCATTCCAACGAGCCACCACTTACTCGATCGTCTATACTAGGCTACACACATGGCACCATACTTATCGAAAACAATTCAAACTTGAAGCACCTTATACTCTTGACTCACTTGAGTCTATATTGCATAAGTGTTCATCTAGTTTGGAAATTGTGACAAAATTATGTCCATCCTAGAAACCAAAGAACCTCAGAGCTTGCATTTCTATTTCATCTTTGATTGAAGGGATCTAGACCTAATTGCTAACACTCACACATAGTAGAATGCATCATTTACATGTCACATTTCATATTTATGTATGTACATATGTTGAGTATGTTTAAATCCCTAAATTTAATTTTTAAATATTTTTTTGGGATTTTTTAAAACATTTTAAAAATATGATTTTATTAATAAAACTTGGTTTTAAAAGGTTATGGGGTAAATCTGCTATTTTAGAATGTTAGTTTAACTGTCTAAAGTTGGTTTGGGTAGAAACCAAAAGCAACAGAGACTTCAGGGTTTACCTTGTAACTACTTTAGACGCGCATTTTATCTCGTGTTATTGGCCAACATTTGTTGCCCTCTAATTGGTGGGAAGTGTGTTTCTTTAAAGAGAGTAAAACAACGCATGTTTTCAACCCTTGGATCATTTGTGATCAACGAACTGCATGCGCCCCTTTATAATCCCTATGAATCCCTTTTGAACCAATCAGGTGAGTTTTAATAACCGCATATTGCGAGCCCTTGGATTAAAGTCAATCCATCTTGACTCAATCTGAACCCTTGATTTTGGCCCTCGTTCTCGAACCTTCTCAGCCTCCTATAAAAGGAGCCCTTTACTCAGCTTTCTGAGACTTTTGCCATTTAGTCCTTTGAGAGAAAAGAAAGAGAGAGTAGAGAGAGGAGAGAGAGAAGAGAGAAACCAGAGAGATAAAGAGTTAGAAACCCTAACCCTAACCCTAAATCGTCTACACAGTTCAAACCAAACATAAACCTTCAAACCTTTATACTTTACCAAACACAACCTTGAGTGTTTGAGTGTCTTAAAAGATGATTTGAGAGATGGTTTGTTGCTGTAACCTCTTCTTCTTTGGATCTTATTTCCAACTTAATCATTTTCTTAGATCTGTTGTTCTTGTATATAGAAATTTTTAGATCTGAGTTTTTCATGATATATTACACTTAATTTGCATGTTTGTTTCTCAGCTTGAGAAATATTTTATTGATTCATTTTCTATAAATGTTTTTAACTTTGAAATCAACAAAAATGTTTTCTGTTTCTAGTTCTCTTAAAACTAAACCTTTGACCTAGTTTGGAATCACACTTTGAGGTTTTCAATCTCGAAAATCTTTTCAAAACTTTGAGATTGATTAAGATCTTGACTGTCTTCTAAGCAAGATATCCATGGATTCTGGGATTGATTTAAAGGTCAAAACAGGTTCAAAGTGTTGTGAGAGGAGAGAAAAAGAAAAATCATAGCATACAGACTTATATGTAATTTGCTAGGACTGTTTGTACTTAATAAGTGTGAGTGTGTGCATTCATGTGTTAGAGAGAACCTCCACAAACACTTTCACACTACAACACGAAAAGTGTTGGTAATAAGATCTTGAGAAAAAGAGTCGACGTAAAGAGCTTGAACAAATTGGAGTTAACAAACTGAGAGGACAACATCAACAATCAGAACTGCAGAGAAGTTATAAGGACACCAGAGGGTACATTCCTAAACTTATATAGGTCTAAGTTGTATGCATGTTTGTTATATAGTTTGTAACTGTTAAATTTGTTTATAGTGGATTTTTGTTTTACTCCGTAGAGGGAGTCGTGGATGTTTCCTCAATTGTTGAGGTTTTACCACGTAAAAATCTTGTACTTAATCTTCCTACATCTTCTCATCTCTTTCTGGGTTGTGCTGGGTTTTAAAGTTTGTTTAAAACTGTTTTATAAACCTGTTAGTAAAATCTTGAATAGATCTCGTACATACTGTTTTGTTAAACACATCTTGTGTTCAAATAGTTTTGGTTTTTCAAGAAAAGAGTTTCCTCAAAAAACATCTCAGAGTTACTTAAATAGTTTATTTTTAATAAATGGCTTTAGTAACAAAATTTCAATTGGTATCAGAGCCTGGTAAACTTCTTTTAAATAGATCCCATGTTTCTGAAATTGTTTTTAGAAAATCAAATATGGACGAGAAAAATGAAAGATTTGGTAACTTGACCAGACCTCCTATCCTTGATGGAACCAATTTTGCTTACTGGAAAGTAAGAATGATTGCTTTCATTCAAGGAACTCTGGGAGATGATGTCTGGGACATTGTTGAAAATGGTTACATTTTTCCTACAAAACTAGCCACTGAAGGAAGTAATGAGAGGATTAAGAAAGTTTTAAGTGAGTTCACACAAGAAGAGAAACAAGTTTCTCGCAACAATAACAAAGGAAAGAATGCCATATTTATGTCTATAAATGAACATGAGTGTTGATGTAAAAAATTAGATCATAACTAATTATTCAATCACAGATAAATAAACGAGGCAAAGAATTTTTAAAGTAGTTCAGCCTTATAAGAATGGCCTACGTCCACTGTTATGGTATTGCTGATTGTATAGGAATTCTCGATTACAAGTTATCTCAAGAAATTCTGATCCCTCTACAATGAGGATTGTACAATGTATTTATAGCCCTGAGGCTGTAATGTGAAAGGGTAATACATTAAATGATGTACATATGAAGGGGTAATACATTCAATGCCCTTTAAGCGTGTGCGTCTAAATGATAAGCATTTAATGAACAGTCAAACTATTGGTTATCCTGCTATTAATGCTTTGTTCGAGGTGCATCTCGGACCGCCTGAGTTGCTCGGACCGCCTAAGCTTCTCGGTACTCAAGAGTTCCTCGAAGAGTTCTTGTTCCTCGGAGTGTCTAAGTTCCTCGGGGAAGTACTGCTCCTCGTTGTAGTATGGTTCCTCGGAGCGTGTCAGTTCCTCGGAAGTGTTTGTCGTTGCCATGTAGATTGTCACGTGTCTTCACTTTATTGAGCCATGTCAGCAAACTAAATTTGGTACCAACAGAAGACCCCAATGTTTCATAGTTCGAAATTTGAGGAGTAGGGAACATTCTTTCTCGAAATATGGTAGCTTTAAATGGTCCTCCTGATTTTTAGGAGTGTTTCCCTTGTATTTATTTCTCTTTCCAAATTCGTAGAATCAGGCTTTTTTGAATTTTTATAATCGCCTCGATCTCCGCGTACTTTTTGTCCTTCTAGCCGCCGGTAGCATAATCATTTCTTCTCGCTTCGATTGTCGCGCCCTTTTTGTTCCTCTAGCCGCCGGTAGCATAATTGTTTCTTTTTATAATCATTACTTTACCATTTCCCAAGGTAGAGTATTTAAACTTCACACACACTCCCATCGTCTTCTACCTTTTCAAATTTGTATTTTCGAGTTTTCCATTACCTTACTCTCTTGTGCGTTCATCCTTTTCACCGTTCGTTGTCAACAGATCCACTCTTTTTCTGTAAGATCTTCTTCCTTCTTCTTCATTTCCTTCTTTAATCATGGTTTATCCTGTAGAATCTCTTGATAAGTTTCGCTCTGATTTTTCTATTCCCTCCTGGGTTGTTCTGGAAGAGCTTTTTGAGCCTTCTGACTATTTCCGTTTGGCTAAGGGACATTGGTTCCCCAGTCTCTATGTTGCTGAGTGTGGATTTTCTTTTCCACCCAATTCCTTATGTCTGGAATTCTGTTAATACTTTGACGTTGTTCCTGCAAGAATAGCCCCCAATACATGGAGAATAGTTAATGGGGTGCATAGGTTAAATCAAATTCATGGAACTCGCATAGGAATTCCAGAAATCATGTTTTGCTATAGATGGGCAGTTGGTGATAACACCTTTTATTTAAAAACTAGATTTTTAAATAGGGCTTTAGTGGTCAATCTCCCGGATGCCAATAGGGACTATTTTGAGCATGGAGTTGTAATAAAAAATTGACAACATGCTCCTTTATCAGGAGATGAAGTGTATCAGGGTCCCAGATGCCCTCCCTATGGCAATGGGATAGGTTATTTTTATTTCTTTTTATTTATTTTGAAATCATGCTTCTTCTGTGTTTGACAAAATGTGCCACTGATATTTTAATTTTGATTTATTTGCAGTTGATAGCAAAAGAAAGTGTCCAAAGGAAGCAGATGTTAATATAAGACATTTGAAACTTATCTGGAGTCTGCATCAGAGTGTTGCCGACGAGCACATTAGGTCAGCCTCATATCTGCTGTAGTACAAGATCTACACCACCTCTTTTACTGCTTGTCCAGTAATAAGCGACGCAGAGCCAGTACCAACTTCTACCAACTCTTTGCCTGAGTCACACGTTCCTTTAAGTGAAAGGATGAAGAAGAGAAGACCTCCCACCCTCTTCGAGAAGCCTTCCTCTGGTGCTGGAGAGGCTAAAAGAAGTAAGATTGATGTCCCAGAAGGGACAAAGAAAGTTGATGCACCTTCCTCGGCTGCTGTTGTGAAGGTTGCCGAGAAGCCTCCAGTGGCCCCGAGCAAGGCTGCTGCTCCAGGCGAGGTGATTGTCATATCACCGCCCAAGGGATCCTCCTTGGTTAAATCAATCCCTGTTCCCCCGAGGAAGCTGAAGAAGAGCTCCTCGGTCAATTTGGCTGACACCATCACTCAGCCCCTAGTTACTGGAACCGGTGTTCCAAATTTTGTTCCTCCGAGCTCTGCCATGAGCTCGGTAAAGTCTTAGATCATTCTCGAGGTCCAAGGTACTGAAGAAAACCTTACTCGGGACATGGTCACTTCGTTAGTTGCTCGCCATATTGCTTCTGTAAGTCTTATTACTTTGAATTTTTCATATTTCCCTTGTCATTTCTGAATCTGAATTGCTTTTATTTTCTTTTTTACAGTTGACGAGCTGCTTCAATATAATTTTGAAGAAGGATGAATCAATTAAAGCTTCAAGCTCCTCATCTGGGGTGGAGGAAGCTCTGGCGGCCTGACGAAGTCTTTGGAAGATTCTCGCCAAAAATATGCTACTGACAAGGCAATCTGGGAGAAGAAACTTGCCTCCACCGAGCAGGAAAAGCTCAGGTTGTTGAAGTCTCCAAGCAGTTGGCGAAGAGAATAAAGGACTTGGAAGGGAAAAATAAAGAGCTCGACGAGAAGCTCCAAAAAGCTAGAGAGCTTGAGAATAAGCTCAAGGTTTCTGAAGAGGAGTTGGCTCAACTTCGGGAGGTAAATCGACAGAAGGAGGAGGCTGAGAGAAAGTTGAAAGCTGTTGATAACCTGCTGTCCGAGAAGCTTTCCTCGGAGAAGTTGAAGAGGAAAACGACTGTGAAGAAGTTCTTCAGTGCTGGCTGGGACAAGGGGTGGAATAAGGGATTGGCTTCCATGGTGTCACAAGTAGAATATGGCAGCCTCAAGTACTTTAGGGATGGATGGGTCGCTGCTCTACAGGAGATGAAAGTGGATGAAAATTCTGAACTCTTTCAGTGACACATCCCTGGTCCTCCTCCAACTCCTGAATATTTAGAAGAGGACAAAGCTGCCTACGAAGAGTCTTCCATGGTGATGGGAGACCAGATTTCTCTTCCCCCGACTATCCAACCTGCTGACGAGGAACTTTAACTACCTGCAACTTCCTCCGAGCAACCTCCATCACCTCTCCAATTACTATCTTCTCCATCTGAGCAACCTACTTCCTCGTCCCAACCTCCCGAGAAGGTTTTGGGAGACAAGGAAAAGGTGTAGAGTTGTTCGGGTTTCTCTTTATATTTTTCTTTAACAAATGTAATCCTGAACATGTAATTCTGAATCTTGTACTTCTGATCTTCATGATATAATAAAACTTGAACTTGTGTTTATTCATACTGTTGTCTCTTCTTCATGCTCTGTTTTGATTATTGATTACTGCTTTTTCTTCCTTTGCTAGTTTCTGGCTAGGATGAAATTATTATCTGCTCACGATATAAAGATGCTGAGACAATGCAATGATTATTTTAAAGCTGGTCACACAGATCTGAGTGCAGCACAAGTCATCGACATCCTCGGTGAAGATGCTTCTGAACAAGCAGTTGAAGCATACCAATATCTGAAGTGTCTACTTGATCGAGCAGTGTCCAATAATGTGGCTTATTACGACATGATCGAGGATCTCCAAGGCACCCTCGAAGATCTTTAGCAACAATACAAAGAGTCCACTGCCCTCTTACTCGAGGGTTATGAGAAGAAGTACCAGCAGATTATTGTCGACAAGGGTTACAAGAAACTTTTTGCTGGCTACGATGTGAGGGAGAGAACTCTGAAGGGTGAGGTCGAGGAATGTAGGCAAATAGCTGAATTATTAGAGCAAGATAACAACAATCTTCAAAGAGAGTTATCACAGTTGAAGTCTGCAGCTTCTACTTCAAAAGCCTTGATCCCAGTGACTGATGAGGGGTTCTCGTTCTTGGAAGTCGAGAACGCCAACTTGAGAGACGAGTTGGAAACCTTGAATAGGTCTGGCCCTTCTACACCTTCTCGTGGTCGAGCAAGAGCTCCTCGGGGACGAGCAAGAGCAGCTCGGATTCCTGTCGAGGAACAGAGGACTCAGTCTGCCTTAGAGAACTAGGCCTTCCAGTTAATGGCGAAGAACCAGGCATTGGCTGAAATGTCAAAGAAGATCAGGGACCTGGAAGAGAAGCTTTCCACGCAGAAGTATACCTTGGAGAATAAAGAGATCTTCATCAAAAATCTTCACGAGCAGCTAGAAAGACTAACATATCAATTCCACAAACAGCTTAGGGAGTTCTGGATGGCTGGATACAACGAAGCTCTCTATCACTTGGACGATCGTATCCAGAATGCCAATAATGAGGGCTACAAGCAAGGCTGGTTGAATGCCTTAGGTGTGCTGCAACTCGAACAGGGTCATTACCTGTGGGACTATCATGATCCTGGTCTTCTCGACCTACCTGTGCCACCATACAAACTGGATATGAGTTGGATCCCTGCTCGGTCCATTCCTCGATGCTTGATTTCCAAATATCTCGGTGACTACAATCTCCATTCAAATGCCGAGATATCTCATCCCGAGCACCTCTTAGATCGACCATCCGTGATGAATATCAGGATGTTAAAGGATCTCAACTTCATAAATTCTCCCCTGGCTTTAAATGATCCTCCTGCTGGCGAGGAACCTGTGTCAAACGCAGAGGGGAAAAGACCAGTAGAGTAGGAATATTAATGTAATAAATTTGCATACATTTCATTATCAATGTAATTTATTTTGGATTTAATGAAAGACTTTCATTTTTGTTCGCAATCTTAATTTCCATTGTCATGTAATTATAAAACATTTTACATCTGTGCATGCATATCTGTTAAAAAGATAACAATATTGTGTAGTTTGTCTATCAACTTATTGTCGAATAACTTGAATTTGTGGTAGTCATTTGGCAAAATAATATTTTGTTTCTCGACTAACTTAGTAATAATTAAAAAGTTACGAGTATCATTTATGTTGCTCGATTACTTAATAATAAAGTTTTGTTTCTCGACCAACTTAGTAAAAAGTTACGAATATAAAAAATGTTTAAAATGTTTTCGACCAACCAAGGTCGGTAAATTTTCCTTGTCGACTAACTACAGTTAGTGGGTTTTTTCTTAAATGTTTCCGACCAACCAAGGTCAGTAAATTTTCCTTGTCGACTAACTACAGTTAGTGGGTTTTTCCTCTACGAGGAGCTTTGGCACGTTTTCAAGAATATATTTACTTCCTAAACAACATAAATTGGCATTTTTAGGAATACTTTTATTTCTCGAGGAACATATAGTTTTACTTCCCGTAGGAATACAAGTTTTACTTCCCGGAGGAATACAGGTAGCTTTACTTCCCGGAGGAATATAGGTAGCTTTACTTCCCGGAGGAATATAGGTAGCTTTACATCCCGGAGGAATATAGGTAGCTTTACTTCCCGGAGGAATATTGGTAGCTTTACTTCCCGAAGGAATATTGGTAGCTTTACTTCCCGGAGGAATATAGGTTTCTCGACCAACCTTAGTTGGCATTTTTGAGAAAAAATTTGAGTAGCCTGAGCTTTGCCAAGTAGTGTATAGCACTAGTATTCCCCGAAAAACTTTCAATAAAAAGAAAGAATTCGGCAGAATATCTTCATTTAATTCATCACTGATAATACTTTCGTAGGTGCTTTGCGTTCCATGCGTTCTTAAACTCCTCCCCTTCTAAAGTTGCTATTCGGTAAGTTCTTGGTCGAACAATTTCTGTGACTCGGTATGGTCCATGCCAGTTTGCCTCCAGCTTATTGTGCTTTTGAATTACTTTTTTCAGCACATAGTCTCCTTCTTTCAGGTCGCACTTCTTCACCCTCTTATTGTAGAACAAAGTTGTTCGCTACTGGTAAGCAGCATTTCTAATGGATGCTTCTTCTCTAACTTCCTCGAGCATGTCTAAATCCAATCTTCTTATTAAGTCGCTGACAGGGGAATTGAAATTCAGTACCCTGTGTGTTGGGAGGCCCAACTCGGCAGGTATAACAGCTTCACTTCCAAACGCCAGCATATATGGTGATTCTCCAGTTGCTACTCGGGGAGTAGTTCGGTAAGCCCACAATACTGACTGTAACTCGTTGATCCAGTTTGCTTTTACATTATCCAGTCTTTTCTTCAAGCCATTTAGCAGCGTTCTGTTTGTCACTTCAGTTTGTCCATTGCTTTGAGGATGGCCTGGTGCTGAGTGGACCTTCAAAATGTTTGACTGATGGCAATAGGCAGCGAACTCCTCGTTATCAAATTGTGTTCCATGGTCTGTGATGAAGGCATGAGGAAGACCATATCGACAAATGATGTTCTTCCAAATAAATTGGTACACCTTGTCGTACGTCATATCGATGAGATGTTCAGCTTTAACCCACTTAGTAAAATAATCCACTGCGACGACGAGGTATTTGAACCTTCCTCTGGTCGTTGGCAGCGGACCAACCAAATTTATTCCCCACATGGAAAATGGACAAGGGAAAGTTATGGGTGTCAATAATGCTTGTGGAGTTCTTCAGATGGATGAAAAGCGTTGGCACTTGTCACATTTCTTGGCATAGGCTATACAATCAGCTCTCATCGTCGGCCAGTAGTATCCCTGCTTCATCACCCTTTGCAAAAGCGTCCGACCTGCTACATGGGCTCCACAAGACCCTTCATGGATCTCTTCAATCGATTCTTTCACCTCGGAGCGATGTACACATCTCTGCAAACCTGCCATAATTCCTCTTCTATAAAGAATACCGTTAGTTAATACATACCGAGCAGCTTTAAACTACAATTTCTTGGCTGCAAGCTTGTCAATTGGTAATTCTCCCTCCTCAATATACGCCCTGATGGGATCCATCCAAGATGGTCCTAAATCAAGGGTGATAAAGTTCATCGTCAGATCTTTATCTATACTCCGACCAGCCAACACTTCAATTGGGATTGTTCGTCGTAGCTCGGCACGAGTAGCTGATGCTAATCGAGCTAAGGCGTCTGCTCTCACATTCTCCATTCTTGGTATTCTGACCAACTAAATAGCAGCAAACTCTGACACCATCTCCTTTGCCTTTGCATGATATCTGATCATTAAATCTCCTCAAACTGCATATACTCCCAACATTTGATTTACAATCAATTGAGAATCACTGAAGACAATAACCTGCTGCGCCTCCATAATGTTTGCCAAATTAAGACCTGCAATCATGGCCTCATACTCAACCTCATTATTGGAAGCTTTGAATTGGAAACGTAGGGCGTATTCCATGTCGACCTCGTCCGGAGTGCTCAAAACTATCCCCGCGCCACATCCTGTAGTGCAATATGAGCCATCTACATATAGCCTCCATATAGGTAACTCGTCTTCAAATTTCTGATCTGTCAGAGTTCCTCGGTGAAATATTTGTTGCTTCCTTTCATCTTCCCCTGATATTTCTCGCTCTTCATCGATCATATTTTCTTGCCCTTTTACCAACCGGAGTTGGTCTGAGGTCGAATTTGATGATCCTGTAACATCCACTTGCTCTTTTACAAACCAGAGTTGGTCTGAGCTTGTGTTTGTTGATCCTGTAACATCCACAAGTTGATCAGTGAACAACTTTTGCTCCTCGGTGTATCAGGATAAGTGAACTCTGCTATAAAATCTGCTACAGCTTGCCCTTTCAGCGATGATCTGGGTTCATAAACTATATCATATTCACCGAGCTCTATTGCCCAGTACATCAATCTCCCTGATTTTTCTGGTTTATGAAGGGCTTACCTCAACGACATATCAGTATATACGACTATAGTATGAGCTTGGAAGTATGGCCTCATTCTCCTACTTGCCTCAATCAACTCCAATGCTAACTTTTCCAGCCTTGGATATCTGATCTCTGCTCCTCGGAAGGCCTTACTTGTGTAATAGATTGGATTTTGTACTCCATTCTCCACTCTTATCAACGCCGAGCTGACTGCATTCTCTGATACTACTAGATACAGGTACAATTTTTCTCCCATTATTGGCCTGGATAACAATGGAGGTGCTCCCAAGTATTTTTTCAAGTATTGAAAAGCCTTCTCACATTCATCATTCCACTCGAAAGTCTGTCTTGAAGAATGGGAGACATCGATCAGTTGCTCGCGATACAAATCTGTTGAGTTCTACTACTCGTCCTGTAAGACTTTGCACCTCTTTCTTCGTCATTGGAGATCGCAGCCCTAATAGAGCTTTGATATTTTCAGGATTCGCCTCAATGCCTCGTTGATTGACAATGTACTCGAGAAACATGCCTTCTCGTACTCCAAATATGTACTTCGTCGGGTTCAGCTTCATTTGATATTTATCTAGTTGATCAAAAGTCTGACTTAAGTCGACTAGATGATCTGCAGCTTTCTTGCTCTTTGTCAGCATATCGTCAACATAGACTTCCATATTGCAACTGATTTGTTCAGCAAAGACTTTGTTCATCAACCTCTGATATGTCGCACCCGCATTTTTCTAACCAAATGGCATAACATTATAACAATAAGTTCACCTAGGGGTAATGAAAGAAGTACTCTCCCTGTCTTCAGATTTCATTTTAATCTGATTGTAGCCAGAATAAGCATCCATGAATCTCAACAGCTCGTGTCCCGAGGTAGCATCGACCAGTTAATCAATTCGGGGCAGTGGAAAGTGATCCTTTGGGCATGCTTTGTTGAGGTTGGTGAAGTCTACACACATCCTCCACTTGTTGTTTTTCTTCTTTACCATCACCACATTGGCTAACCAGTCTGGATATTTAACATCTTCAATAAAGCAGGCTTTCTGTAGTTTCTCGACTTCCTCATGTATAGCTTGATTCTTCTCGGGGCTGAACACTCTTCTTCTCTGCTTTACTAGCTTGATCTCCTTATTCACATTGAGTTCATGACATAAGAAATTTGGATCTATTCATGGCATATCCTCATGGATCCACGCAAAAGTTTGCTTTCTGCTTCTAAGGAAAGTTATCAATTCCTGTTTTAGTGAGGTTTCCAATGACGAACCTATTTGAGTAGTTCGTTCAGGGTTCTCGTCATCCAGAATGATGTTTTCAGTAGCTTCCACCACTTGACCCTTCACGAGTTGCGACTCATCTCTAGGATCCAATGTTTCAATTTTGGCACCTTCATCCACTTGATAGGTAGTAGTTTTTGTCCTTGATTTCTCCTGTTCTTCTTGCTCGGCGGATGAAAGATAGCATTCCCGAGCTACTTTATGATCACCTTTCACAACTCCTACTCCAAAATTTGTTGGAAATTTTAATCACTGATGAACTGTAGATGGTACAGCCTCGAACTTATTCAATCCTCCTCTTCCCATGATGATATTGTATGATCATTGAACATTCTTATCCATCACGAAGAAACGTATTCTTTCTGTTCGACAAGCAGGCCACGTATCAATGAATATATCCAACTAGATCGTCCCAAGTGGTAATACTTTCTCGCCAGCAAAGCCGAGGAGGGTCTATGATAAGGCTCCAATTGAGATAGCTTTAGATTTAAACTATTGAAGCACGAGTAGAATATGATGTCTGCCGAGCTACCATTGTCGACCAGTACTCTTGGAATTATAACCTCCTTCATTCTCATCTTGATCACCAGTGGGTCATCATGAGGATATAGAACACCTGCAAGGTCATTCTTTGAGAAACCAATGACCAATTTCTCTTTATTCGCCTTTCTTGGGCGATCCTCCTCAGCTAGATTTATTCGTTGAATGTACGAGAAAGCTTGAGCCTCACAGAGGTATGCTTTTCTCTCTGCAGTTAGGTCTCCTCCTCCTGCATCTCCACCTGTTATAACATTACAGTCAAATGACCCAAAGCGTATTGAAAATACCTCTCGTTATGGCTGCCTTGGTCTCTTGGGAAGATCGGGGTCGTCTTCGGGATCAAATTCATAGTTTCTTTTCTTGTTCTCCTCTGCTCGACGAGGAGATCTAGACCTCTCTCTTGCTCGGTCGTTGTTTCTTCTTTCGTTTCCACGATTAACATACTTTGATAGCTTTCCTCGTCTGATGAGTGTTTCAATCTCATTCTGAAGAGCTATGTAATTTTTGGTCATATGGCCATGATCTTTATGAAACTCACAATACTTAGCCTTATTCCTCTTGTCAGGGTCTGCCTTCATTTTCTCTGGCCAGTTTAGTTCCTAGTTGTTCTTGATTTCCTCTAAAACATGGTTGATATCCTTTTTCAAAGGAGTATAATTATCATATTTCTTCATCACGTCCCATACCGACCTATTTTTTGAATGTTTGTCATTACCATTGTTCTTATGCTTTTTCTTCTTAGCTTTATCGCCTTCCACCTTGGTTTCTTTGGCATCCATATTCTTCTTCGCAGCCATAGCCTCTTCGGCATTCATAATCTTGGACGCTTTTCCCATCAGGTCTGACATGGTTCTAGGTGGATCTTTGGGCAAAGTATAGTACAACTTGTTGGGTAGTAGTCCACTCATCAAGGCGGTAATCGCTGTCTTCTCTTCATAATCAATGACTTCAAGTTTCTCGTTATTAAACGAGTTATATAATCTCTGGTACTCTCACTAGCCTTTTGTCTAACACTTAACAAATGTGCTACTCGTTTAACTGGCTTTGCCCCAAAATAGAAATTCCCAATGAATAACTCGGCTAGTTGAAGAAAAGTTGAAATCTTACCCCGAGGAAGATTATTATACCATATTTGAGCAGATCCGGTAAGAGTTCCCGACAATGCCCCACATCTCATCTCATCTGGAACAGCATAGATGTCGGCTACACCTTGGTATTGTTCTATATGAAGGATGGGGTCTGTCTTTCCATCATATTTGGGGGTCACAACAGGTGCTTTGAACTTTAATGGTGTTGGAAAATCTACAATGGCCTGGACAAAAGGTGTTCCTCGAACAAAAGTTCGTTGTAGAGGGTTCTTAGCTTTAACCATTTCCCCCAATCTATCCTCCATCCTTTGAATAGAGCCTTTCCATGCATCATTTCCTTCCTCGGGCCTATTGGTTCGAGCAGCTGATCGCGTTGAAGTGGCTTTCTAGGATCTATCTTGACGAGCAGCTGGTCGCGACTGGGCAGATCCTTCCCTTAAGTTTGATGGTCGTCGAAAACTCCTCGATGGGGCTCTAGGAGGACTTTTGCTCCTCCTAGGACCTAATCGATCGAAAGGAGATACTTTGCTTAATCTTTCTAGGGCACTGGTCCTTTCTGGGGAGAGAGTGACACGTTGTTCAGTATCTGTGGCTCTCACTGACGAAGTTCATCCAGGTTGATAAGAAAAATCTTCAGACTCCTCATTGCGATATGAATTAGTAGTCCTAGTATGCGAAAAAGATGCACGAATATTTCTTTGAATATTTCGTGGTCTTGAATGGGTTGGTGCACCTCCATGGAGGGTTTGTATGAGTTGACGCATAGTTTCTTGCATGACGGTCTGGCCCTGAGCCAGATTTATCATTATTCCAGCCAGATCTGGAATATTTGGCGGAGCAAATGGATTTGGAGGGCTTCCAGTGTTTCGATTGCTAGATTCTGGAATATCATCCATTTGTGATGGATTATTTTTTGTGGAAAACGATATTACCAGTCGTTCCCACAAACGGCGCCAATCTGTTGATGTAAAAAATTAGATCATATCTAATTATTCAATCACAGATAAATAAATGAGACAAATAATTTTTAAAGTGGTTCAGTCTTATAAAATGGCCTACGTCCACTGTTATGGTATTGCTGATTGTATAGGAATTCTCGATTACAAGTTATCTTAAGAAATTTCGGTCCCTCTACAATGAGGATTGTACATTGTATTTGTAGCCCTGAGGCTGTAATGTGAAAGGGTAATACATTAAATGATGTACATATGAAAGGGTAATACATTTAATGCCCTTTAAACGTGTGTGTCTGAATGATAAGCATTTAATGAACAGTCAAACTATTGGTGATCCTGCTATTAATGCTTTGTTCGAGGTGCAGCTCGGACCGCTTGAGTTTCTCGGACCGTCTAAGCTTCTCGGTACTCAATAGTTCCTCGAAGAGTTCTTGTTCCTTGGAGTGTATAAGTTCCTCGGGAAGCAGTGTTCCTCGTTGTAGTATGGTTCCTCGGAGCGTGTGAGTTCCTCGGAAGTGTTTGTCGTTGCCACGTAGATTGCCACGTGTCTTCACTTTATTGAGCCATGTCAGCTGACTAAATTTGGTATCAACAATGAGTTCAAAAGAATCTCATCCTGTACCACTTCAAAGGAAGCTTGGGACACTTTAGTTACTGCTCATGAAGGTGACACTGGAGTAAAGGCTGCTAAAACTCAAATGCTCATACAACAGTATAATTCTTTAATTATGTCTGAGACTGAGTCATTTGATGACTTCTATATGTACCTGACTGATATTGTGACCAAACTACATGCTAATGGGATAACATATGACAGATAAGAAATTGTGTCTAAAATTCTAAGATCATTACCACAGAAATTTGATAACAAAAGGTATGCTATTGAGGAAATGTGTGATATCAATCTCACTCCTGAACTACTCAGTAGTAAATTAAGAACTGTGGAAATGGAACTAGAATTTAAGAAACAATTAACCCAGTCCCATTGGAAACAGACTAGTTTCAATCTAAGCTTCTCTTCTAAATTGATTAAGCCTGAGTTTAATACTTCCAATGATGATTCTGATGAGGAATGCGATATAGAGAGTTTGGACAATCAGATTGCCTTAATGTCAAAACAGTTTAAGAAAATCATTAAATTTAGAAACAACATGGCAAATAAACAAGGCAAGTCCAATTATCCAACTCCTTTCAATCACATACCTCATGAGAAAATCCATGACAAAAATCACAAGGACTCTCACACTAGACCTAACAGAGACCTTAAGAAACCTGAATGCTATAGATGTGGTAAACTAGGACACATTGCACAAGACTGTAGAGTTAACTTGAACACTCAAAACAAACACGCTAGAGCCAACATTTGCAAGAAATGGGATGATTCAACTGAATCTGAAAATGAGGAACCTGAGTCATATGATGTTTTTGACCCTTGCATGTCTTTCTTTGCCAAGATTATCTATAATGATGATATGCTTGTGTTTGTTAATGGGGATGAATATAGTAATTCTACTTCTGATGTTTCGAATACTGCTGTTACTGGTTTAGATGCTTTGATTACTGAGAATATTGCTATCTGTTCCTCGGGGTGTGTGAGTCAAAGGGAAAGCGATAATGACGATGTCAATGGGTGTGTGAGTACAAAGAATGAAGCCCTAGGGGTCACTTCACACACTACACTTAGTGACTCGGACAATGAAGACCTCCCAAATATTCACACTCTTTATGCTAAAACTCTCAAGAAAAGCACTAGACTAGAAAAGATTGTGAAAGATATCACTAAGAAGTTAGAAGATCTAAGACTAATGGTTAAACTGAATGCTGAAGAGTATACTACCCAATGTTTGACTCATGAAAGCAAAATCAAAATGTTTGATCAAAAACTCAGAAATTTAAATGAAACAAATGAAATTCTGGAGAAAAAATACAAAGGGACATTGTTAGAATTGGAACAAACTAAAGAAAAGACAGTAACTTTTTTCAAAAAATTTACAAAATTTGAAAATAATTCAAACTGTTTTGATGAATTTGTTGCTAAATCAAAAACCAATTCTGATGATCGAACTGGAATGGGGTTTTGCCCCAATTTGAAGACATAAACAAAATCTTTTGAACCTATCAAGTTTGTGTCAGGAGGCAAAAAGCCTATTGAAACATGCCCAGACTGTCATTCTCTAAAAACTGAGTTTGATTCAAAACATCAAAATTTTAACATTGGGGAATCAAGTTGCTCTAAACATGAAAGTTCACCTAAGGCTAAATACGTCTGCCCCTCTATTAGGAAGAATGAGTCTGCATTCAAGACTGTCACACATAGGAATAGAGTTCAACCTCAAAACTTCTCAAAACCTTTGTTTAGAGACTTTCATAAGGAGACTCCAATTTTGAGCAATATTTATTGCTCTTACTGTGATATATACAGTCACTCTTTTGATAGTTGCTATGCTAGGAGACTAGTTACACCTGTCTATAGTTCTCCTATTTATCAGAACTTTAACTATTCTAGAAGGAGCCGGAACAATTATGTACTTCCTAGACAACCTGACTGTTGACGCAGATAAATGATGAGGATGAGATTGAAGATGAAGATAAACATTCACATCAAACATATATGAGACAAAGATTTTTAAAGTGGTTCGGCTAGGAATAAAGCCTACATCCACTGTTATGTTATTGCTGAGTGTTTGTGGAATTCTTGATTACAAGTTCTCTCAAGAAATTCCGGTCCCCTTGAATGAGGGTGATACAAGGTATTTATAGCCTTGAGGCTGTACATGAAAGGGTCGATACATTAAATGATATACATATGAAAGGGTAATACATTTAATGCCCTTAGACTTGTGCGTCAAGGATAATCATTTAATGAACCAGTTGGACTGTTCGTTATCTGGCAATCAATGCTGTGGCCGAGATGCAGCTCGGACCGTCTGAGTAACTCGGGTATGTTGATCTTCCTGGTATTCAAGAGTTCCTCGGAGAGGTATGTTCCTCGGAGAGGTATGTTCCTCGGAGCCTGTGAGTTCCTCGGAGCCTGTGAGTTCCTCGGAGAGGTCTGTTGTTGCCATGTAGATAGCCAGGTGTCTTCGTATGATTGGTCCACGTCAGCAGATTAAATTTGGTATCAACAGAAGCCCCCAATGCTTCATGCTTGATGGTTTACTTGAAAGGATGGAGTATTTTATTTTGCAGTGTTGCTCGGTGCTCGTGAAATTCTTGATCTACCTTCTTGATTTGTTGGACATAAAGGGCATTATCTCCTGGACGACATATGATGCCGTTTGTATCTTATCATAATCTTCAAGTATGTTGATTGGTTTGTTAGCCGACCTACTGCATTCTGTGAGCTAGTGGTGGACTCTGCTCGGGGACGATCAAGAGCTGCTCGGGGACGAGCAAGAGTTGCTCGGACAGACCATCTGTGATGAACATCAGAATACTGAAATATCTTAACTTCATAAAATTCCCATTATGCTTTGGATGATCTTCCTGCTGGCGAGGAACCTGTTTCAAAATCAGAGGGAGAGAAACCAATAGAGTAGGAATCTCAATGTAATAGTTAGTACACAATTTAATATCAATGTAATAAATTTGCATAATTCATTTTGAATTCAGTGAAAGAATTTCATTTTTGTTCGCAAATTTGAATTTGCTATTGTTTTGTAAATATCAAACACTTTATTATTTGTGCTTGCATAACAATATTGTATGGTTCATCGACCAAAAAAAAAAAAAAAAAAATTATAAGTATTAGTAATGTTGCTCGATCACTTAATAATAAAGTAATGAGTATAATTTATTCAAAGTGTTTCCAACCAACCAAGGTGGATAAATAATGTTTGTCGACCAACTACGGTTGATGGGTTCAACCATACTTGGTATAGTTTGGAATATTTTGTTCTTTTAAAGAACTTTTTGTAATAATGTTACCTCCCGACCAACATAAGTTGTAATGCGAGAATATATAAAGTCTTACCAACCGTAGTTGATCATACTGGTGTATACCTCCTAGCCAAAGGAGTAGTAGGGTTCTTTAGAACTTTTTGGCTCCTTAGAGCATGTCCTCCTAACCAAAGGAGGTTGGCTACTTATAGCACTTTTGCTCCGTAGAGCGCTCCGTAGAGCTTATCCTCCTAACCAAAGGAGGTTGGCTACTTATAGCACTTTTGCTCCGTAGAGCGCTCCGTAGAGCTTATCCTCCTAACCAAAGGAGGTTGGCTACTTATAGCACTTTTGCTCCGTAGAGCGCTCCGTAGAGCTTATCCTCCTAACCAAAGGAGGTTGGCTACTTATAGCACTTTTGCTCCGTAGAGCGCTCCGTAGAGCTTGACTCCGTAGAGCATGGCTCCGTAGAGCATGGCTCCTTAGAGCAGTCTTCTTGGTTGATCCTGTAACATCCACAGGTTGATCAGCGAGCAATTTTTGTTTCTCAGGAGTATTAAGATCAGTAAACTCTGCTATAGCTTGTATTAATGGCATGTCGGTATGCATGGTATGGGCCTGGAAACACAGCCTCCTTCTTCTATTTGCTTTAATTAATGCCACTGCCAATTTTTCCAGCTTTGGGTATCTGATCTCTGCACCTCTTCTTTCGTTTTTGGGGATCGCAACCCTAAAAGGGCTTTGATCTTGTCTGGATTTGCTTCAACGTCTCGCTGGTTGATGATGTACCCGAGGAACATTCCATCCCGTACTCCAAATGTGCACTTCGTCGGGTTGAGTTTCATTTGGTATTTATCCAGTTGATCAAAAGTTTGACTCAAGTCAACCAAATGATCAGCAGTTTTCTTGCATGTCGTCAACATAGACTTCCATACTGCAACTGATTTGCTCGGCAAAAACCTTGTTCATTAGCCGCTGTTATGTCGTTCCCTGTCTTCAGGTTTCATTTTGATCTGGTGTTAGCCAGAGTAAGTATCCATGAGCAACTCGTGTCCCGAGGTAGCATCCACTGCTTTGTTGAGATCGGTGAAATCAACACACATTCTCCATTTATTGTTTTTCTTCTACCCGACAAGGAGATCTAGATCTCTCTCTGGCTCGGTCTTCATTTCCTCTTGTGTAGCTTGATTCTTCTCGGGGCTGAATGCTCTTCTTCTCGTATATCATGTCAATAAGTGGCTCAGCTTCTATCCACTTAGTAAAATAATCTACTGTGATGACGAGGTATTTGAATATTCCTCGAGTCGTCGGCAATGGTCCAACCAAATCAATCCCCATATGGTAAATGGCCAAAGGGAGTTATGGGTGTCAACAATGCTTGTGGAATTCTTCGGATGGAGGAAAAGCGTTGGCACTTGTCACATTTCTTGGCATAGGCTTATATAGTTAGCTCTCATCGTCGGCTAGTAGTATCTCTGCGTCATCACCTTTTGCAAAAGTGTCCGACCTGCTACATGGGCTCCACAGGACCCTTCATGGATCTCTTTAACCAATTTTTTCACCTCGGAGGAATGTACACATCTTTGCAAACCTGCCATAATTCCTCGTCTATACAAAATACCATTAATTAATACATACCGAGCAGCTTTAAACTTCCATTTCTAGGCAGCGAGATTATCCTCCGGTAATTGTTCCTCCTCAATATATGCTCCGACTTTCTAATACTTCAATTGGTATCGTTCTTCGCAGCTCGGTACAAGTAGCTGATGCTAATCGGGCCAATGCGTCTGCTCTAGCATTCTCCATCCTCGGTGTCCTCACCAATTGAATAGCATCAAATTCTGTCAATAACTCCATCACCTTTGCATGGTACTTGACCATCGACTCTCCATTCACTGCATATATTCCCATCATTTGATTCAATTAATTGAGAATCACTGAAAACAATTACTTGCCGTGCCTCCATGACTTTCGCCAAATGAAAACCTGCTATCATAGCATCATACTCAGCCTCATTATTGGAAGCTTTGAATTGGAATCCCAAGGCATATTCCATGTCAATATCATCTGGGGTGTTTAAAACAATCCCTGCTCCACAACCAGCTGTGCAAGATGATCCATCTACATATAATCTCCATGTAGGTACCTCGTCTTCAAATTTCTGGTCTGACAGAGTTCCTCGGGGGAATACTTGTCGCTTTCTTTCATCATGTCGTGATACTTCTGAATACACCTCTTGAATTTCAATATACCTCCTGAACTTCAATATTCCTCCTGAACTTCAATATATCTCCTGAACTTCAATATTCCTCCTGAACTTCAATATACCTCCTGATTAGTCGGGGTTGAATTTGATGCTCGACTGCATGATGATATAAGAATGTGCCACCAAATGAACAAATATATCTGTAATATAAGCCCCCAACTGTGGAATGTGAACTTTGAATGAGATTTATCGACCAATACCAACCGGAGTTGGATTTTATCTACCAACCGAAGTTGGATTTTTTCTACCAACCGAAGTTGGATTTTGTCTACCAACCGGAGTTGGATTTTTTCTACCAACCGAAATTGGATTTTATCTACCAACCGGAGTTGGATTTTGTCTACCAACCGGAGTTGGATTTTATCTACCGATCAGAGTTGGGGGTAATTGATAATAAATGATAAAGACTTCCTCGGAGCTGACCAACAGATTGTTGGGAATAAGATAATATAAATACTGGAGACCTCCTCAGCGCTGACCAACAGATTTGTTGGGAATAAGATAATACAAATGCTAGAGATCTCCTCGGCGCTGACCAACAGATTCGTTGGGAATAAGATAATATAAATGCTGAAGACCTCCTCGGTGCTAACCAACAGATTCGTTGGGAATAAGATAATATAAATGCTGGAAATCTCCTCGGCGATGACCAACAGATTGTTGGAAATAAGATATAATAATTGCAGGATACCTCCTCGGCGATGACCAACAGATTGTTGGGAATAATATAAATGCAGGATACCTCCAACAGATTGTTGGGAATAAGATAATATAAATGCTGGAGACATCCTTGGAGCTGAATAAGATACAATAAATGTTGGAGACATCCTTGGAGCTGAATAAGATATAATAAATATTTGTCGAGCTCCATGCTGAAATGAGAATAGAATATGCATCCAAATAGATATAAAGAATAATTAAAAATAATAAAGTGCCTCGCCGATCAGTCGAGGTAAAATCATATAATGCCGAACAAGAATAAGATCTTTCAGAACATAATAATATGGCCGAGAATGTTGTCAGGCCTGAATATAAATAAGAATTATCCGAACGAATGTTGTAATTCTCGTTAAAGCTGAATAAGTATCCTGTCGAGGCATAATTGCAGAATGCCGAATAAGAATAATATTTTCCAGAATATAAGAATATGGCCGAGAACTTTGCTGGGCCTGCATATAAATAAGAATTACCCCGACCAACTATCCGCTGGGGGTGAAATATAATAAATGTTACATTTCTCCTCAAAACTGAATATGATAATAAGTATCTCGCCGAGCTCCATGTTGAGATGAATATAGAATATGAATCCCAATGGATATATAGAATAATTTGTGCTGGAGCAGATATCTGGGCAATAATAAAATCAATAGTTCCTCGCTGAGGTGAAATTTCATACTGCCGAGCTATGATAATATTTTTCAGAAGAGTAAGATTATTTCCGAGCATTCGTCGGAGTTGAATCTTGTACCTGTAAAAATTAATATCTTGCTCTACCATTTTTGTAGGCTGAATTGATTAGTCATGAGAATGATTTACTCATCCAATCAATATATGATATGTATCAGCATAAAAATTTCAAAATATGAAATAATATGTTTTATGCCAAATGTGTGTGAGATGGACAAATTATTATCAAATATGCATCATAAGTAAGACGTAAAGTTTTTTGTAAATTTATTTAATCTCCAACAACCAATCAGGTATTAGTTGCTGTTTAAAAATATTTATCACTTGGTTTTAAAAATATTTTTGGGGTGATCATAAGTTAAAAAAAAAAAAAAAAAAAAACTTAAGCCCCCTGCTTGTCCCCAAGCCGAACTCGTGTTTAAAGAAATATCAGGGGTATTTAGCATTTTTTTAATACCCCAAGATTCTACTGCTGCCGACAAACAAAATGGATGTTGCCGACCAACATTTAAGGATATCTCAAATTATAGAATATATGGTTGGATGACCAGAATATATCGAATCTTTAGATCAAAAAATAACATTCGATGTAAAATTTAAGCCTTAAGAATGTTAATTAAATGAATAAATAAATAATCCACTAGATCGTGTGATTTCGACGAAGAAATCTTGTGATGTGATGAACGAGGGGCCAACATATCAAATTTGTGCCCAGACTTTTTTACAAGAGGTGGGTAATGATTTTTCAGGTGAGAGAAAATTATTTTTTATATTGATCCCTTTATATTCCCAATTTGGAGAGATAAAAATATGGTGAATGATTAAAGTTATTACCAAATAAAAAATCAATCAATTTGACTTTATTGACATAGATGGAAGATGAACCAATTATTTATATAGTTCATAAAAATGAATGCAAAGAGACTCAAACTTAAAGAGAGAGAGAATATATATGGGTCATGATTTCCATGAGAAGACTTTTCATTGTCTTTAACCTTTTCCCATTCTTTTATTAAAAATATGCTGGGAATTTGAATAGACATCAAAGATCTTACAAAATTTATTTCAAAATCAACAATGAAAATGATTAAATCTTACCACCGTCATATATATTGGCATATGTAATCATTTACAATATTTATTTCATGATATAAAATTAGAACTTGAGAATCAAGCAAAGAATTATGATTTATGAAATCTACTATTTTTCAGATTTCTAAATAAGAATTGATCTAATAGTTATGATTTAAAAATCATGATACGCAACAATTTGCAGATAAAAATGGATGATTAATTTATGTATATAAACATAAAAATCATGATTGAATCAGAAGATGTATGTATAATTGATCATACGTAGAGAAAATAAAAACTTAGCTTTTGGTGGAGAACAACGCTTGTAACACGTTCCCACAGACGGCGCCAATCTGTTGAAGACAGAAAATGGCCACTGCCATTTTAGTGGCGTCAACAGCAGATAAATGATGAGGATGAGATTGAAGATGAAGATAAACATTCACATCAAACATATATGAGACAAAGATTTTTAAAGTGGTTCGGCTAGGAATAAAGCCTACGTCCACTGTTATGTTATTGCTGAGTGTTTGTGGAATTCTTGATTACAAGTTCTCTCAAGAAATTCCGGTCCCCTTGAATGAGGGTGATACAAGGTATTTATAGCCTTGAGGCTGTACATGAAAGGGTCGATACATTAAATGATATACATATGAAAGGGTAATACATTTAATGCCCTTAGACTTGTGCGTCAAGGATAATCATTTAATGAACCAGTTGGACTGTTCGTTATCTGGCAATCAATGCTGTGGCCGAGATGCAGCTCGGACCGTCTGAGTAACTCGGGTATGTTGATCTTCCTGGTATTCAAGAGTTCCTCGGAGAGGTATGTTCCTCGGAGCCTGTGAGTTCCTCGGAGAGGTATGTTCCTCGGAGCCTGTGAGTTCCTCGGAGAGGTCTGTTGTTGCCATGTAGATAGCCAGGTGTCTTCGTATGATTGGTCCACGTCAGCAGATTAAATTTGGTATCAACACTGACAAAAACTCTAATTATTGGAAGAGAAAGACCAAACCTAAAAGAACATTTCCTAGAAGGATTCCTAAGCACTTTCCTAAACCAAATGCTCAAGTTTTTCATAAAACTCAAAATCATGCGCAAAACACTTTTCAGGAAAAATCTAATGCTCGCAAATTTTATCAATTGAGAGCTAATAAGCGCAAAATGAAAACTAGAGCAATTTGGGTTAGAAAAGATGATCTATTACCTCTGATGAAGTGTAACATAGTTATTACTGCTTTAAAAGCTGAACACACATCATCTGGTTGGTATTTAGATTCTGGATGTTCTAAGCACATGACTGGGGATGAAACTAAACTTTTAAACAAAACCAGCTTTGCTGGAGGTAAAGTCATTTTTGGTGATGGAGTTTAATCTCAAATCATAGGCAAAGGAACTCTCCAAGAAGATGGACTTCCTGTTCTTGAAAATTTCCTTCTAGTTAAAGGTCTTAAGGCAAATCTACTTAGCATATCAAAATTTTGTGACTCTGATCATACTGTTACCTTTTCAAAGAACAATTGCAAAATTTTAAACGAGAAAGGTGAAAGCATAATTACAGGATTCAGAACTCCTGACAATTGCTATACTGTCATGAATAATTCTGAAATCTGTAATGTTGCTAGAATGGATGACAATGAGATAACAGAATGGGTCATATAAATTACGATAATCTGAGTAGACTGACCTCTCAGGAAATAGTTAGAGGAGTTCCTAAAATCAAACCCATTCCTAACATTGTCTGTGGTTCCTGTCAGGAAGGGAAAATTGTTAAGTCACCTCATAAGAAAGTTAATGATATTCTTACCTCTAATACCTTGGAGCTCATTCATATGGACCTAATGGGTCCCTCCCAAACTGTTAGTCTTTGTGGACACAGTTATACTTTAGTTATGGTTGATGACTTCACCAGATTTACTTGGGTAGCCTTTTTAAAACAAAAGTCTGACACTTTTCAATCTTTCTTAAAAATTCTTCTTCGGATTGAAAATGAAAAGGACACTCAAGTAAATAGAATTTGTAGTGATAGAGGTGGTGAATTCAAAGACACTGGTATTATTGTATACTGTGACTATAATCGTTACAAACATGAATTCAGTGCTCCTAAGACTCCTCAACAAAATGGGATTGCCGAAAGAAAGAATCGTACTCTTCAAGAGATGGTACGTGTTATGTTACATGCCAAGAATTTTCCTAAGTACTATTGGGTAGAATCTATTCGTATTGTCTGTCACATCATAAATTGGGTCTATCTTAGAAAGAATTCCAAACAAACCCCTTATGAACTTTGGTACAAGAAAAAGCCCAATCTTAAGTACCTTAGAACTTTTGGTAGTACTTGTTATGTATGCAAAGATAGGGAACACTTGTCTAAATTTGAGGGCCGAGGAGATAAAGCTATATTTTTAGGATACTCGCCTAACAGTAGAGCCTATCGAGTGTATAATCTTCGCACTAAAACCTTGATGGAATCCATAAATGTAATTGTGAGTGACACTACTATAGAGAGTAAGATTGGTGAATCAACTATTGAGGAAGAGTCTACAAACATTTTAGAAAATAACTCTCCTAAAATAGATGATTCATTATCAATTGAGACACCTGAAGTACCTAACTCGGTTTCTAAAGATAATCCCATAAATAACGTAGTTGGTAACCCTAGTGAGCCAGTGCGTACAAGATCCCAACTAAGAAACTATGCACATTATGCATGTTTTGTTTCCCTAGTGGAACCAAAGAATGTAAATGAGGCATTGAACGAATCTCACTGGATTTCTGCTATGCAGGAAGAACTTCTTCAACTTGTCATTCATGATGTTTCGTATCTTGTTCCTCGTCCTGATCACAAAAAGGTTATTGGCACACGTTGGATTTTTAAAAATAAGTCAGATGAAAATGGGATAATCATTAGAAATAAAGCTAGATTAGTTGCTCAAGGATACTCTCAAATTAAAGGAATAGATTTTAACAAGACCTTTGCTCCTGTTACTCGGTTAGAATCTATTCGTCTGCTCTTGGCTATAGCTTGCCACATGCATTTTACACTTTACCAAATGGATGTCAAATCTGCATTCCTTAATGGAATATTGACTGAAGAGACCTATGTAGAACAACCTAAAGGGTTCATTGACCCTCAATATCCAAATCATGTATTTCGTCTCAAAAAGGCTTTGTATGGCCTTAAACAAGCACCTAGAGCTTGGTATGAGCGTCTTTCCAGTTTCCTCTTAGATAAAGGTTTCAAAAGAGGTGGAAATGATCAAACTCTTTTTGTCAAACATTTTGACAAACACATCATTATTGCTCAAGTTTATGTTGACGATATTATCTTTGGATCAACTTCTCCCTCGGAAGTGAAATCCTTCTCTGAAACTATGCATAAGGAATTTCAAATGTCCCTTATGGGGGAGTTACAATTCTTCTTAGGCCTCCAAGTCAAACAAAATTCAGAAGGATTATTTGTATCGCAATCCAAGTACGCTTTAGAGATAGTAAAGAAATTTGGCCTCGAGAGTGCTAAAGATGCTAAAACGCCCATGAGTACTACGTTAAAACTTTCTAAATATGAAAATAGAAAATCCGTAGATCCTACTCTATATCGTAGTATGATAGGAACCTTACTATATCTTACTGCCTCGCGTCCTGATATTATGTATGTTGTGTGTGTTTGTGCTCGTTATCAAAATAATCCTAAAGAGAGCCATTTGAATGCTGTTAAACGTATCATTAAATATGTAAAAGGCACTTTGAATCTAGAACTTTGGTACACTAATGACACACCATGCACTATAATTGGGTACACTGATGCTGACTGGGCTGGGTGTACTGATGATAGTAAAAGCACATCAGGAGCATGTTATTATATAGGTAATAACTTGGTAGGATGGAGTAGTAAGAAACAAAACTGCACATCACTCTCGACAGCTGAATCTGAATACATAGCCACTGGCAGCTGTTGTGCTCAATTACTGTGGCTTAAACAAATGCTAAGTGATTATGGTATTCAAGAAAACCAATTGCATCTCTATTGTGATAATCAAAGTGCGATTAATATTTCTAAAAACCCTGTTCAACACTCGCGAACAAAGCACATAAGAATTAGACATCACTTTATACGCGAATTGGTTGAAACTAAGGAATTAGAAATCAATTATCTTCCTACTGATTTGCAACTCGCAGATATGTTCACCAAACCTCTTGATTATAATAGATTCATTTCCTTGCATAAATCTATTGGTATGGTTTGTGCTGAGTAATACCTTTGCTGATTATCCAAGTTTTTCCCTTTGTCCATTTGAGACAAAATGGGGGAGAAATTTGAGTCGTTATGAATACTTGTATATATGCTAAACTGCTTGATCTTAGTGATTCATTGCAGGTTTTTGTACAGTTTTTCTCAACTGATGTAATAGGGTATTCAATTGTTAATAGTTGAGTTATGTACTTTTGTTTTCTAGGATTTGGGTAGATCGAATCTTTATAGGAATAGGTTTTTCTTATCTTTTTGTCGCCCTACGTGTCCTAGTTGACTCAAAGGAGATTTTATCTCATATTTCCAAAGGGGGAGATTGAAGCACCTTATACTCTTGAATCACTTGAGTCTATATTGCATAAGTGCTCATCTAGTTTGGAAATTGTGACAAAATTATGTCCATCCTAGAAACCAAAGAACCTCAGAGCTTGCATTTCTATTTCATCTTTGATTGAAGGGATCTAGACCTAATTGCCAACACTCACACACAGTAGAATGCATCATTTACATGTCACATTGCATATTTATGTGTGTACATATGTTGAGTATGTTTAAATCCCCAAATTTAATTTTTAAATATTTTTTGGGATTTTTTAAAACATTTTAAAAATATGATTTTATTAATAAAACTTGGTTTTAAAAGGTTATGGGGTAAATCTGCTATTTTAGAATGTTAGTTTAACTGTCTAAAGTTGGTTTGGGTAGAAACCAAAAGTGGTAGAGACTTCAGGGTTTACCTTGTAATTACTTTAGATGCGCGTTTTATCTCGTGTTATTGGCCAACATTTGTTGCCCTTTGATTGGTGGGAAGTGTGTTTCTTTAAAGAGAGTAAAACAACGCCTGTTTCCAACCCTTGGATCATTTGTGATCAACGATCTGCATGCGCCCCTTTATAATCCCTGTGAATCCCTTTTAAACCAATTAGGTGAGTTTTAATCACCGCATATTGTGAGCCCTTGGATTAAAGTCAATCTATCTTGACTCAATCTGGACCCTTGATTTTGGCCCTCGTTCTCGAACCTTCTCAACCTCCTATAAAAGGAGCCCTTTACTCAGCTTTTTGAGACTTTTGCCATTTTGTCCTTTGAGAGAAAAGAAAGATAGAGTAGAGAGAAGAGAGAGAGAAGAGAGAAACCAGAGAGAGAAAGAGTTAGAAACCCTAACCCTAACCCTAAATCGTCTACACAGTTCAAACAAAATATAAACCTTCAAACCTTTATACTTTACTAAACACAACCTTGAGTGTTTGAGTATCTTAAAAGATGATTTGAGAGTTGGTTTGTTGCTGTAACCTCTTCTTCTTTGGATATTATTTTCAACTTAATCATTTTCTTAGATCTGTTGTTCTTGTATATAGAAATTTTCAGATCTGAGTTTTTCATGATATATTACACTTAGTTTGCATGTTTGTTTCTCAGCTTGAGAAATATTTTATTGATTCGTTTTCTATAAATGTTTTTAACTTTGAAATCAACAAAAATGTTTTCTGTTTCTAGTTCTCTTAAAACTAAACCTTTGACCTAGTTTGGAATCACACTTTGAGGTTTTCAATCTCGAAAATCTTTTCAAAACTCTGAGATTGATTAAGATCTTGACTGTCTTCTAAGCAAGATATCCGTGGATTCTGGGATTGATTTAAAGGTCAAAATAGGTTCAAAGTGTTGTGAGAAGAGGGAAAAAGAAAAATCATAGCATATAGACTTATATGTAATTTTCTAGGACTGTTTGTACTTAATAAGTGTGAGTGTGTGCATGCACGTGTTAGAGAGCACCTCCACAAACACTTTCACACTACAACACGAAAAGTGTTGGTAATAAGATCTTGAGAAAAAGAGTCGACGTAAAGAGCTTGAACAAATTGGAGTTAATAAACTGAGAGGACAACATCAACAATCAGAACTGCAGAGAAGTTATAAGGACACCAGAGGGTACATTCCTAAACTTATATAGGTCTGAGTTGTATGCATGTTTGTTATATAGTTTGTAACTGTTAAATTTGTTTATAGTGGATTTTTGTTTTACTCCGTAGAGGGAGTCGTGGATGTTTCCTCAATTGGTGAGGTTTTACCACGTAAAAATCTTGTACTTAATCTTCCTACATCTTCTCATCTCTTTCTTGGTTGTGTTAGGTTTTAAAGTTTGTTTAAAACTATTTTATAAACCTGTTAGTAAAATCTTGAATAGATCTTGTACATACTGTTTTGTTAAACACATCTTGTGTTCAAATAGTTTTGGTTTTTCAAGAAAAGAGTTTCCTCAAAAAATAGTTCGGAGTTACTTAAATAGTTTATTTTTAATAAACGGCTTTAGTAACAGAATTTCAGAACTATTTTACAGAAATTTTATCCATGAAAACTACTACTCCTATCCTTCCTTTAAATCAAACCCACCCATTTCCATTGAGTAAGCAGCGATTGGTCCAATGATCAACAGTTTTCTCAACTAGAATCATGACCGTTGCATTATCGGTAATTCGATAGAGATGTCCATGGATATACCCATCCTCGTTCCTCACTACTCTTTGCACACAAGTAGGTGAAAGGGTCAATCACGGACATGAATGTTCTTACAATAGCGTCCCCTCGGTTAAACTCGTTCCACTTGGCATTCCATGCCACGACTAAACTCTCTGACAGGTTTTCTACTAGGCGCATCGGCTACCCCATCCACATTTTCTTAGCAAAAGGGAATATTCGATCGATGGTCCTTCACGATCTCAAACTCATTGCTCGTGAAAAGACCCAAATTTCATGCCCAGGAAGTAGTGCCTCTATTCCTTAAGGCGAATACTACCGCTACAAACTCTTTGTCAAGCGGGGGATAATATTTCTCACGAAGTTTAAGTTCGGGAGACGCACAAATAATGGGTCCATGCTCCCGCATTAATACTCCCCGTTCCTCATGATGACTTGTTCGTTAAATCCACTCTTGATCTAAACAACACGAGTGCAGGAGAAAAGTCAGCTCATACTTCAACTCCCCAAAAGGTAGGTTACCAGCGTAACACTCTATCTAATAGAGGCCCCACCACGATAACCTACCATTCCGAATAGCTCGAGATCCCATGCTTCACATTCTAGAGACCGAATCTTACTTAGAGTTAACCCACAAACCTATTGTGGTTAACTCCCTACCACCTTCCTAAAATAACGTCACATGCCCTAAGGTCCTAGCGTCCTAAAAATCCTAAGGTCGAGTTATATTCTATCTAAGTCGTATAGGTCCTACCCTAATGACATCCCTAGTGTCCAAGACCTTTCTCAACTTCCGACATTCGCTCGGGTTCATGCATGGGACATCTTGCCGAAGCAAAATCCAAACAAGGAACCCTCCCGTTACACTACTACCTTGCATTGTAGGTCGTTAAGAACTAATGGTCTAAGACACATAATCGGGATCGACAGAATCCTAACTCATAACTCTACCAATACATATTTACTTATAAGTTTCCATAACAACCAACTGAGGCATTTACTTTCTGTAAGATGCCATAAATACTTTATCCCAAAATACACATATACCTCTTTATAAATGGCCTTCTCATTAAGGCACAACCATAAGTCTCTATCGGACTTTCATATCTTGGTCTTCCCCACATCGATCAGAGGAAAACTATCATAGTGCTCATACATCGTACATCAACTTAGCCCTTAATCACTCAATTACGTGATTCTTGGCTAAACCTTCCAACCCAACACTCAGCCATAAAAAGAAAGAAAGGAAAGAAAGAAAGAAAGAAAAATGCAGCATCTCTCCACTTTCAACGTCGTTAAGGTTCATGCGCGGAGTGTCTCGCAAAGAGAAATCCAAACAAGGAACCCCTCTGACACAATCCCCTTAACTTGTTGGTCGTGTAGATAAGGCAATATCATACACAAATAAAGCAAGCAAATAATAATAAATCAAAACAAACAAAGAAAAACAAATAAGAATGAAAACCACCTCTATAAAATCTCGACCTGTATCCAGGAGAGATATTATAGAACCACTAGCTCTTTCTAGAACTAGAAATAGTATAGCCTCGCAATTTATTCGCTTGCTATCACACCAACCCAACCAAAAATACCTCTACTCGTATATTACATATAATACAAGTAGCACATACCACACATATCACCACTCTCCCCATAACGAGTGAAAAGGAAAATATAGAACTTCCCTATCCTGGAAGCCATATAGATATACTTACTATCATAATATTGATAGCATCGTAGACTCAAATTTACACACCCGAATCTAGGCTTAACACCATATTACTCCATCTTATCATAAGGTATGCACCACTCACATCTAAGTTGGAAATTCCCACCATCAAAATAGCCAATCTCCTTGGCCACTACCAATGGTTCCAAGACACATCATTCTAGTCTTATCTGAATCAAACTACTTCCATTAATGCCCTAACTAGGCATCCTATTCTTGCCCTTGTTCTCCAATCGACAAGATCAAAATGCGTAGTTCCCTTAATTTCTTCAGCAAGGAGAACATTCTACCAGCCTCTCTGGCCTTATCTCCACGAGTCTTCCCCGGGTGGATGTCCACCAATGGGGTCTCATAAACACTACTTATCCAAAAGTGTTAGCAACACTTACTAACGAGCCTATCATTTCCACTGAAAGGCCCTCTCTATGGGCAAAACATTCTGCCCCTCCATAAAGAGGCGACTACCATTCCCTCCACTTCCACCTTATTCCAATGGGTGAAAGTTTTTCCTCCAATCCTCACACTTGGGCACTTCTATACCCATTTCTAGGCCAGACTTCGGGCCTTATTCTCTCACCAAATGAGATTACTCTTCCTCTATCCAACCGAACTTCAACATGTGGTCCTTGTCAAGGACCTCTCAATTTCGAATTGACGTTGCTTGGAATCCCAAGAATAGTACCACTCTCTACCGACATCGATACTTGGGAAAACTATTTCCACTGTACTTAGTAGTCACGACAACAATATAAAATAATGCTACAAAGGGTGAGACCTCCAAAGCGTCCCTTATCCCCGACCATAACCCACAACTTATAGTAATCCCATCATATGACGCCTTCACAATGGCCTCCCCTAACTCCCTTCATCTGACGAATTACAAGTCTCACACGAACACGCAGAAGATCTTTGGGGTTCTCGTATCATAGCAGGAGAATGGAATCTCACAACAGAATTCAACGACCTTAATCTTAAGGCTCTACATCAAATAGAGAGAAACACAAAAGACGTAGAACATCCACACCGATTGCTAAGGACTCTAGAACCTGATGCTCTGATACCATCTGTGACAACCCGCCTACTAAAATAATAGGTGGCCAGCCCAATACTCTAATATTCACAGGAACCATAGATGGTCCATTCTCAGCATCACTGTCGATCAAAATAATAGTACGAGATAACCACCAATCATTTTAGAAAAATGGACTATCAATTTAAAATTTAGTAAGTAAAAGAAAAACACTTAGACAATCCCATTTGCAAAAACGGTGGATATCAAAAACCGATGAATAAAGAATGACAGTATAATAAATAATCACCGAATAAGCTATCGATGAACAGACAAATACAAATAATTACACCGAGTATTACATTTCAATATTTACAATATAATAAATGAGTGCAATGCATTGGGCAACACGCCCGAATAAATAACTGAACATAACTAGAGTACAATAGAAAGAAGCGTCTAATACAATTAACGTACAACATCCGCAATATGCTGTAGCTCCATGACCACTGGAATGGAAATGTAAATTTGGGTGTCCATGCGGAAGAGCCCCTGTACAGCAAAGAGTATATGCAGAAACAAATAAATATATACGGGTTAGGGCCCGATTTGATATGATTACCATGTGACTAAAATGCATGACAGTTAAGTGCGTATTTCTCTCGCAATTACAATAATATTTCTCACCTTTCAGTCTAAAAGCAACCTAGCGCACTATCATGAGATGCTCTAGTTAACCCAAGTACTAAGGGCTAACTTCTCCCCAGTCTCAACACTATGCCCTATTCGTGCGTGGGGTGTCTCGCAAAGCGAAATCCAAACAAGGAACCCCCCCGATACATTACTATTTAGGCAAGATTGATCGTTGAGATCCATTAGACCCTTAGCACGTTAACAATATATATATATATATGTATGTGTGTGAATATGATCTACAGCTACTCAAGAAAACTTAATTTATTCCATTCACCATCTAAAAACAGAATTCCTAATTATTTCTTTAGGAATATATATAAATGGTACAACATTTTATCAAATGTTTACCATTTCAATCTCATAACTCTATATGTGCCATTCCTATTTCTTTCTTAGGAATATACAAAAATGTTACAACATTTTATCAAATGTTTACCAATTAATCTCATTTATACAATTTCTTTACCAATTTTACTTCCTTTCTTCCATCCAGGAAGAATACATTTTTAAAGAAAGTTTTATTAACATAAAAATGCTTTATCCTTTATCATACAACTCCACTTCCTTTCTTCCATGCAGGAAGTGTAATCAAAAGTCATTTTTATTAACATAAAAATAATTTTGTACCATATATCCCATTTCCCTTCTTCCATCCACAAAATGTAATTAAAGCCAATTCATTATTATGAATTGCTTTAATAAATCTAAGACCATCCCTCCGGGTTTCCCCACTGGACGCGGCCCTAAATGGCTATCATCTTCCAGGGCCTATCTATACAAGACAACCTAGGACCCTACCAACGTGGGGAAGCGGCCATATTGCCTGCGGGAAAGTCAAGACCACACCCAGAATCCCCTAACCAGCGCAGTAATATAAATGCCCATATGTCCTAGGGACTATATCCACCCTGCATTCATTAGCCAGGGGGCTTCACCACACGTGCGCAACTTCCCTTATGATAGCGATTTAGGGAGGTGTGTAATCATAAATCAACATTTATGAAAACCATTACTTTTCCTTTTAAAAACATCCAATTTTACATTTTCAAAATCATCTGTACTTATTCATTTCGTACCACATTTTATATTATGCATTTCTTATTCATTAAGTTATGTTTAGTAATGACCTAAAACCCCAAAGTGCCACTAACTTCAAACAAGCCCCCAAGAGTTCATATAATTTCACAAACCCTCAAAGTGAATCTCCATAAAGGAGTGTCTCCCAAAAGGCTCAACATTAGTATTTTAACTTTAAATTTATCTTTAGGTTAACCTCCTATACCAATCGGACATTAACCTATACAAGATAGCCCTCGGGTAAGCCCAAATATCCATCTTAACCTAGGACATTAGTCTACCCAATAAAAGCCTCTAGGACTCCACATTACTTCCCAAAGGAAGGTTCCTAAACCTCGAACCTAAAAGAAAAGGGCTAAAACAAAACTAGAAAAATCTCACATTTTCAGAAGGGGTCGATCAATCGACCCCTGGCCGTCGATCGATCGAAGGCCTCAATCGATCGGTCCCCCAGGCTCGATCAATCGATCCTGACGGACAACTTCTTTCGTGAGAAGCTGTTTCGGCCATTTCCGAAGCCTCTGAGCTTCTACCCGCTATTTCAACCAACCACAACAACAAATATCACTACAAAATTATTTCTACACATCAAATAACTAATTATTTCTCTTCAAATCAAATTTAAACATAAGATTAAGGGTTTAATCACCAAAATCAGCAAATACCCATTAAGGGTTTAAACCTCCAAAAACTTAACTACACATGCAGATTTATCACATTAAATCAATATCTAGCAAGTAAGAAACTTTCCTCGAGGTTCGTAGTCTCGGATCACCTCCGGTAGCAACGGATTCCAACCCAAATCTTCCATTATCTCTCTTTCTCTCCATTTCTCTCGACCCTCTCTTCCCTCTCTCTCTCTCTCTCTCTCTCTCTTTTGGCTTCTCTCAAAAAAATGAAGAAAATGAAAGGGGGTGGGGAACTTATACGGGTCTCTAAAACATAAATCCCCACTTTAAATTGCTAATACACCACTAAAATGACTCGTAGCCACTTAATTGAGTCCTAACCCCTTAAAAATGCCCAAATCTAAAAACTACAACGTGGCACTCATTTCAACTATCTCGACTATTCTAAAAACAGCCGCACCCCCTATTTTGGCATTTGAAATAACGTGAACTATTTTTATGTTCTAAATTTCATTTTATTTCATAAATTATACCCAAATTTATTTATGAGTCATAACCGTCGTTTTACATATAACGACGCAATATATCACAATATAATGCTATTTACCTTCTCATAATGGTAAATAGACAAAACATAGTAAATATTATCCCTAAGTCTCACGGGAAATAATATTTACTCCAACATCCCCTATTTTATAAAATTTGCCCATCAGGCAAAATAGTATAAAATAGTCTCTCAAAAACCTGGGTTGTTACACACGTGTCACTCATCTATTACGGCACATTGTGTTTCTTTGTTGTTCCTTTGATCCAATTGGTATCATTGGTTGAGCTTGCTTGTACTCATTCTGGGTGCACTTGTTTTATCTAATCACATCATACACGAAACACCTATAAATAGAGACGTATGGCCATTGATTTTAATTAGATGAGAAAATTGTTTAGAGAGGGGAAACGATGTCGGTTTAGAGAGAGAATATAGAGATATAAAGAGAGAAAAGCTAAACGATACACACTTGTTATGTATAGTGCATTGATTTCTTCCATTAATTAAAATCACACAACAAGCACAAATAAGGTTTTTGTTTTTCAAGATTAAACCCATTTAGTAAGTCAATATCTTCTCTTCTCTAATTTGGTTTTGATCTGTTCTTAGATCCTATTTTGGTGCATATACCTTTCTGATCCAAGTTATAGTTAGAACATGAACAAAAACTCACACTAATTCAGGTACATCTTGTATATGTGTTGTTATTTTTGTTTTAGCAATGTCAAGCCTATTCCATGTATAGATTTAGTGTTTAGTTGCACTAATCACACACTGATTCACATCGTGTATGTGTTGGTGTTGTTTTTGTCAAGATCAGACCATATTGTAAATTTTTTGGTGTGTAGAGTTTAATCTTGTTGATGTTCTCGTAAATCAATAACACATCACACACAGTTGACCTTATGAGATTTAAGACTGGTTTTATGTCTCTACATTTGGTTTTCTGAGTAAATTGTATATACCTATTTCATGTTGTATATTTGTGTTTAGTTACACAAATTGCACACAAAGTCACAACTGTATAAAAATTCTTAATTTTTTCTTATGATTTTTTATATGTTCAAAATATTTGGTTTTAAATTCAACTAAGAATATTTGGTGTTAATCTAGTTCAGATTTGATAAGAAAGGTTTAGAAATTTAAACCTAGAGGAATGAACCATAACTGAAAGGACTTATCTTTAGAACCATGTTAAAAATTATTGAAAAACACTTAATAGGTTATTAGATTAAAAGACAGTTTTAATCTGAAACTATTTGTTAAAAATAGTGTGATATTATGTGTACATTAACTTGTGCCTAATCTACTTATATGTTCATAGTCATATATTGTTTTGTGTATTTCTTGAGTGTGTATGCTTTATGAGATATTATCTACTGGATAATCATGATTTGAGATTTTAGGAATATTACTCATTAGATATCACGATTTAGTGTTCACTCTCTTAGCACTGTTTTAACTCACTTAGGCACATATACTATTGTGTAAATATCTTTCCTAATCACATTGTTCTTAAGTGAAATAGAAAAAGAATTTTCCAAAATATAACAAGTCAATATAATTTTACTTGTAGAACAAAAACATACGACTAGGCAAGATAACTTGGAATACAAATTTGTTGCATATCATAAAGTTTGTATCATTAAGTGTGCGTGTGTCATTATAGAATATTACACATCACATAACCCACTAGAAATAGGATACTTAGGCACTGAGCAGATCCTGTGCTGATGAAAGGGATACGCTAACACGTGAAGGACGCAAAAGTCGCAAGGACAAGTTAAGAGCAACCAATGAGAGGCTTGGTCTGGGTATAGGTAATCTCTTTCTATAAAGTTTTTAATTGTCTTGTTGATTTTTTGTAACTCGTTCCTATTTGTTTTGTTTTAGGGGAAGTAGTTAGTTTTGATCCTTAGAAGGATCTGTCATTTTTTCACGGGAAGGGTTTTTGTGACGTTAAGTAAATCCTTGAGTGTTGTATTTTCTGTCTTAAAACCCAGTATGAAACGTAGGATTAAATAATGGAAACTCGCCAAATAATCTGAATTTATTATTATTTGTTTAATCACCTAAACTAATAAGATAATAAATAGGAATGTAATTTACTGCATAAAAGTAATATAGTTTGTCACGTATTTAACAAATTAAGAAAAGTTTAATTTAGCCCCCTTGTATCTTCTATATAAACTTATAGGTTTATTGAGTTTAATAAACAGTAGTTACTTCTGTGGTAAGAGTCTATTGTGCATATAGCCCCGGTCTTCAAGCTGTATCATAGTTAGACTTTAGAATATCATTTTTAAACTATTGTTAAACTCTTTTTTTCTTGTTTTAGTAGGACACAAATCAAGTAATTAGGCTTGGAAATTTTAGTAGCCCCCCTGTTTTTTATGGTTCTAACTTTCCTTGGGGGAAAGTTTGTATGACAACCTTTATATAAGGTACATTAGGAGATGATGTTTGGGACTTAATAGAAAACAATTATATACACCCTATTGTTCCTATCGCCAAAGGTAGTTCTACACTTGGGAAACTTAGGACGATCGAAATGAGTAATGAACAAAAGAAAATCAGCAACTTCAATAATAAGGGTAATAACGTTATTTTTATTAGTTTAAGAGAAAACGAATTGAAGCTTATATGTCACTGAACTACGAGTAAAGAGACATGGGACACACTAGTCATTGCACAAGAAGGTGATGCTTGGGTTAAAAAGTGTAAGACTCAGATGTTAGTTCAACTTTTAACATGTTAGTAATGAAAAATAACGAAGCCTTAGATGACTTCTACATGCGACTAAATAATATTATTACTCAATTGCACGCAAACGGTATAGTGTACACTAGTAAGGAAATTTGTTCTAAAATCCTTAGGTCCCTAGCACCTAGGTTCGAACACAAGTGGTACATAATTGAAGAAATTAATGACCTGTCACTCACACCCAAGCTTCTCAGCTCTAAGTTAAGGACCATGGAGTTAGAGTCGGTATTTAGGAAGTCCTTAAGAAACTTGTCTAAACATGATTTTGTTAGTATTTTTAAACTTGCATTCAAAACTTCTCACGCTGTTAAAGGAAAATATAAACCAGTTTCCATATAATCAGAATCTGAAAATGAGTCTAATGGAGAGGTTACTGAGTTGGAAATGATTGAGAGTGAGATTTCACTCATGTCAAGTCAATTTAAAGGACTCTTAAATATGTGTGCAATCTCACTTAGAATCCTTCTAGTCATCACGGACTCATAACAGAAACACAAGTCATACTGGTAATTATGATAATAATAACAACAAACCACATAAATATAAAATGGCTTGTCATAACTATGGTAAATTAGGCTATTTCGTTGTTGATTATCGAATTAAGCTGCATACCAAACATAATAAAAATCATAAGTCCCATTTAAGCGAAACTTGGGATGAATCTTCTTGTTCTCATTCGCAAGATGACCAGGATAACTTTGAGTCATAATGCCTTGATTTTATTGGTAGTGTTTATGATTGATGTGGTGATAAATATATTGCTGGCCTAGATGATTCTAAATCTGATAAGAATTTAGATTTAATTAAATGTGATAAATCATTATTAGCTAATCAACCATCTATGCACGAATTAACTACTCCTTTTACCGCTACACGTGCTGCTCGTGTGGATGATTATGTTTCTGTTTCACATGAAACTAATGGCACTTCACACACTATCACTGAAGTTATTTGGGTTGATGACTATATAAGATATGATGATTATGCTGAAATGTATGATAGAACATTGAGAAATATGAAAGACTTATATAATTTGTAAATTCACTTAGTGAGACCTTAGAAAATCAATATAGGTTAGTTAAGTAAACATAACTGGAGATAACTGATATCAAATCAAAATTTTAAAAAAGAAAGAATTGATTATGAAAAACAAAAAACTGATTTTGAAAATGAAATCTCTGATCTTAAAGAAAAGTTAACTATTTTTTAATAAAAATATAAGGCCACATTGGTTAATCTTGAAAAATCTAAAGAAATGTGTGTCGCTGCTTTTAAAAGGTTAAAATAAGGAGAAAAGAAAAAATACAAACAAGATTGTAACTTGGATAAACTTTTGGACTCACAGGAATATGATTGTTATACAAACAGACTAGGCTATGAAGCACAATTTCAAAACAATCCTTATATTAGACCTACTATTTTTGTTAGGGATAGTAGTCAGGTAAACCCAAATTTAAGTAGTTCCATAGTTGATAAAGGAGAACATATTTTGAATGAAAATACTTTTAAAACTGGATTTGATCTCAATTATCCTTCTATTATGTATATTGGCTCTCATAGGTATATTCGACCCCCTAAAAGGAAAAACTTGGCTACTAAACATGATTTAGGTCCCTATATGTCTAGAAAATTAACACCTTATATTAAACAGCCTGCTGTTAACTATTATTGCAGTTTATGTAATCTTTTTGGTCACCAAAACTAGGAATGCCTTAGTTATCGTAGGAAAGATACTCTTTTTAGAATCTTTAATCAAAGAGTGAGGAAATTTATAAATTTATCTAGAAGTGCACTAATTATAATTGGAATTATTTCTTTAATAAGTCTAGACCTCAGACTAATAGGTAAACATTTGCAAGGGAAAAATCCAAGCCTAGATTCTAGGAGATATAAAAATCTTTGAAAATATTGCCTATTTGGATCAGGACTTGCTATCTATGACCCCAACTGGATTTTCTATGGTTAAACTGCTTTATTTTTTTAACAACACTACGCTGGGAATTACAAACTCTTGGCTAGTACCTGGATAGTGGATGCTCGTGTCATATGACCGGGGATATTACTTAACTTAAAGGTGTTATCCGCTACAATGGTGGTAACGTTACTTTTGATGACGGTAAGACTTCCCAAATCATTGGCAAAGGCATCCTTAATGAATATGGATTAACTAATGTAATTGAAGTCATATTAGTTGAAGGTTTATGAGCTAACTTGCTCTCTATCAGTCAGTTATGAGATGATGGTTGCCTAGTTAAAATTTCTAAAAACTCCTACAAAATTAATATGGGAGATGAGTATATTAAGGTCACCCACACCATAGACAACTTCTATAAGGCAAGCGGCTATATCTCTTGTAGTTTGACTATTTATGACGAGTCTGACCTTTGGCATAATCGACTTGGTCATATTAATTTTGATACCTTGAGTCGATTATTGTCCCAAGAGTTGCTTAGAGGCTTGCCGAAATGTCTAAATAGTATTTGTGTCCCTTTTCAGATTGGTAAAATTACTAAATCTCCACACAAAATGATTAGAAACATTAACACCTCTGGACCCTTTGAACTGCTCCACATGGACTTGATGGGTCTGTAATACCCCATATTTTTGAAAGATTTTATTTTAATAATCGGATTAATTAATTTAAATGGGAAACTTTACAATTAATTCGGATTTAAGTAAATAATTACTAGCGTGATGAGAGTTAGTATTATTGGTGAGAATTATGTTGAAGATTACTTAGTGAGTAAAGTAATATATATAATGAGAAGATTATATAATTGTCGTGTGTGAAAAATACGATAGTTACAATACACTTAGTTGGGATGCACATGTGAGTCGTGTCGGAACTTAAATGAGGAATTAAAGTGTAATTTTATTTTTGGTTATTTGGATCGCTATTTTGAGTGCGCCAGCGTGTCCGAAAGGGTCGAGATAGTCAGAAAAGTCTTTTGAAAATTGGGATTAATTAATGGATGAAAATTGGAGGGGTATTTTTTATCTTTTGAAAATTGGGATTAATTAATGGATGAAAATTGGAGAGTTAGGGTAAATAACTAGTAAACCCAAGAAAGAACCCAAGAGGAAGAAGGAGAAGAGATTCCTTGGAGTTCCAAGGCCAAACCCAATCACCTTTCACTAAAAACATCATCAACGTGTAGATCGGGAAGAAAGTAACGCATCTATACCAATTTCGTTCGATGAATCAAACCTTCGTGAAAAGGAAAGTGTTTATCTTTCTAAATTTGAGAGCATATAATGTCCATGTTAAATTAGTTGGTGATTTATTCATGATATTATGGAATTGGGACTGAAATTGGGTTTAAACCTATGCTTGTCACATAGGTTTTGCATCTAGAAGAATAATAATATATTGAGGATTAGAAATCTGATTTTTATATGTTGAAATCACGAATTTAAATCTGGGTTTAGTTGTGATTAATGATGACTATGTGAATTTAGGGCTTTTTGATAATTTGAGGAACTAATTTGAATTCATGTTATAATTTTAAAGGATTTGATGTTTAAATGTGTTGGAAAGAATTTTATTACTAGGGGGTATAGGTTAGAATCGTTGGATATGAGTTACGATGGTTTGGTCGATTAAAAAGTTAAAAAACGCAGGTTGTAGAGGTCAGGGACGAAGTTCGGTAATCTCGTTTGAATGAGATTTCCAATGACCTATCCAACTAGGATTCAAAGAGTAGTTCATTATAAGTTGAGGATCTCGTTTGAACGACCACATTAGGAAGAGATTTCAACAAAAAATTAGTGCCTAGTTCATTCGAACAAAAATTTCCTTACTTCTAACGAGATTTTAGAAATTTTAATTTTTTCCCGGACAAGTTAAAATCTTATGAGGTTAATTCGAGTGAGAGAGAATTACCTATGCTATTCTTGATGACTTCATTACATAGCCTAGTGGGGAGATGATTGTGTAACTACAAATGGAATATGTTGGAAAAAGAGGATCTTATAGAATATATATGATAAAGAGATTGATCGTACGGATAGAGTAACATGAGTATTAGAGATAATAATACTACATATAAATTTAGGGATTTGGGTTGCGTGAGTACCTAATGATTATTATAGGTTGTGTATGTACCTATTGGTTGAATCATTGTGTGCATTACATACCTACGCTGCTTGCTATTGGGTGGAGGTTGCGCATTGTGGACGATTATATCTTGAGGAGCCTTTTGGGGGATTTTGATTCATATCACTAGAACATAAAACTTTGGTACGGCCTATCAGTGAGAACGATAGTGTTGACAATCATATGGGTGCATAGCTACGTGCGTGTCATATAAGATTAGAACTATGTTCGCCTCCAATATTTGTGCTTGTTTTCATGGCTCGTGAGAGATTGAACCTATAGTTCTTCATGCTATGAGCGATGCACCAGGACATGATAGCAGAGTATGCATTGCGCCAAGGGGGACCTAACCCAGGGGTGCCGAATTAGTATATATATATATATAGAGAGATCAATATATGTATACCTGTTACTTATTCCACTGTCCATGTTGTAGATATGGAAATAATCGATATTTAAATATATTATTAGTGAGAAAGAGAATACCTATGATAATAATAGTTGTGTTGTTGAATATCTATCTATAAACTTATGGTAATACGTGATACGGGTGATGTGGGTAAATTCATGAGATTATTGGTGTGATAATAGTCATCTTTGGACTAGCTAGATGGGGTAGCATAACTAGGATGGGTTAACTATATGCATTAGGTGTGCACATTAGATGAGAGATGAGTATCTCAAGTGAGAGTGTGAGAATCTAACATGTACACTATATGTGCTATTGTTTTTATTTAAGCATTTGTTGATTTTTAAACTGTTTTCAACTCGGGCTCTGACCCGTTTATTGCAAATCTATTTTCTTTTTCCAAATCATTTAGGTTCCCATCAACAGGAACACCAAGTATAGGAGTGCCATTCATTTGATAAGTTGTAGTTGTTGTGGAAGTTACATGACTTGGTAGTAGACGCCTCCATGATTCTCATTATTTCATATTGAGTTATCTATTTCAGTTATGGCATGTTGCCCTTTTTACTTATTCAGACAGTCAGAGATTGTGGATTCTTTTATTACTTCTTTCAGTTGTTGGTTTACTTTGTCGAAAGTTATTATTTTTGGGATTTAGGTTGGAAGTGTTTACTCCAGTCACATTTATTACCTTAGTTATTTTATTTCATATGAGATTCGTTTGAATGGTGTATGATTAGTAATTGGTTAATTTTATTTTATGTTAATTAAAAGATAAAATTTTGACATTAACCTTTTTAAATATTAGGCGATTAGTGTTAATAATAAAGTTTTCGACAGTGATGCATATTCTGAACCAACTGGACATCCTGATTTAGTTTAATAAAGGACTGATCACCCGGTATTTAATTAGGGAGGGTGTCACAGGGTCCCACAAGAACTATTAGTTTAAATGGCAATTCTTATGTTCTAGTGATTATGGATGACTTTAGTAGATTTACATGGGTGGATTTTTTTGAAAAACAAGTCTGAAACTTTTACTTAATTTTTGAAAATTATTACTCATATAGAAAATGAGAAAGACACCCAAGTGAGTCATATAAGGAGTGAAAGGGGCGGTGAGTTTAAATAAACTGGAGTAATCGAGTATGGAGAGGTAAATGGTTATTTACACCAGTTTAGTGTGCCAAAACTACCCAACAAAATGGGGTAGTTTGAGAGTGCTACAACAGAATAATGCAACTTCTCAAATAAATTCAATTTTAATTAGCCCAAATTTTAGTTAAACCCTAACACATGCATCTAGGTGATTTGATAACATAAAATCAACAAGCATGCAAAAGGAAACCAATTTCAGGAAAAATCTCCTAAGGGAAAAACATTTATTTCATTATAATTGTAAATTACAACTTACACAGTTACGATGAAATATATTTTGACAACCGAATACCCGCAGGTGTCGGTTGGTGTCATCACAATAGATCCACGTGCAGCGAACCTACAAGAATCGCAATCCTATCTTCAGTCCAAGAATACCGCAACACTACCTATGAACCTCAATCCAAATATGCAAAGAATCTTCACGAAGAAATATCCTCAATGACACGCATCCATATGATGTAGATTTACCCTCTCTACTAGAGCAAGATCAGCAAGATCGTATTTTGGGTTCCAAAACAATTCACTAAAGAATTGGGATGTTTGTAGAGTGAGAAGACAAATTCGTACTGCTATTTGCAGAAAACATAGACTGCTTTTGCATAGGTCCTCTTATGAAAAATGGAGTTGGAGAGTCATATTTATAAAAGACTTAAGATATTCCCTAGGAATATACCAATAATATCAAATAACATCATATCCGATATCATAGAGAACTATCCTGAATCAAGTATCATCTAATTATATTCAAAGCATCAACCCGACTCATATTTCATAATAATTACCAAGGATCAACAACCCAATTCATAACTACCTTATACCATAGGGTGCACAATCAAATATACATGTACACAATCCATTAGACAGATATATTAGGTCGATCCAAAGTAATCAACTAACCCTGGACCGACCAAAAAATAGTATTTACCCAACTCATACCATACACCCAATTAATTTCACTAATAGACCAAACCATAACTAACCTACGACTATACAATAACCCATATAAGGCCCCCACCTTTAATCCATACATAGAGTACAATTCTATAAACAAATTCATCGCTAAAAATATAACATAACCATGTATTGTCAATCATTATATACTCATTATGATTAACGCATTCCCGGTGTATTCTTACAATTTTCAACCTGTTATGTTCACCTCCATTAATTAGGTTAAGCATATACTAATGTATCCCCAAATTATTCACACAACGGTAACCGAGTACCATGTAAACATATAAGCATATAAAAATCAATGTAGCATCCTGTCCATAACTGCAAAAGCATACACATTCAAATGTTAAACTATGCTCGAGCCCAACATATAGTCATGTGACATTATCATAATAACATTGTCCTCACAACCAAACTAAATATACCCACGCGCACACACATGCCCGAGCGCGCGCGCGCACACACACACATGTATATATATATATATATATATATATATATCCACATGGTTCGCGAGAGATTGAACCTATAGTCCTTCATGATATGAGCGATGCACCAGGACATGATAGCAGAGTATGCATTGCACCAAGGGGGCCCTAACCCAGGGGTACATAATTAGTATATATATATAGAGAGAGAGAGAAAGAGAGATCAATATATGTATACCTGTTACTTATTCTACCGTCCATGTTTTGTAGATATGGAAATAATCGATATTTAAAAATATTATTAGTGAGAAAGAGAATACCAATGATAATAACAATTGTGTAGTTGAATATATATCTATAAACATATGGTAATATGTGATACGGGTGATGTGGGTAAATTCATGAGATTATTGGTGTGATAATAGTCATCTTCGGACTAGCTAGATGGGGTAGCATAACTAGGATGGGTTAACTATATGCATTAGGTGTGCACATTAGATGAGAGATGACTATCTCAAGTGAGAGTGCAAGAATCTAACATGTACACTATATGTGCTATTGTTTTTATTTAAGCAGTTGCTGATTTTTAAACTGTGTTCAACTCGGGCTTTGACCCGTTTATTGCAAATATATTTTCTTTTTCCAAATCATTTTAGGTTCCCATCAACAAGGACACCAAGTACAAGAGTTCCATTCATTTGACAAGCTGTAGTTGTCATGGAAGTTACAGGGCTTGGTAGTAGACACGTATATATTCTTGTGACTAAACCTATAGTCCAATAAATATCCACATATTTATATTGTGACACCCCATAATTTTTAATAATTAATTTGATTAGGTCTATTTATTAAATAAAACGAGTTGTCAATTCAATTTAAATATCATCCTTAGCACAAGATAAGTATCAATGAATGGAAATAATAAAAGTAATGGACGATATGATAAAACCTCAAATGATCATGTAATATGGATAGAATAAATTATTACCACAAGTAAGATAAATATTAATACATGCAAAAGTCCTCAAACAATACTATATCTAATACTGAGTACAAATGTTAGGAATTAAGTAAAACCTCTCATCTCTCAAACATGAAATAAATAGATAAAATTAAGAGTAGGTCCAACACCTACATATCTAAATTGGGGGTGACTTAAAGGGAAGGCTGAGTGCTCAAGTAGGAATGCTAATCCCGGTGCCCTGGAACATCTATATCAACTTGACGGGTCAGGCCTACCGTAATAAGATAATAATTACTTACTCTAATAGTTAAGGTATCAATCATGGATATAAATAATAAAAATATAGAGTTATTAAATTAACTGTTATACCCCGCCCTTACCAATGTGAAATCCTTTATATTTTTTTATTTTTCCATAATAATATTTAAAGCCCACTAGTTCCCATATAAAAATATAAAACTAGTAATTTGAATGCCTGCCATATCACAATCGAGATGTAACACCAACAACTGTGCTATAAAATGTAATCACTCACACACACACACACACACACACACACACACACACACACACACACATATATATATATATATATATATATATATATATATATATATATATATATATATATAGAGAGAGAGAGAGAGAGAGAGAGACCCTTATAAACCTGGACTATCCTCAATTTGTTGAGAGGTTACTAGTACATCAAATGATGCGTGACTAGAACCTAAATATCGGGTCACTAGCACATGCATCCTTTGTTTTTAACCTCGCGCAAACACAATAAATCGATACACCCCTTTACCCTTACTCCAAACCGGCACTCATTACTACCTACCTCCAAATATTTAAAATAGTATAGTAAGACCATGAATCTAACCTGATCCATGTAATAAAATAACACAATTATATACAACCCATAGTGTATCGCCTAATGATATTCAATAATTATATTTTATCTTTTAATCATTTACTCCCACCCCTTTTGAGTAAGGATAAAAAGTATAAGCAATACATGGAGGCTTAACATACCAATAATCTTTTATCAGTTAGAATTATATATTTATGGGTTCTTTATCATGAGTCAGTGAGTCGCATCAAAAATCCAATCCTATTCAAACCATTGTCGTTGCCTCATATTGACATATTTCCATGTGAAAAAATACTATAGACTCTTTTGATTGGTGAAGAGTCTACCTTCTCACTCCAAAGTTAATGCCTCCATGCATGGACCACAACTACAATGGGAGTTGGGTAATTCACCTCGTACAACTTCAACTTTCTAAAAGTGCAAGAAATTTGTCTATCCTACTTCATCAACACCCCACCTAATCCCTGTATATAAGCATCAGTGTAGACCAAAAACTCCACTCCACACCTAGGCAAGGTAAGAAATATTGCAAAAGTCAAATTTTCCTTAAGAGTTTCGAATTCCTATAAACACTTCTCACTCCAAAATAATTCCACCCCCTTTTGGGTTAACTTGGTAATCAGCTAGGCTATCTTTGAGAAACCACATGTGAATATCTTGTAATAATCGGCTATACCCAAAAACTTGCAAACTTCAGTAGGTGTCGAGGACAGTCCCCAATCCAATATGACTGACACCTTGTTCGAGTCCACTGAAAGTACCTTATCTGATATAACACGCCCTAATAACATCACTTCTCACATTTAAACTCACTTTTGGAGAACTTTGAATAAAACTTATGCTCTCGCAATGTCTGCAATGTAATAAAAAAATGTCGGTCGTGCTCTTCCCTATCCGTGAATGTATCAAATGTCATTAATAAATATTGTAATGAACTGGTCCAAATACAATTAGAACACCTTATTCATTAAGTCCATGAATACAACTGGTGCACCACTCAAACCAAACGACATCACTTGAAACTCATAAGACCCATAATGAGTCAAGAAGATTGTCTTGGTCACATCCTACTCTCACACCCTCAAGTGGCGATAATCGAATGGTATATAAATATTCAAAAATAAAGAAACTCCTTCCAACTAATCAAAAAGACGATTAATCCTCGGTAAAGGATACTTATTCTTCACTGTCACCTTATTCAACTCCCCATATTCGATACACATTCTCCAGGAGCCATATTTCTGCTTCACAAACAATACTAGTGAACCCTAAGGTGAAGTGGTATGAAGGTAAATCTCTGCTATAACAAATGCTTAATATGATCTCTGAGGTCCTTCGTCTCTATTGGAGACATACAATACGACACCATATCTATAGATTTTCTATCTGTGCCAAATCTATGATAAAATCAAACTCCTACTCAATGGTAACCCTGGAATCTCATTAAATGCGTTGGTGAAGTCTTGAAATACACGAATTATATCTAGGGATACTTTGGTCTCATCCTAAATCTTCACATCAATAAAATACAAGTGGGTAGTCTCCCTACCCACACATCTAGGTATAGCCACCAGATACATATCATATACTAGTATAAAAAATACAATCACTATACCTACATAGTCAATCTGAGCCCTGTTTGTACATAACCAATCCATCCCCGAAATCACATCAAATGTGTGGGTATTTAAAACCAATAAATTGTACAAAAATTATAGCCTACCAATGTCAATGCCTACCCCATTAAAAAACTCGATAATAATGGTGGATACACCAAATAGAGTAGCTATGGATAATTCACTAGTGAGAGGAGTCGAAATCATGCCTGATAAACCCATGAATTATTGTGAAACAAAATAGTGTGTATCACGCGTATTGAATAAAACTCTGCCTAAAGTTCCATGAACAGAGAACATACCATTGACTATCTGAATAGGTGCCCAATCATCCATGGGTACCATCTAATAGATATTAGCGTACTACAATTGCGAATGAGGGATTACAATAGGTGTAGGAAGTTCCATCAGTGCTTATTATCTCAGAGCTGGGAGAACTGGAATTTGTTGCTACCTTGACTGTTGCTACTGATAATTGGGCCTAAAGCCCTATTGCAACTGGTCTTGGCTCAAAATGGACCTTCTATCCTCTCTTTCCCTTATTTGGGTCGTCCTTCTTCATGTGGCTAAATACCTTACACTTAAAACACACTAACAGAGACTATCCTCATGAGGTATCACTCTGTTTGCCCTCTTACCGTTGACCTTGCCCATTCGGATGGGGTTAATGCTAATTAAAAAGATAGTTTTTACATGGCCCTTGGCCTTGATAGATTTGACCTCCATTTTCATCACTATCAAATCCTCCTCAGCATTAGTCCCACCTACCTGGATCCATTTCTTAAATTTCTTCATGTGCTCAAACTGATCCCTACAAAGGGTGAGTGTCACATCAATTATCTAGGTGTAAGTGACACATGTGGAATTCGCCATCAGAATATGGCAAATAGGGTATATGAGACCCTTTACAAATCAAACAATCATTTTATGCTCCGTATTCACCTCCTCAATAGAAAAAGATAATAAATTGGTGAACTCTTTCTCATACTCGATAATAGTAAGAGCCCTCTGCTGAAGTTCTAAAAAATCCATCCTCTTTTATGTGGAAATGGACCCGAGAAAATACTTATCATTGAACCTTACTACGAACTCAGTGTAAGTCATCTGATACCTCTAGTCGGTAGTAGTCACACTCTCCCACCATTGAAGAGCATCAACAATCTGTCGAAAAGTGGGTGGAGTATACCTCTGAACATTCGTAGATGCCCAATGTCCTAACTCCACTAAATAGCCACTAGACAATTTGTTGGCCTTGAAAACATACACTTCTCACTAGCCATGGTGCCTATACTATTTGGTCTTGCCTTCCTCCGGATAACTCGGCCTGCACTTCCTTGGAGATCAGATCCAAAAGCTGATGAGAACTAAAAAAAAAACTATTGATGGGCATGTGGAGTTTGGACAGTTGTCATCTTTGGAAGTGGTGCAATTGGTGGTATGGGTGGCACTCGTGCTGTTGGATCAGGATGGGCAACATGTGTGGTAGAATGAGTCTTCCTCTTGGATGCCATTTAAGATTGAGGAACCAAAAACTCTAATTTTAGGGGACGGTTCCAAAATTACACAAACTAACTTTTATATATAATGTTTTAAATTAATATTTTCATAAATAAAATTAATTCAAACTAATTAAGAAACAAATAAATGTCAAAAAAACAAATTAACCCAAAGTTAAATGTACCGCAATTAAACGAGTTATGATTAATTTGATTTTATCTTAGACCAACACATGCATATAAGGTGATCATAAAAAGATAAAATAAAATAACCACAACGCCCGATGTGCGAGGAAGATTAAAATAGGAAAAACCTTGGACAACCCAGCCACACAAAGTCCACTAAGCACGAAATTATAAAAGGAAACAATAGAAGACTTATAATATTTAGATGTAACAACGTGTGAATACACACATGCCTCAGAATCATGTGATAAGGCTTAACAACCGTCACTCACATGGAGTCCACCATATGTAAACCAACGAGTACAAAATCCTCCACAAGAAATAATTCTCAACAGTGTGTATAGAATAAACAATAGTTCCATAATAAGATCTCAAAGCCTATTGCGATGAATATTGGATCATAAACTAATTGGGTGTAAACAAGAGTTTGTATTTGAAAAAGTTATCCATAATTGATTAAAAAAACAAATAAATGGAAAAAGTCACAGTAATAACTATTGTCCCGTACTCCTTAAAATGGATAGAAAAAACTGAGGTCATGGGAGTAGTGGAGAAAGTGGAATAAACTGTTGTTTTTTGAAAAATTCATCGGGTTGTATGAACGACATGGTACCTCATTCAAAAGAAGTACTTATTCTTGTTGGAAAAAGGATCTAACAAGATTTCAAAAGATATTACACAGAGGGAAACCCTTTCAAAAATTTATCTTATTAGAAGGTCTTTCGAATGAGAGTACCAATCTCCTTAGAATGACCTTTGAATTACTTACTTAATAAGATTCCAAAGAGTATTAAAACTGGTTCATTTGAAGTTTAACTATTCTGTTCTGTAAGGACATAAATTTTCAATTGAGTCCCTGTATTGTTTTGACTTAATTCCGTGAACCAAACTGTGCCTGTAATATGTCATAGGGAGATTTTATTTTATCACGATCCCACTTGATCTATGACGTATTGAAGAAATTGAAGACGTTGCGGCAAAGCTTCAAAGAATAAATCATGCCGAAGTTTAATTGGTGCAAGTTTAATCGTCTTCAAAGTTAATTGCATTCCGAGATCACTCAGGTATGAATGTGTATAATTAATGGTTCTCGAAATTGTTTTTATAAAAGATAAGGATGTAATTTTATAAAGAAAAATGTTTTAAAATATTTTTAAAGTGTTTTAAATTGTTTACACTATGTTTTATTTTGATAAACTCGATACAGAATTTGACTTATTTGGATCTCTTTTAAAAGAGACGTTTTAAACAGAAAGTCAAAAAGTGAATCTTTCGCGCTGTTGTTCAAACGGCATAAGCTCTCGTTCAAACGAGATGCTCATGTCGCGTGAATGATGTGGTCTTGTTGTTCGAGCGACACATTTTTTCAGGTGGTGTTTAAATCTTATTTAAAGCGTGGTTCCGTCAGAGTTTCGTAAGTGTACATTCTGGAAAAACTGTTTATGTTCCAGTACGAGTTTTGCACATGTTTTCTAAGGTTTAAAAATCTTAAACACATCTTTAGAGTTTCCAAAGATCTATGTTATCATTATTATATGTTTACATGATCTTGCTGCACCAAGAAGGTTTGTTCTAGCATTGAACATCAGGGTTTTGTGGTGAAGAAAAGATAAGGACTTCTTGTTCGACATCGTAGATGAATCAAAGCCATTCAGTGGACACCGAGACATACGTGGATGCGTGTGTTATGGACATGTATTGTGGAAGATGGAATTTTTACATGGGCACCATTGAAGAACAGTAGAAGATCAGAAGGAGAGTCAAGACCCGTGGGGATCGAGTCACTGAGTAAGGCTAATCTGTCTTTGTAAAACCATTGTTCAAAGTGATTATCTCGCTTGGGCCGTCCGAGGTTATTTTCCCATTTTTGGGTTTTTTCCTCATACATTCGGCGTTGTGATTATTCTTTACTTTACTTTACTTTCTTTAATCACTAGATGCACGTTTAGGATTAATCAAGATAAAATTGGTTTAAAGTAAGAATTGGGTTTTCACAACTTGGTTTGATTTGAAACACACATAAGGGCCACCCCGCTTTACTAATTGGTATCAGAGCTAGAAAACATATTTTATTTATTTTGTGATCTCGTGTGTTTTCAAAGATGAATTTTGGATATAACGAATTTTCTCGAACTCTTGTTTTTTATGGCACTAATTACACTTATTGGAAGATTAGAATGAGATGTTCATTAAAATATATTGATGAGCGTGTGTGGCTAGCAGTTGAGAAAGGTTGGACACCCTTTATCACTATTGCAGGTGAGGTCACTTGTTTAAAACCTGTTGAGTCATGGACTGAAACTGAACAAAGACTTGCACAATATAATTCTAAGGGTCTGCACGTTATTTCTTCACATATCACACAGGAAGAATATAATAGAATTATGACTTCTGAAACATAAAAATAGGCTTGGGATATTTTGGCACTCACTCATGAGGGCACTAGCGCGGTTAGGGCGTCAAAACTTCAAAATCTCACAACACAATTTTAGACCATTAGGATGTTAGAGAGTGAGACTTTTGATGTGTTTTATGCTAGGTTGTCAAATATTCTCAACTCGTCGTTTAAACTAGGTGAGAAAATTCCTGACAACCGTGTCATTAAGAAAATCCTTATGTCTTTGCCTAGTATGTTTTACGTGAAAGTGACCATTTTAAACTCCTTGGGTAAGTCAGAGTCGACGAAACTAGAAGAGATTGTAGGTGACTTACAAAACTATGAAATTGACATGATTACCTCCTAGAAAGTGTCTAAGAAAGAAAAGGGTATTGCTTTGAAAATCTTGAAGGAGGAAATTAAAGTTTTGGATTCCGATTCCAATTTCGATTTTGAGGATGTTGCTTTGTTGGCAATGAAATTAAAAAAAATAATTAAGTTTCAAAAGCAATCGAAAGATGCCAAGAGATTTTCAAAATTCAAGAATAACAAAGTAGATCCCACCTCTAAAGATAAGTTTGAGAATCCTAAGAGAGATGAGTCAGATAAGTGTTTTGGGTGTGAGGGGTACGGTCACAAAGTTAAGGAGTGTCCCACTAGACTTAAGAAAGAAGGCAAACAATCCATTGTCTATAGTGCCAGCTTAAGTGATAGTGATCCAAAAGAGGGAGAGAGTTCCCCCATTGATCGTAACTTTGTTGCGTTCATGGCATGTCATGTGAGCGACGAAGATTCTCATGTACATGACACTTCCGAGGAGGTTTTGAGTGAATCCCATGTTAGTGCGGGTGAAGAGAGTGACGAGGAGGAGATAGATGTAAAAGCGTTGCAAGTTGCGTTTAATGAGTTGTATGCCAAAACGGTGAAGTTGAAAAATGCTAACTCAAAATTGCAAGCTAAGTTGAATGAGAATGTCGTAGAAAATAATGGTAGTTTGATTGAGGATGTTAGGGCACGAGAGAAGAAGTTTAGGGAGAAACTAGAGTATGTGGAGAAAGAGAGAGATAATCTTCGTGGTTTAATGGAGTCTTTGAAAAAGGAGATTTTAGCGTTTGAGGAGTCTAGGCTTTTGCTTGAGTCTAGGATTCAGGAGTTGAAGGAGAGATTGAGAGACTCGCCTAGAGTTAAGTTTGATTTGGAGGCTAGGTCGGAGAAGTTATATAAGATCTTAGGCACCGTCCAAATTAAGGGAGATTGGGGAGGTATATGTTTTGATGAGAGAGTTGTTCCCATTCCCCCCGCATGTGTGATAAACACTAGGAAGGTTAGAAAAGGCCCACATATAAGTAATCATTCCCGCCATCGCTAATCTTGCACGTTTTGTGGTAGGAAAGGTCACCTGAGGCATTATTATTACGACCTTAGAAAAGCTCCTGGGAAGTTTAGTAATAAAGTTTCCCCGGTTCCCCAAATCCCCACGCGTCGTTTTACACCTACTTGGATTAGGAAATCGGATTTAGTGGCTTTAGGAATTAAACTTCATGATTCTCTTTTGGGTGCACTTGATTCTTCCCATGCTAAATCTAAAGTATGATAGTGTTGCCTTGTTTGTCATATGCTAGTTTGCTTCATGATATATTCATTGCTAGTATTATGACATGTGTATCATTTTGTATTATAGTTTTTTCACTTGTTTAAATCATATTGAAAAAATACAAAAAGATTTTGTTTTTTAGAAAATTTTTGAAAATCCAAAAAGATTTTGTTTTTGAGAAAGCTTTTGAAAAACCAAAAAAGATTTTTCTTTTATTTGAGTCAAAATATGTTTGAAAAGCCAAAAAGATTTTTTGGTTTTTATTTTTGAGTTTACATGTTTGATGTGGCATATTGGTGTGCTTGGAACCCCACCCCCCATTGTTTCATTATCCATGTGGCTAGGACATTTGATCATTATTATCGATGCTTAGAATGATCTTAACCATTGTTTATATGGGGTTGTTTCGAAGTTCATATTCATTTTGATTCGACTTTGTATATATGCCAACATTGCACACATGCACGAGTTTTTATGGATGTTTGACTTCTCTTGCATATTTGAATTTGGTGAGACATTCTTATCTCAATATTGTCATTTATGTGTAAGTCGACTTAAGGAGAAGTGTGCATGTGAGAATCATTTACCATGAGGATTTGAATTGGTATAATTGAAAAAATGATGAGTCATTCACGGGAAAGGGCTGCCAGAGTTCAAAATTAACTCGTCGTGAAAACCACCGTTTAAAAGAGCCCAAAAGAAAAAGCAATATGTTAAGAAACGGGCCAATAAGATTTTCTCTAAGTTGAGAATGCTACAAACCTCAAAAGAACTTGAAAAAGTATATGTGTATGAGGGAGTTTGGTTGGAGAAAATTTTAGATGGGTTTGTACATCTAATCCTAATGTTGAAACATTGCAATTTGATGCTATTGTTTGTAGAATTGTTAAAATTCTGGATTTGTGTGCATGTAGTATATTTAGTTCATTAAGCTCACACTTTTATTGTCATATGTCTATGATAAAGTTTGATGATTTATCGCTATCAATTAGATCTTATTGATCGTTTTGATGTGTTGGAATTGTGACTCAATTTGTTGTAGTTTCACGCCCATACATTCCATGTCCACGTTTGAGCACATCGGTACTATGTTTGCATGTAACTCGCATTGTTTGTATTTATGCGTTTTTGCATTTTGTGTTAAAAAGATTACTGTTTTAACACTATTTTGTTGTCAGGTGCTTCCTGGTATTTATTTCTGGAAATTTTTTCACTGGTCAATAATATATTATATTTCTGGGAAAATGTGAAAGTTTGGCAAGTCGCGAGAAGTCATTCAAATGACATCTCCATGTCGCGCGAATGACATATGTACTTCGTTCGAGTGATGTCCTCATTTCGTTTGAGCGACGTCCATGGCTCGTTCGAACGACAGGCTGAATTCTTGCTTCTGATTGGTTTGTAGTCCACTGTTTATTTTGGTGATATTTTTGGTACTGCTGGAAGTGTATCTAGACTGACTGGTTTATATGCAGGGTTATATTGTTCCAAAATTGGTATTTTTCATATAGTCCGTTTATCACACCTGATTAGATTGTTATTTTCTTTGTGTGATTCATTTGTTTACTAGCTACAGATTTGTTATCTATTGATCATATTAGTTGGTTGTTTCATGTTTATCTAGCAATTTCAAATTGATTCAAATTGGTATATTGTCATGCTAGATACATCGAATGGTTTATCTTTTCACTGGATTATCTATTCGAGAAAAAAGGGGGAGAGATGTATGTGATGTAGGGGGAGATATTTGAGCATTTTATTGATTTCATATTTTACAAATTGGTATTTCAAATTGGTAGTTTAAATTTGGTATCATTTTGTTGCTCAATTGTTTAACAAATGAATTTTCAGAGATTATTCTTATTGGTATCTATTGTCATTTGGTATCATTTGGATATATATTGGTTTTATTTGTTCCTCCATACTTCACTTGGTATTTGTTTGTCTGTTTCATGTGTGTAGGTATGCTTCAGCGATTCAAGATTTCAAGTCTACATCACATTCTGACAGTTCATGCTTGTCGGTGCTACATATTCTAGTCCGTGTCCTGTAATTTTTTATTTTGGATTTATGGGATGGGATTTAAGCGTCATACGGCTTGACGACCCGATTTAGGCATTTCACTCGTTTATTTTTGTCCCAGAATAGTCAAACAGGAAGATTTGTAATGACATAAATTTCCAACTGAATCCCTGTATTGTTTTGACTTAACTCTGTGAACAAAATTGTGTTCGTAATATGTCATAGGGAGATTTTATTTTGTCATGATATCACTTGGTCTATGACGTATTGAAGAAATTGAAGACATTGCGGCAAAGCTTCAAAGAATAAATCATGCCGAAGTTTAATTGGTGCAAGTTTAATCGTCTTCAAAGTTAATTGCATTTTGAGATCACTCGGGTATGAATGCGTATAATTAATGGTGCTAAAAATTCTTTTTATAAAAGATAATGATGAATTTTTATAAAGAAAAATGTTTTAAAATGTTTTAAATGGTTTACACAAAGTTTTATTCTGATAAACTCGAAATAGAATTTTGACTTATTTGGATCTCTTTTAAAAGAGACGTTTTAATCAGAAAGCCAAAAAGTCAAACTTTCGCGATGTCGTTCAAATGACATAATCTCTCATTCGAACGAGATGCTCATGTCACGCGAACAATGTGGCTTGTTTTTCGGGAGACGTTTAAATCTTATATAAAGCGTGGTTTCGTCAGAGTTTCTTAAGTGAGCATTCTGGAAAATCTGTTTATGTTCCAGTATGAGTTTTGCACATATTTTCTAAGGTTAAAAAAACTTAAACACATCCTTAGAGTTTGTGAAGATCCGAGTTATCATTCTTATATGATTACGTGATCTAACTTCACCAAGAAGGTTTGTTATACCATTGAACATCAGGGTTTTGCAGTTAAGAAATGAGAAGGACTTCTTGTTCGACATCGTAGACGAATCAAAGCCATTCAGTGGACACCAAGACGTACGTGGATGCGTGTGTTGTGGACAGGTATCGTGGAAGACGGAAATTCTGCATGGGCACCATTGAAGAACGGTTGAAGATCAGAAGGAGCGTCAAGTCTCGTGGGGATCGAGTCATTGAGTAGGCTAATCTGTCTTTGTAAAACCATTGTTCATAGTGATTGTCTGGCTCGTACATCCGGCATTGTGAGTATTCTTTACTTTACTTTACTTTCTTTAATCACTAGATTCATGTTTAGGACTAATCAAGATAAAATTGGTTTAAAGTAAGAATTGGGTTTTCACAACTTGGTTTGGTGCACATTAAAAATTGGTTTGATTTGAAACACACATAAGGGCCACTCTGTTTTACATGTTCAAACGAGATACTTATTCTCATTGGAACTAACTTATAGTGAGATATTCGATGAAAACTAACAATGGTTGATTTTGACTCGTTGTAGGTTTCGTTGGATCTAGTATCTAACGACATCCAAAATGACTTGTAAAAAAATTCTAAAAACATTTTATAATTAAATTAAAAAAATATTAACACCCAATAATAAAATATCCAAGGATCAACACAAAATATGCATTCATACGTGAGAGATCCTTGGAACGTTGATGACGAAATATGGAATGAAACACAACATGATAATGTGTTCTCATTAGTTTGGCTGCTACGTCTTCAACAAACAGGTCATAAGCTTGAAAAGTCATTAACTCAAGTCATATTCTATGACTCAAAATGTTTTTTTTTCGAAATTAAGCCAATACAAAAAAATTAACTCAATTGAAAATTCCTTACAAAAATATGACACGTAGTGCTTATCGGTACCAAGGAAAATACGAAAAGAGTACACATATAAAGTAAATATCAAAGAACTCTACGTGTGTGACAAAGATGGAACTATGGAACCTACATTTTCTAGGACCATTCTATGATACCAACTTTTACATCCTCTATTTTTAATAACTAGGTTGATGAAGTCTATTTATTAAATAAAATAGTTTGTCAATTCAATTTAAATATCATCCTTAGCATGAGATAAGAATCAATGAATTACAATAATTAAAGTCATGAATGATATGATAAAACCTCAAATAATCATATAATATGGATAAATCAATTACCACCACCAAGTAAGATAAATTCTAATACATGCCAAAACTTCTAAAACCATACTATCTCCAATACTGAGTAAAAATGCTAGGAATCAAGTAAAACGATACATATATCATATAAGAAATAAATAGATAGAACTATGATTAGGCCCACACCTACATCTCCAGAATTGATGGTGACTGAAAAGGAAGTCTGATTGCTCAAGTAGGAATGCCAAGCCTAGTACCTTGGAGCATCTGTAACAATGTGACATGTTAGGCCCACTGTAACAAGATAATAACTACTTACTCGACTAGTAAACTACAAATCATGTATAAATAATAAAATATATAGTTATTACATTAACTATTATACCCCCTACCGATGTCATGTCCTTTTTATTTTGTAATTTGAACAATCATATTTAAACCCCACTAGTTCCCATATAAAAATATACGACTGGTAATTGGAATGTCTATCGTATCATAACCGAGATGTATCCCTAAAAACTATGCTATAAAGATGTAAGCGCGCGCACACACACACACACACATTTGTTGTGTGTGTATAAACTAGGACTAACCCCCATTTGTTGAGAGGTCACTAGTACATCATATAACCCGTGACTATTACCTAAATAACCAATCACTAACACATAAGTTCACCATTTTTAGTTAGTACGGACACAATAAACCTGCACACCCCTCTGCTATCACTGCAAACTGGCACACCCTCTGCTCGTCTCCAAATATATAAACGAGTATAACAAGATCATGATTGTAATTCAAACCATGCAATAAAATAACACAATTATATACAGCCAATAGCGTGTAGCCTAATGATTTTCAAGATGTATATTTTATCTTTTAATCATTTTCCCCCACCCATCATGTGTAAGGATAACACGTATATGTTATACATGGAGGATAAACACACCACTTATGTTTTTAACATTTAGAATTATATAATTCATGGGGTGTTTGTTCTTTATCATGAGTTAGTGACTTGTCCAAAATTTAATCTTATTAACCAATACCCCCAATCTATTACCCTTACACTAATTCAAGGGACTAAAATTATTAATCATTCATGTAAGTATTCCAATTATTTAATCTTTAGTAAATAATGGAGAAGAGAGGAATATAGAATTCTAATTAATAATTTAGGTTTGTCCACACACTTGCACATTATCAAAATGATAATATATATTTAATCCCCAATTTTTCATATTTAATTTATGAGAATTCAACATATAATTCATACACAAATTCTTTATTTGAATTAAAAATAAAAACCATAATTTTTTAATAAAAGGATAATCTAAAACATCAAATTCTATTAATGGGAATTTTTTTTCTTCAAACATTGAAATTATAACAAGAATGTGCAATTCAGAATTCAATTCAATTATACTAAATTAAACTAAATGAATCAAGTATATAATTCCATGAATTGTATTAATTAATTTGTTGATCAAAAATCACAATTTATAATTATGTGATCAAAGTGAGGTAAACCCTAATCATCTCTACACAAATTTTAGAATTTATAAAATCTCGTTAAGTAGAAAATACTATTTGTCTTATGATAGGAGAGTAGAATTATGTCACCTTAATTGAAGAATATTAATCCTCAAAAGTGTTAAAATGGTGAAGAGAATATCCTCTTTGATTTGGTGAATTATGTCTCTAATTGTCCCACTAAAAGCTCCTTAAAATTTACCCAAATGTTATCCCAATGTTTTTCAGAAAAATATATATATTGGCTAGAATAAAAGAGAATATTTATAAGGTTGGGAATATATAATTTTTGTGGAATTTGATTGATATTTAATGATCAACTTGTGTACTAGGAATGGGAGGCTAAGGTTTGTTTATATTAATTTGGAGGAAATGAGGAAATGGACAAAGTGTCCACTCCTTGAACGAAATCGATCTTCAAAACATTTCTTTCTAAAAATGCTCCCATTTTTAAAGAATCATTTTCCCTCTCTTTAATTAAACCTAACCCCAAACATTTCTCCTAGTAACTACCTCATTACCAATATACCTTTTACTTTAATCCATAATTACTTTTGTGCCAAACATTTTAGTTACTTTCCATTATTTCAATTAAGGATCCTAATTTTATTATATGAGAGTAGTGTGACTGAGGTCTAGTAAGATATGAAACGGATGATGTGTGACTCGCTTAATAAGAACTCTGCCTTCAAGGTTTTCAAGAACTTCTAAAGTAGCACCTGGTAAAACCTTCTCCTTTTGGTAAAAATTGAACCAAAGTAAGAACTACTCCATGAAAGAAGATGAACTTCATAATAATAGTAGTAACTTTTTATCAAGAGGAACTTCTGAGAATGATGGTTATCAATGTGGAGTGAAGGAATAAGGCACTTAGCACTTAGATAGAGAGAAAGGAGAGAACACTAGGTATCTGGTGTGATTTTAATAGAGTAATGGCGTGACTTGAGTTCTGACTGTAACTAGACCTTGCCGAGGGATCCTATTTATACGTGGGCACTTGGAATAAGTTGGCACTTTTGGCCGCCAAAACTGAGGATGGTGGTGAGGGACAAAGTCTGCAATGTACCATTTGTCCCTACCTATGTTCAGTCGCCCGTCCCCTGTGATAGGTGCCACCTGGTGCAAACCAAAGTCAGAAAGCAAATATGTCTGCGTTTGAAATTAAAATATCTGATTTGGTAAATATATTTTGAAACAGTATCTTGTTGTACAAACTTTGTAAGCTTGAGGAGGGTCTCAAGGACCACCTTCCCTAAAATCTTTTATAAACTTGAGGGGAGGTCTCAAGGACCACCTTCCCTAAAATCTTTTATAAACTTGAGGGGAGGTCTCAAGGACCACCTCCTCTAAAATCTTTTATAAACTTGAGCAAAGGTCTCAAGGACCAACTCCTCTAAAATCTTTTATAAATTTGTTCTCTATGTAATTTTGTTAAAAAAATTATTATTTTCTTATTATTACTTGGAGGATGTCCTCCCTACTAGTCTGATGTCAAGATTAAATACTTTTGTCTATTATGTCTGGAGAGACTTTGCTCAATATACTTTTCTATTAGGATGGACATACCCCCTAAGTTTAATGAGCAAGGTTCTCTTTATCCTGGACCCTTAAGTTTAATGAGCAAAGTTCTCTTTATCCTGGACCCTCTTCTAGGCTAGTAGAGAGTGTTTATAAAGAAAAATATCCTGATGGACCTAGATCTCCCTCATGCATTACGTAAGTAAACAAAATAAAAATCATCATGCAATGATCAAAATAGAGTTTGTATTCATTTCATTTCATTTTTTGTACTGTTTCAAAGTTGTGTTGCTCTATCATTTTACAAACAAAAAAAAGAAATTTTCTGGTGCTAGAGCGAGCCACTCAAATTCTTTGCATAAATGAATTTGCACAAAACTAGGCATAATACCTCTTCAACCACTTGCAGTTCATGGACTGGAGATAGACACTCTTTAGTTCCAACATCTGGCAATAACCTGACTTTCCTACCCCTCTTACCACAAAGGGGGGCTTCCCAATTGGTTTTGAACATTGACCTCGACATGATGTGGAGGTGATTAGTGGATGCTCGTAGGACCAAGTCTCCTACCTGGAACTCCATGAGCTTAACTAAGTTTTCATAGGCTGTCAAAAGATGTTGGGTGTAGACTTTAAAGTTCTTTTTCAATTTATCTATATGCTCGTCCAGTGCCTCCAACTACACATGTCGTGGATCATAGATGAGTCCGTTACTTAAAGAATTCTGGATGAGGGTACTGCCAACTCCACTGGTAGGACAACTTTGGTCCCATATAACAGCGAGAATGGGTTAAACCCCACCGTCTTTCTCTTTAAAGTGCGATAAAGCCATAGTACCATGAGTAGCTTCTCATCCCATGCCCCCGATATGTCCTTTAGAATCTTCTTTAAGATATTGATCAGGGTCTTATTAATGGCCTCCGCTTGGACTTACCCTTAGGGGAGGAGATGGTTGAGCTATTGTGCACAATATTGTACTTGTCAGTGATAAGGGACATCTCTTTACATATAAACTATTTCCCATTATCTATTAGAATCATCTTTGGTATACCAAACCTGCATATGATATACTCCTTGATAAATTGGGTTACCACTTGGGTAGTCACCCTTCTTAGGGGAATGGCCTCCGCCCATTTGGTGTAAAATTTTGTAGCACAATGATAAAAGCTTTACTATGAGATGCTTGACTGATTTTTCCAACCAGGTCAAATGACCATGTGTGGAAAGGGTGGGGAGCTTCTAGGCTTTGTAAGCTAGCTTAAGAGGCCTGTAACATGTTTCCATTGACTTGATAGGATTTACATTTCTTAACATAACCAATGGAGTCATCCACCATGGTTGGACAGTAGTATTCCGGCGTCATCAATTGATCATACAGTTTGGCACCTCCCATGTGAAAGGTCTCACGAGATTCCTTCAACACTTTACCTATACACTTCAGCGCCTTCTTATTTTAGCCTTTTTTATATTGATATCCTTCTATCAAGTAGAAATGGGCTACTCTCTTTCGAAGATATATTTCATCTGCTTTCTCCGAGGAAAACTCACCATCTTTCAGATAGGCTATGTATGGTTGCCTTCAATCTTCGAAGGCCTCCACAAAATTAGCTTTTGCTGGATGGTAAAAATGAGTTTGGCACTTTAAATAGCCTTGTTGCTGATGAGCAGCCTCTGCACTCATGGTGGGCCAATAGTAGCCTCCCTCTCGCTGCAACCGGCGATAAAGAGGGATATCAATGTCCCCGTAATGATTTTCATTCATTTTTTACTACATCTCTATGATTCTTTTTCTCCAACACACCTTAATAAGAACCCTCCAGTGCTCTTGAGGTAAAGTGTTCCTTACAATAGGTGGTAGTTAGCCACTTCTAACATATTCATTGCCCCCTCTCTTATTTATAACTGTTTTACAAGCAGGTGCCTCTAATCTTCCGGCCCATTTCTTGGGAACAAGGATTTCACTATGGTAGGTATTGTTCTCCGGCATACTATGATTGTTGCTTTTTTCTCATCCATGTCTAACTTTTGTGCTATTGTAGCTAGTGCTCAGGGTGCCTATTCATTGTTCTTGCATGACTCTCAACAGTGACTTATAGGAACTATCCTAGCAACCTCTAAATGATGGATTTGTAGGGTTCCAAGTTAGCATATTTGAGGGTGAACTCCCCATTAACCTGTTTCATTACTAGGTTAGATTCCCCTCGTATGCACATTACCCTGATGCCTCTTTGGAGTGCTTCCAACATTCCTAATATAAGAGACTCATACTCAGCCTCATTATTTGAACACTTGAACTCTAGCTTTAAGGAGATGGTGATCTTCTCCTTACTATTTGGATGTATAATGCCCGCACCTCCTATTCATTGAGCACTAGAGCCATCAAAATCCATATCTCACTTTTTTATCTCTTCTGCCATATATGCTTGGAAATTCTCCCCAGGTAACTCTTCACTAGGGGGATCAAAATTCCCACTTGGAAAATGGTCCAATAGTTCTTCTACCGCTTGACGTTTTATAGCTTTGGGCACTATTCACTTTCGATCATACTTTGACAAAATTAAGAACCATATCGATGCTCATCCCACCACTACCATTTGTGTTATGAGGTACTTGATAGGATCACACTTAGTGACTATATGAACTATAAAACCTAGCAGGTAGTGTCTCAACTTTTGAGCCACGAAGATTAGGGCAAGGCAGTGTCTCTCCACATTGGTATGTCTAGATTCTCTACCTGAGATCACTCTTGACAAGTAATACATTGGATTCTATACTCCTTCGTTCTCTTGACACAACCATGCTCATATGGACCTTTCTGTTGAAGAAAGGTAGAGAAACAGTGGTGCCCCAGCTTTCGATATAATTATCATGGATGGGGAGGCTAAAATTTCCTTGATCTTCTCAAAGGCCTTTTTCTGCTCATCTCCCTAGGTCCACTTGGCTTTGTCTTTCAACAGGGGTGTAAATGGGTGGGTCACCTCCACTAGCACAGGTATGAACCTTCTTAGGTAGGACACCTTCCCCAAGAAGCTCTTAATCTGCCTTGGACTCTTCGGAGGTGGCATCATCATTATGGACTTATTATTTTCTTCATCAACTTGCACCACTTGCCTATTAACAACAAACCCCAAAAACTTTCTCGCATTGACCCCGAAGGCACACTTCGAGGGGTTCATTTGCATCTTATACCTACGATATCTCTCAAACACTCTCTGGAGGTCTTGTATGTGCTTAATTTCTCTCTTAGACTTCACCAGCAGACCGTGCACATAGAATTCTAGTATATCATCAAAATACGTTGGTGAACCTGTGTGTAGGTGAAAATACGTTGGTGAACCTATATATTACAGACTCTTTAATTTGTGGGAGCTCACTTCTAGATCAATCCCTGGCATCTCTGTGTATTTACATGAAAATACGTTGGTGAAAATACGTTGGTGAAAATACGTTGATTGATCCAAGAGTCTGTAATGTACAGTTTGTCCCTACGTGTGTGTAGGTGCCACCTGGTTAAAACCAAAGTCAAAAAGCAAATATGTCCGCGCTTGTAGACAAAATATCTAATTTGGTATATATCTTTTGAAATGGTAACTTGTTGTACAAACTTTGTAAGCATGAGGAGGGTCTCAAGGACCACCTCCTATAAAATCTTTTATAAACTTGAGGGGAGGCTTAAAGGATTAACTCCTCTAAAATCTTTTATAAACTTAGAGGGAGGTGTTAAGGACCACCTCCTCTAAAATCCTTTATAAACTTGAGGGTAGGTTGTGACACCCTGCATAATTAAATACCGGGTGATCAGGACTTTATTAAATTAAAACAAAATGTCCAGATTGGTTCATTCTAAGTATCACTATCGAAAAACTTTTTAACATTTACTAACCACCAAGTATTTGAAAAGCTGGTGTCAAAATTTTATCTTTTTATTAACATGCAACAATTTAAAAAAAAATAAACAACTACCAATCACATTCACCATACTAAAAGAATCAACACCACAAGTAATGAAATACTGAATAAAATAAGTTATGGAGGGAGTAAAGACCCCAATCTGAAATTGTAATACAACAATCCATAGAAAACTAAATCCAAAACCGAATGATAAAGGAAATACAATGTCTCTGGAAATAACTGCTAATAGAAGAAGGGAGACATGCCCGGTTGAGATAAGGTAAAGGATGCATTATATTTGAAAGGAATGGAGGCATCAACCAAGTAAATCCTGCATCGACCACAAGAATTGTAGCAACGACAAATGACAATGAACTCCTAAGCTGGCCATCCCTATGGCTGAGCACCTAAAATGGTTTTTCCAAAAATAGATTTTGGAAAAACGGGTCAGAGTCCGAGTAAAAATATTTAAAAATTCAGCAAGTATTTAAAATGCATAATTAGAAGATATTGTATGCATGTTAGGTTCACGACTCTCATTTGAGGTCCTTGCCCCTCAACTAGTGTGCACACCGAATGTATACTTCTAACCCGTTTTAGTTATGCTACCCTGCCTACCTAGTTCGAATTAAATATTTTACTTTATCTACTAACCTTTGAGTACTAACTTGTGTCACCCATACAACAATAATTTATAATCTTTGATTATTACACATTTATAAATTTCTCATATAATATTAAATTATCGTACACTTACATACATTTAGATATCACTATATTTCTTATCTACTAAGAACAAATAATTTAATTAAATTACAAGTATATATATATATATATATATATATATATATATATATATATATATATATATATATATATATATATATATATCTACATGTCACTCTAATTATATATATACTATTATAGCATCCTGAGGCTAAGACCTGCGGTGCATGCATACTCTGCTATCATGTCCCGGTATATCACACACTGTATAAAGGATAGTTTGTTTTGTATCTCTCTCGAACCATAAATACAAATCACATATATTGGAGGCGAACATAGTCCCCAGCCAAATGGGTCACGCACATACCTACGCTCTCATTCAACTGTTAAAACTATCGTACTCTCAAATAGCACGTGTCCAAGGTCCTATGTTCTGGGTACAAGTCTAAAATTCCCCCCAACGGGCTCGTTGGGATAAGACCGTCTATGATGTGAAACCATCACCCGATAGCAAGCGGCGTAGGTATGTCATACACATAAGAATCATGCAATAGGTATACACACAACCTATGTAGTTATATCATCAGTATAGGTATAGTCCCGACCTATATTATACATCCCATGCATATATATATATATATATATATATATATATATATATATATATATATATATATATATATATATATATATATCTCACATATGATTAATTATCCATTACTTATCGTCGTATATTCTTGAGTAACCCTCACCACTCGAAGTATGACAATTATTCTTTAATATTTTTCAGTAGGTACTCGCTCATCTCCTAAGGGACTAAGTCATTGTCCCTTTTCCTCAAATTTCATTGACTCGAATTCTTCTTCAAATTAGATTTTTCTCTTAATTAAGACTAATTAAATTTAGGCCTTAAATCCCCCTCATAGGACCAAGCCTAAAACCCAATCTTAGCCTACTGGTACTTCAATACTATCCTCATTATATTTAGAAATTAATTTAGAAAGTGAATCTCGAACGTTTCTCAAGTATTTTAAACAAAAGAGAAAAGCGGCCAAAATCTGGGCAGCCGAATCTATTCTCCCCTGAACTGAATCGATTTGCCCTGTCGTATCGATTCGGCCAGGGAGCTGAATCGATTCACCGGTAGCACATCGTCTTCTACCTTTTCACTGTTACGGGTTTCACCATTTTTATCCCTTCAAACCTCCATTATAGCTTCCCAAACTCCAAATCAATCATGATAACCATTATACCATCATATGTAAACAATTTCTAACATAAATTTATCATCAAATCTTCACAAAATTCATCTAAACCAAATTAATACAATATAATCTTGGAAAAACCTAGAATCTCGTATATGTTCAAAAGTTCTTTAAAGAATCTTAATTTCTTCACCAAGATTAATTGTAAATTTGTGGGTTTCATACTACATGCATGAGGGAACCTATCTTATATAAATTTCAACCCAAAATTTGATATATCTCTTCCAAATTTTCCAAGAACACCTAAACTGCATAGGTAATTTAACCTATTCTAACATGAATATCACATATGCTTATAATTTTCCATGTTTAAACACTTGCCTTTAATACTAGGTCTGATCCGTTGCAGATGATGGGCATGGTGGTGTTCTTCTCCTTTCGATCTACATGATGGTTGTGTTGGTGGTGCAAAAAGTGTCACAAACGTGGTTCTAGCCTTGGGGAGCACCTCTCCTTTCTCCTCTAATGGCCTCTGCAAGTTTTTTTCCCCGTAACCCTCATTTATCAAACTCCTAATCTGATTTATACCTATAAAATTCATGGTTTCATTTTATTCAAAAATTTAAAAGACTAAAATTCCCCTCTGGGGTACCAGATTGGCCTAAAATTGCCCCGGGACCCAAACTAAATCCTCGGGTACACTTTTTAGACTATTTCGACCCTTCCAGACACTTTGACACACTCAAAATGAACATATCAATTACTTAAAAATAATTTACCATTTATTTCCTTAAATTGAGTCCCGACAAGATTAAGACGCATGTCCCGACTAAATTACTGTAAGTGTCGTATTTTTCACTAATGGTAATTATAATCTTTTCATATCATTATTATTACTCGTACACTAAGTAATATTCAATATAAATAAATATTAAGTCTTATCTTGCTAATTAATAATTATTATCCCGGATTAATTAATCCAACATAATTTAATTAACAATCAACTCAATTATAAAAATCATTTAAAATACGGGGTGTTACATACTTCCCCCCTTATAACGAAATTTTAACCAGAATTTCGAAAAAAGAAAATACCTGATATGAACAACTTTTGGTATCTCTCGCTCATCTCACCCTCGCGCTCAAAAGTAGACTCATCGGCATTATGATGCCCCTAATGAACATGTACAAGTGACACTACCTTCGACCTCAATATCCTCTCACTGTGGTCTAAGATAGCAACTGGTCTCTCCTCATATGAAATAGTAGGTTGTATGTCTATCTACTCCAGTGCAATGTGGGTGTAAGCCAACTCATCCTGTAGGTATCGCCGTAACAAAGAAATATGGAGTACAACATGAATACGGTGAAAGTGCTCCGACAACCTGAGTCTATACGCTACTGGCCCAATCCGCTTAATAATAGGAAATAACCTAACGTACCTCGGCGCCAATTTCTCCTTCTTCCCAAATCTTATTATCCCCTTCAAAGGAGACACATGAATTAGCACATGATCCCCCTCATCAAACTCCATAAAGGATTACTTAGCATCAACATAACTCTTCGGTCTGTCCTGAGCTATCCGTATTCGGCTCCGAATCATCTCTATCCTGTCTGAAGTATCCTGAATCATCTCTGGCCTGAGTAGCTTGTTGTCTCCCACCTCCAACCAAGATGCTGGCGAACGACACAGTTTACCGTACAGTGCCTAAAATAGGGCCATGCCAATAGTGAAATGCTAGGAGTTATTATAGGTGAACTCCACCAGTGGAAGATATTTCTCCCAACCTCCCCCCAAGTTGAGGATACACATCCGTAACATATCTTACAACATATGATTAGTCCTCTCCATCTGTCCATCCGTTTATGGGTGATAACATGTACTTAATCTTAACTCGATACCCATAGTTTCCTAAAAACTCTCCTAAGATCGAGATATAAAAATCTTGTCCCTCTCGGACACAATGTCTAATGGCACCCCATGCAATCTCACTATCTCAGAAATAAAAATTTGGGCGTACTGTCCTGTAGTGTAATCAGTTTGAACTGGCAGGAAGTGAGCTACCTTAGTCAAATAATAATGATCACCCATATGAAATTTCCATTCCTCTGTGAGGTAGGTAACCTGGTATTAAAGTCCATTTAAATGCTTTCACATTTCCACATAGGAATCTCCAACGGCTATTGGAATCCTGCTGGTCTCTGGTGGTCCACCTTTACTAGTTGACAGTTGGCACACGTCGAGACAAATGCAGTGATGTCTCTCTTCATCCCACTCCACCAGTACAACTGTCTCATGTCTTTGTACATCTTATCCCCTCCAGGATGTACCGCAAATCGGGACCCGTGTGCCTCTGCCATCACATCATGTCATAAGTCCTCTGCCTTAGGAACTATCAACCTACCATTGAATCGAAAACCTCCCTTATAACTAATGGAGTACCAATCAACTCCCCTATCTAATAACTGCCTAATTTGATCCTGACAAAATGAATCCGTCGCCTGTGCCTGTACCACCCTCGTGACAATCTAGGGTGTAACAGTCATAACTGACATGAATAATATGGCAACTTCATCCTAATGACCCAGATCCTTTCATTTTTCCTTCCACACCTCAGCCACCTCCCCCACTGGTCTACGGCTCAATGAATCTTCCACCACGTTGGCCTTCCTCGGGTGATAATAGATCTCGAACTAATAGTCCTTCATAAATTCAATCCACCTTCACTGATGTATATTTAGATCTCTCTAAGTGAACACATACTGTAGTGACTTGTGATCTATAAATAGACCAAATTTCTCCCCCAATGGGTAATCTCTCCAAATCAGAAGGGAAAGCATGACTGCTATTACGTCCAAGTCATGGGTTGGGTGATTCCTCTCATGAGGCTTAAGCTTTCGGGAAGAAAAAGATATAGCCTAATCCTCCTGCTGAAGTACTCCCCCAAGCATCTTTAGGGATGCATCAGTGCAAAATAGGTACTCCCAGCCTAAGTAGAGAAAGAACTGGTGCTGAAGTCAACTTATCCTTCAACTCATTGAAAGCTGACTGAACGTCACTCCTTTGCGAGTCAAATTAGTCATAGGACCCGTAATCTTCGAAAACCCTCTAATAAACTGCCTATAATATCCCGCCAATCCCAATAAACTGCGTACCTTCGTCGGTGTCATGGTTTGCCCCCACTCCCTCATCGCTGACACTTTACTCGGGTCCACTGATATACCCCTTTTTGAAACAATATGCCCCCAAAACTACACCTCATGCAACCAGAACCCACATTTTCAAACTTTTCATATAACTAATGTTCACATAGTGTCTATAATACCCGACGTAAATGCTCAGCATGCTCCTCCTCGGTCCTGGAATAAATGAGGATGTCATCATTGAAAATGATAACAAACTGATCTATGAACTCTCTGAAAACCCTATTCATAAAGTCCATAAATATGGTCGGTGTATTGGTTAGCTCGAAGGGCATAACCCTAAACTCATAGAACCCATTTATCATAAAGAAGGTCGTCTTAGACACATCCTGATCCCTTATACTCAACTGATGGTACTCGGAATTTAAGTCTATCTTTGAGAAGTAGACATCTCCTCTCAACTGATCAAATAATTCATCAATTTGGGGAAACGAATACTTATTCCGTATTGAACTTTATCCAATTCCTGGTAGTTAACACATAGTCGTGATGATCCATCTCTCTTCTTTACAAACAATACAGGGGCATCCCATGCTGGCGTACTACAACGTATGAACCTATGTCCCAACAGCTGCTCCATTTGATCCCGTAGCTCCCTCATTTTTGTAAGAGACATACGATAAGGTGCACGTGTTATTGGTCGAGTTCCCGGTGCTAAGTCTATCACAAACTCTATCTCCCTACTCGGTGGAAATCCAGGTATTTCCTGGAACACATCGATAAACTCACGAACAATCGAAATCTAATCAAGTGAAATCACTACCTCCTGAGAGGTCTCCTTCTCTATGTAGTATAGGTGGTTGGACGAGCCTCCCATGGAACGAGGCATTACTACAAAAAAATCTCTTGGCCCGGTATAGAGAACACAATACTCCTATTGTAACAATCAATCATATCCCAATAAGTGGCTAACCCATCCATGCCTATAATAGTGTCATACTCTTCCATTTCCAACACAAGCATGTCGATGGGAAAAATAAGTCTCCCAATGTCTAAACTCACCCCCCCCCCCCCCGATAGATAAAGAATATGGGTGTCCCATTACCCAATTATGAATCTACATAGGTAACTGTACTACCGGTCGTATTTAACAATCCTATGGCCCGTACAAACCTAGTGTCTATGAATGAGTGAGATGTCCAATGTCAAATAAAATACGCCCAAAAATACCATGAATGAGAAATGTACCCTCAACAATGGGTGGAGCCTGTGGTTCTGTAGCATGGTGGACGTGATACATGCTCTCATACTGTAATTACCCTTACTGAGGTGGGGTTACTTAAGCTGTTGGGGCAGCGGGTAAGGATGTTATGGGTGTTGGTGCTGGGAGTGCGGAGGGAACGATAGGTCTTCGAGGCTCTTGGCGGCCTCCCTATTGATGTTGTACCCAACCCTTATCAAGTAAGTCTTGTTTCTTGTGGCCATTTCTACCACATATAAAGAATCTCCCAATAAAATCTCCTCTTTGATGTCCTTGTTGTCCCTGCCCCTACTGGCCATTTTCGCCCCTCCATGGCCCTGCTGTCCACGTCGCTGTCCCAGCAGGCTTGACTGACTCTGTTAGCCCTGATGGCCCTGTCGAAAACCTCCCTGTCCCAGCCTGGAATCACTTAATATGAACCACTTAGAAGGGTCCCCCTAGTGGGAACTCTGCTCACCCTGCCTAAGCTGACTTTGAGCTGATGATGCCCCGCTAGCACTGCCACGCCCAATCATGCCCTAATGGATGGACTCTCCTCCTCACTTTCTCCCCTTCATATGGAAGCGGTGGTCTTGGTAATGTAACAATATAGCATTTAACACCTCGGCGTATGTCCTCAAGGAAATATTACCCAATAGGCATTGCCATATCCTCTAAGTCAATCCATTCATAAATATCTGAATCCTTTTTTCCTAAGTAAGCATTTCCCCTGGCACGATATTTATCAACCTCATGAATTTTTCCTCGTACTCTACAATCGCCTTCCCTTCCTGGGTGAGATCTAAATTTCTACCTCATCTCAGTCTGGACAATGGGTTAGAAGTATTTGCAGTCAAATCGCGAGCAGAACTCTTGTATCACCATGCTATCTCTCTCATCCGTTGTGGTAGTGTATTCCCACCACTGTAATGCCACCCCGACTAGTTTAAAAGTATCTAGGATCTACCTCTGAACATCAATACACTCGTACATCCTCAAGTGTCTTTGGATGTCCTTATTCTATTGGCTTTCCACCACTACGTCTAAACTCCCTGAGAACTCTGGGAGATGTGCCTTCTGGAAGTCATCCCTAACTCTCTCCCACGCAGAGGGGAACACCTAAGCAAGTGCTGGTGCCACCACCTATGCCTGGGGTGGGTCCTATTGTGCTACTGTAGCTAATGATGCATTTATAGCTTGGTAAACTATAACGGCCACCTGTACAGCATTCAGGGTACCCTTTGCTGGGTTCGGTTGAGGCTCCGATTGTGCCTCTGGGTTGGCTCGTGTGGAATGTCGTGGAGGCATCTGAAAGGAGAAAGAATTTTCTATTAGTCCATAATTCAATATGACTTAAAATAACTGAAGACGTGGATGCACAAATACGAATACAACAGTGGTAAAAATAGGACTCTACATCAAAGAACGCTATGTTGGAAACATAATAAGCTGCACAAATCCTAAAGAATCTAGAACCTGATGATTTGATACCATCTGTGACACTCTACTTAATTAAATACTGGGTGATCTGGACTTTATTAAATTAAAACAGAATATCCAAATTGATTCATTCTTAGCATTACTGTCGAAAAACTTTTTAATATTACTAAACACTTAGTATTTGAAAAGTTGGTGTCAAAATTTTATCTTTTATTACTATGCAAAGATTTAAAACAAACAATTACATATCACATTCACCGTAATAATAGAATCAACACCACAAGTAATGAAATACTGAATCAAATAAGAAACGATGGGAGTAAACACCCCGGTCTGAAATTTGAATACAACAATAAATAAAAACCTAAATCCACAACTGAATGATAAAGGATATATAATGTCACAAGAAACAACTGCTAATAGAAGAAAGGAGACATGCCCAACTGGGATAAGATAAAGGATGTATCAAATCTGAAAGGAATAGAGGCGTCTATCAAGTAAGTCCACAAAGACAAATGACAATGAACTCCTAAGATGGTCCTCCCTGTGGCTGGGCACCTAAAATGGTTTTTACAAAAATAGATTTGGGAAAAACAGGTCAGAGCCCGAGTTAAAACATTTAAAAATTTAGTAAATATTTAAAATGCATAATTAACAGATATTATATTCATGTTAAGTTCATAGATCTCACATGAGATCCTCTTTGCTCATATAGTGTGCACGCCTAACGTATACTCCTAACCCGTCCTAGTTATGCTACCTCGCCTAACTAGTTTGAATTAAATATTTTACTTCATCTACTATCTTTTGGGCACTCGCTTGTGTCGCCCATACAACGACAATTTATCTTCTACGTCTATTAGACATTTATAAATTTCTCTTGTAACATTAAATTCTCGTACACTTACATACATTTAGATATCACTATATTTCTTATCTACTAAGCACAAATAATAGAATTTAATTACAAGTAAATATATGCATGTCACTCTAATTATATATATATATATATATAAAACACCCGTAGGCTGAGTCCTGCAGTGAATGCATACTCTACTATCATGTCCTGGTACATCATGCACTGTATAAAGGACAGTTGGTTCTGTATCTCTCTCGAACCATAAATACAAATTACATATATTGGAGGCGGACATAGTCCCCAGCCAAATGGGTCATGCATATACATACACTCACATTCAACCGTCGAAACTATCATACTCTCAAATAGTACATGTCCAAGGTCTTATGTTCTGGTTACAAGTCTAAAATCCCCCCAATGGGCTCATTAGGATAAGATCGTCCACGACGTGAAACCTCCACCCGATAGCAAGCAGCGTAGGTATGTCATACACATAAGAATCATGAAATAGGTATACATACAACCTATATATTTATATCATCAGTATAGGTATACTCCCGACCTATATTATACATCCAAAATGTAGTATATATCCATTTCCCGAATATCTCACATATAATTAATTATCCATTACTTATCGTCGTATATTCTCGAGTATCCCTCGCCACTCGAAGTATGATAATTATTCTTTAATATTTTTCGGTAGGTACTCTCTCATGTCCTACTGGTCTAATTCATTTCCCCTTTTCCTGGAATTTCAATGTCTCGAATTCTTCTTCAAATTAGATTTTTCTTTCAACTAAGCCTAATTAAATTTAGCCCTTAAATCCCCCTCATGGGACCAAGCCTAAAACCCAACCTTAGCCTACTGGTACTTCGATACTATCCTCACTACATTTAGAAATTAATTTAGAAAGTTTATATAGAACGTTTCTCAAGTATTCTAAACAAAAGAGAAAAGCAGCCTAAATCTGGGAAGCCAAATCAATTCTCCCCTGGACCGAATCGATTTGGCCAGGGAGTCGAATCAATTCGCCTTTAGCAAGTTATCTTCTACCTTTGCACTGTTATGGGTTTCACCGTTTTCATCCCTCTAAACCTCCATTAAAGCTTCCCAAACTCCCAACCAAACATGCTAACCATTATACCAGCATATGTAAACAATTTCTAACATAAATTTATCACCAAATCTTCACAAAATTTATCTAAACCAAATTAATTCAATATAAACTTAGAAAAACCTAGAATGTCATATTTATTCAAAACTTCATTAAATAATCCTAATTTCTTCACAAGGGTAATTGTAAATTCATGGGTTTCATACTACATGAATGAGGGAACCCATCTTATATAAATTTCAACCCAAAATTTGATATATCTCTTCCAAATTTCCCAAGAACACATAAATTATATGGATAATTTAACCTATTCTAACATGAATATCACATATGCTTATAATTTTGAAAGTTTAAACACTTGCCTTTAATAGTAGGTCTGATTCGTTGTAGATGGTGGGTATAGTGGTGTTCCTCATCTTCTGATCTACACGATGGTGGTGTTGGTGGTCCAAAACGTGTCACAAAAGTGATTCTAGTCTTGGGGAGCACGTCTCCCTTCTCCTATAATGGCCACTGGAAGTTTTTATCTTCATAACCCAAATTTCTCTAACTCCTAATCTTATTTATACATATAAAATTCGTGGGTCAATTTTCTTTAAAAAATTTAAAGACTAAAATACCCCTCTGGGGTGCCGGTTTGGCCTAAAATTGCATCAGGACCCAAACTAAACCCCTAGGTACTGTAAGTGTCGTATTTTTCACTCACGACAATTATAATTTTTCCATATAATTATTATTACTCATCCACTAAATAATATTCAATATAAATAAATATTAACCCTTATCTCGCTAATTAAAATTTATTATCCCAGATTAATTATTCCAACATAATTTAATTAATCCCAATTTAATTTACAATTAACTCAATTATAAAAATCATTAAAAATACGGGGTGTTACACAGGTCTCAAGGACAACCTCCTCTAAAATAATTTTATAAACTTGACGGGAGGTCTCAATGACCACCTCTTTTAAAATCATTTTATAAACTGTTCATTTCTTGTGAGCAACCTCTTAATTGCTCACTTCCATTGTGACTGGGTGTGAACTGTGCAAGGACTAGGTGACTCCTAGGGTCTTTCTACTAATGTTCTCTTAATTTTAAAATGCTAAGTGGTTGGGCTTGCTCAAGAAACCTTATTCCTCAGCCACCAAGCCAAAACTCCCGAGAGACCTCATCTTGACTTTTTGCTCTCTACTTGCTCAACTAGGCTACTTGTACAACAAAGTAACATATTAGTACTTTAATACATATTTGAGTAACAAATCTTGGGGTGGAGGTCACTCTATGTGGACCTCCTCGCCCACTAGTTCTTTTCATTAAATCATTTGGACTTTTAGGGACGAGGAGTTCCTCATAGTGGGACTCCTCGCCCAAACTTTTTTTATGTAATCTTTCAGCATTTGGGGATGAGGAGCCCCTTGTGGTGGGCCTCTTGCCCAAATTTCCTTACTATAGTTTATGATCTTGTTGGGATGAGGAACCCTCTTGGTGGGCCTCCTCGCCCAAATTTCAAAATTGTGATTTTTGAGTATTTTGGGAGAGGAGCCCTTCTTGGTGGGCCTACTATCCCAAATTTCACTTCTGCGATTATGAGCTTTTTGGGACAAGGAGCCCTTCATGATGAGATTCCTCGCCCAAACTTTACTTCTGTGATTTCTGAGCTTTTTGGGAAGAGGATCCCCTTATGGTGGCCTTCCTCGCCCAAATTCTATTTTTATGAATTCTGAGCTTTTTGGGACGAGGAGCCCCTCATGGTGGGCCTTCATGCCCAAATTCTATTTCTGTGAATTTTGAGCCTTGGGAATGAGAAGATCCTTGTGGTGGGCCTCCTCATCCAGTTGAATCTTCTTTTGTCTTGGCCAGAGTATTCTTCGGGGGGTTGCTCGTGGTGAGGCCCCCTTCGCCATATGGGCCTACTCGCCCACTTGTTTGGGCAATTGAGTGTGTACCCCTCTACATTTATTTATTTATAATTATGTCCAAACACTTTATGAATTCACCAAATAAATTTTATAATTCATAATAAATTCTATAATTCATCAAATGGATTCTGAAATTATAATAACTCTCATAAATTTTATTTCAACGTCCACTAACACAAATAAAACTTTATTCTTCGCTTAAATAATTGTAAAATTCAGGTTTTCACTTAAAATAATGATTTGATCTCTCTTAAAATCCATAATTAATTAATTAAATTCCTTTAAAATTACAGGATATTACACACAACCACACACACACACACACACACACACACACACACACACACACACACCCCTAACTAAACACATGGAGTAATAATTTATTCCCCATTACCTAGATTTATAAATATAAGTCAAAGCTTGTGGTACTCTACCCATATACAATTAACCACCCTCGAACTAGTCCCACCTTAACCGTCTGGTCTCACTGAGTAACGAAACCCAAAAAGGATTATACATAACATATAAACACATAATGTACGACTAGTATCCCAAGGTCCGTTAAATCCCCAAATTGGATTATACCATTACTTTTATGTTTAATACACCTAAATCCTAATTATAATACTCTAGAAATTCTCGTATACTAATTACACTTTAATAGTAATTTATAGGTGGTATGTTAATTAAATAACTATAAAATTCAACCGAAAGAACTTCCTAAATTTCACCAATGACAACCAATTAAAACTTCTTAAATGAAGAACTCCCAAAATTTGCCAGCGTACAGGAACAAATTGAACCATCCTAAGCCGGATTGATCCGCCTTTCGAATCGATCCGAGATTGGACCAGATTAATCTCTCAGTGTAAGGTTGTGTACATGCCAAAGTAATGAATGATGACTGTGAACCCTACAAAATTAATCCCACAACACCTAAATCGTAACTAAAACCCTTCCTCTATATATATAAGTCACGGATTATTGTTTAAAACAAGTTTCTTCAAGATTTAGCATTATTCTAACACAATTAAAGGTTCAAATTCATATAAAATCATTCTAATCCCAAATTCACCTTCTTCATTCATTTTGGTTACACGCCAACCTTGATTAAGTGTTTTACACAATAAGCTATAACAATCGTTCGTATGCACGAATTGATATAAGTTTCAACATAAACTTATCAAAATCATATTTAACTACGTATTACATAAATATTATGTTTAATTAATATTAACCCAATACAAAACATGATTAGCACTCAAATTTATAAGCAATTATCATATTTTAATCCTAAACCATGATCCAACCTAATCAATTCATTCAACGATGAAATCATAAATAGACTACATTAATAGGATAATCAAGATAGTATTTCTTGCTTTAAATGAAGATTAATATTTAATTAAACCCTCTTATGTGTTCTTCCTATTCTAAGATTGATCTTTAATTGATCTTTAAATGATGCATTATGATGTTTAATGAGGGTTAATAATCTATTTATAATTATAATCCCATAGGTCTAATGTGGGCCCATTTTTGGACACCTAAATAATCCCAAAACCCTAACCCAACACTCTTAAAACTTGGTCCAAATGTATGCTTACCCTTGGAGCCCACTTGGCACATTAAAAATATTATACAGACATTTGTATTCCCCTATATCCTCGTAAATCTTATGTAAAATACTAATTTTAAACTCTAGCCAATTATCCATTCAAGTTAAACCAACCAAATTACCCGTCAATTCAACCGAGTAAATATTAATCAATAATTAAATAATTATTTATTTAATTCCAAAATATACGGGGTAATAAACATTCCTAGAAATCAATTAATTTAAACTAAAAATATATAAATATATGATAACTATATATATAAATTCTTAAATTAAAATTAAATAATTAAATAATTAATAAAAATCACAATTATAAAAAAAAGACTACACCTAAAGAACTCCAATTGAGTCACCCATCCTAGTATTTATTTTTTTATTTAATAATATAGTCATAAATAAATAAATAGTTAAATAATAAAAAAAAATCTATTCGTTTGGAAAATTAAGGGCGCAACACAAGAAATTCTGAGGATTGTACCATTCTACTAGTTAAAATAATATATAGTATTAATACATTGATTAATAAACAAATACTTAAATAAAAAAAAGTGATTATATAAATATAAAGCACTCCTAGTCCACACAAAATATGAGGAATTCTTAGAGGACTATTGATGCTTATAAATAACTTAACTAACTAATTTATATGTAAATAATTGATAAGCAAATAATAAAAAATACTTTTAATGACACTTTTTATTTTACAATTAATTCCATATTTAAGCTTAACCCCTTAAAGATCATAAATGATACATAACCTCCCAAAGGATAACTAACGTTTTCATCAACTTTGGGGGACTCTAATTATGGCACATTAATACATGGGGTTAAATGTAATTGTTTAAGTTGGTGGGAACTATGTTTGTTCGAATGAAATTAATGGAAAATTTTAAACTTGTAAAAATTCTCTTAAGATTAATAGAAATATTATGGATCAATTAAAGTAAAACAAATTAAACAAGAAATAACACTAGACAAGTAATAGAGGGGATTGGAGAAAAATTACAACGTGAAGTTGTAACGTAATTTGGCCTTGCCTACGTCCACGCTCAGGATGGTACTAAAAAAATTCACTATATATGTTTCATTTAGGCAGAACCAAACTTCACAAGAAATAATCACAAATTAAAACCACAACTAACAAGGGAACTCTACCATTCCTTACCTAAACAGAAATTAAAAAACCTAAGGTCTTATTACCGCTCAATTCCCTGTAATAACGACACTACCGACCGTAAATATACAACATAGTATTGATTGTAATAGCAAGAATAAGTTATTTAACCAAATGTAAAATATTGTTGCTAAACAAGTGACGTTAGTGTACTGGGTTCCCTTTCTCTTTCTGGAAATTAAAACTTTCTAACAATCACAAGTACTTTGCACGAATGAGTTTTGTATTGGAATTCTTTTAATCAAGTGGGTTTTGGTTTTGGAACATTATTAAAGAGTTATGTAAGTTTGAAGTTTTTTTCTTGAATTAATTTTTGTTTGAAGTTTATCTTTAATGGAGATTTTGGGTCTAAATCTCACACCTTTGAAAATGTGTATTTATTTCTCTCACTAAAAACCCAAGAGTTTGTTTTTTATTCTCAACAAAAATGGTATTTGAGTTTTGGATCTTGGCTTAAGAATTCTCCGAGGTTAAAGTTTAATCAAATGGGGTATGAGTTTACAACTTTTCTTTAAAAGATATTTTGGATTTAAATCTCACACGTTTGGAAACCGCACTAGTTTTCTCTGGCTAGAAATCTCAAGTATGGAGGAAACAAGTTATGAAATGTAAATTTTATCCTTAAATGATGTTGAAGTAGTATTGGTAGTGTGGAATGAACCTTTGAATGTCTATATATAGTCTTAACAAGAAACTAACCATTTGAGGGTATTTCGGTAAATTATAAAGATTTGTTTTTTTCATTTTAAAACTAGTCGTTGAAATTATGAAAACTTTAGAACTTTGATTCCACTTAAAGTCTTAGAATTAATTTTTAAAAATCCTGAAAAAATTTATATTCTGGTAAAAAAAATAGAGGAAATAAATTTACATTGTTTAAGTTGACTCAAAGTCCCTTTGAGTCGACTTAAGTGTGTTTTTTAATCATTTTTGGTATAAAAGTTTGGTTCAGGGTAAGTTTGGTTGGGTTGTTAAGAAAATATTTGGTTATATAAGACCACTATAAGGGCATATTTTATTGTACGATTTACATCTGAGTATGGCGTATACCGCGACAACCGTAAAAAACTTAATCAAGTTCAATCATGCGTCAAGATGGATCCGAATATCAAAGTTCTTCAACATTCAAGACTCCGCAAGATTAATTTTTGTAAGATTGTGTTTGGTTACTTTACGGTTCACATAGAGTGTTGGGATAATTTTTCAAAAAACTTTTCTAAGTATTGAAATGGAGTTTTTCGTCAAAGCATTTTTTCTAAGTGTTGAGGTGGAACTTTGAAATAAAATTAGATTAAAAATTGACACCGATTAAATAACGTTAACATTGAAACTTGAGAATTTGGTTTAATTAAGTATCACACCGCGTACACTACATTCATAAATTGGTATGAGAGCAGGTTACACTAATTTATTTTGTATTCCTATTTCCGCAAAAATTGTGTGATATTGATTTTTTTGAAAAATCTTTTTTGTGAAAAATCGCAATTTTTTCAATGGAGCGCTTATATAATCATATGCCCATTTTTTACGGTTCTAATTATGCCTACTGGAAAGCACGTATGAAATCACAGTTAAAGTCCATTGATGAGCGCATTTGGGTTTTTTGTGAAAGAGGTTGTACTCCTCCCACTGTCACCACAAATAATATCACTATTTTAAAACCCGTGATAGACGGGACTGAGGACATATGTAAATGGAGAACTTTTCATTCACGTGGGTTGAGTGCAACTTCTGGTGCCATCACTCCTAAGGAGTTTTGATGAATCATGATGTGCACCATGCCAAAAGACGTGTGGAACATTTTATAACTTACCCACGAAGGCACAAATGTGGTCAAAGAGTCTAAAATTCAAGATTTAACTAGTCAATTTAAAATAATTCCATGCTTGAGACTGAGTGTTTTGATGAGTTTTATGCACATTTGTCTGATATTTTCAACCCTAGTTTCAATATTAGTGAGCACATTCATGATGCATGAGTGGTTAAAAATATTTTAAGATCGTTGCCTAAACGTTTTATCCCTAAAGTGACTGTTTTAAATTCCTTGGGTAATTTGAGAAATTTAAAATTGGAAGAGCTAGTAGGAGACCTCCAGACATTTGATTTTGACATATTCCCTGACATTGTCAAACCTAAGGGTAGAGGGATGATACTTAGAGCCCAGTTTAGGAAGGGAGAGGAAGTTTCCAAGAGAGAGAATAAAAATAAAATGAGAGTTTGTGAGTCCGACTCTAAGGATGAGGTTGATTTTGATATGGCCATGCTTGCAAATTTTTTTTAAAAATTTCTCAAGTTTTCAAAACAAAATTCTTCCAATAAAACGTTTTTTAAGAAAAAAAAAAAGAAAGATGAGGCCAGAGAGAATGGTGACAAAGAGAGTGAGAAAGAGAAAGAGGAAAAGGAATAAGAGAAGTGTTTTGAGTGTGAAGGTAGGGGGCATAGAGATTTTAAGTGTCCCACTAGGCTAAAGAGAAAGAGGAAAAGGAATAAGAGAAGTGTTTTGAGTGTGAAGGTAGGGGGCATAGAGATTTTGAGTGTCCCACTAGGCTAAAGAGAAAGGGAAAATAGATTGCCATGCCACAACTCTTAGAGATAGTGAGGAAGAGGTGAGAGATTCTGGGGATGAGTCTTCACATGGAAATTTTTTTGCCTTTCTAGCTAGCCACAAGAGCAAACCTAGTTTATCCCATGACGATTAGGATACTTGTGCACATGATACCCCCGAAGGAGAATGATAGTTTGAGTGCTTTTAGTGAGGAAGAAAGTGGGTGTGGGAGTGAAGGTGAAAGTGAGCTCCAAATTGCGTTTATAGATTTGTACGTTAAGACCTTAAAGACTAAGAGATTGAATAAGGAGTTAGGTCGTAGGGTGAGAGATTTGGAGAGAGAGTTAGAGGTTTTAAGGGTGTTTGAGGTGAAAGAAAGTCAACTCGAGAAGGTGAAGGTTTCTTTGAGTGAGTAGTTTATTGCTTTATATCGGGAAAAGAGTGATTTGACCAACACGATGCCTAGTCTAATCACACGTGTATCCTAACTCAAGAATGAGCTTGAACATGCCCGAGAGGTCAAAGTCCCTTTAGAGAACACATCTAAGATGGTTGTAAAGATGGTTCTTGATCCCATTTTGGGTGATATTGAGAGACGAGGAATAGGTCATGACGGTGCGTCTACTTCCCCCATTGCACCCAAGCCGGTTCCCGATTTAGCGATAAATCTATATGGCTCTCAACCTAACCCACCTAAGCATCCCATTCCTGATAGGAGTGTGCGTAGGAGATGTTTTGAGAAAGGTGTACCTAGGACTGTTTATGTTTGCACCCACTGCAAGAAGAGAGGACACCTTAGGGAGTTTTGTTTTAAGTTGAGTTATGTGTCACGTTTTGCTATTACACGTGTTCACACACACGCACCCACACATGATGCTCCGGATGATTACACGAGAGAGTTTGCACATCTTAGGGAGCAGATAAAATTTTTATTCAAGACTTCACATGACTTAATTGATGTTTTTCATAGGATGTCACCATCTTTGGAAAACTCCATCGCACCTAACGGTTGAGGTTTAGACTTGTTTGCTAGCATAGGATGATTTTTATGATGATATTTTACGCCTATTGCTAGTTTGTATCATTTTTGTATTTATATTTTCTATTTTTGATATATTCTTCGAAAAACAAAAAAAAAATTAAAAAAATTTGGAAAAATACAAAAACGATTTTCATTTTTTTGAGAAAAAATTGAAAATTGAAAAAAAATAAAAAGATTTTATTTTGATAATTTTTTTGGAAAAAGACAAAAGGTTTTTTTGTTTTTTGTTTTACACCGTATATGAATGGACATTTAGGATGACCGAGTCATAATTTCATTCCATATCCATGTGACTGTTTGATTGTGTTTTGATATGCGTCATCATTTCATTTTTGTGCTTTACAATGTTTGGAGTTATTGAGATGTGATTTGTTATTACTACCTACGTGTCTAACTCATGAGTTCCTTTAATGCACACTTGCATGAATTTGTTTAACTATTTTTCTTCTTTATTACATGTTGGTCGATGTGTTTTCATCTCAATTTTGTCTTTAAAATGAACCAAATGCAATAAAACTTGACAATAAAAGTAGTGCATGTAAGAACCGTTGATGTGATTTTGTGTGCTTTATTTAAAAAAATGGGAAAGGGCTGCGAAAGGTACTCATTTATCCTTTGCGATTAATCCACCGTTTAAATCGAACCTAGAAAATAAAAATTTGGCATAAACAGAAGCCAAGGTCCAAAGAGGTTGAAAAGAGCCCGAAAAAATTTAAAGGACATAAAAAGAAAAATATGCCATAAAGTGGGCAATAGGATTTAGTTTCATCATCTCAAAAGAAAAATAAAAAAGCATTATTATTTATGAGCGATTTTGGATGGAATATAAAACGAGTCTTCACGTACTAACAAAGTCATGAAAAAGCGTTACATAGTTTTAGACATTATTGGTGTGAAAATCATGTATGACTTTGATTTGTCGATCTGATTAAGGCGATGTCATCTAAATTCACATTTTCGACACCTAAGGACGATTTTAAGATTCATTTGTTAGGAGTACACATATTCTTCCTGCACATTTGTTATGTTTGATTGCATTGATTTTCCTACCGAATGGTTCACACCCATTCATTTCGTTTCCATGATTTAGTTATCTTAGCTTAAATTCATGGTGTGTATTTTTTGTAAAATTACTTTTACATTTTTGTATGAAAAATAAAAAAAAAGTTGTGGAAGATTTTGGGTTACTCCTTTGCATGAGCGTAGTTTGATTCATGTTTTCTATGCATATTTGTCATGACACTCCATGTTTGTTTTGTTTATTCGTTTCCTTATCTATTTCAGACAAATAAAAAGGAGTAGAACGAATTATGGGGGAGTTTTGTATTATGGGGGAGATTTGATTATTGATTGATTTATTCTTATATCATTTCAAACTTGATGCATCACGAAGGTATTTCCTTTGTCTCATGTGTGTAGGTACAAAGACTTAAGATCATATGTTGCACACCCTAATTAGGAAAGCTTAAAGATTTGAAGTTGATGATTTTTGAAGAAAAGTTTTAGACTTACATGTTTAGTAGCTTTTCAATTTTGGGTTCATGGGAGGGTATTAGATTTATATAGGTATTTTGATTTGATAATTCATATATTTTTATTTTGTACCGACATAGACATAGGGGGAGATTCGTAAGAACATATTTTATTGTCCGGTTTACATTGGAGTATATCGTATTCCGCTACAACTGTCAAAAACTTATTCAAGTTCAATCCATCATCAAGACGGATCCGAATATCAAAGTTCTTCAAGATTTAAGCCTGCACGAGATTAATTTTGGTAAGATTGTGTTTTGATTAATTTACGGTTCACTTAGAGTGTTGGGATAATTTTTCTAAAAATAATTCCAAGTGTTGAAGTGGAGTTTTTCATCAAAGAGTTTTTTTCTAAGTGTTAAGACGGACTTTTGAAATATAAAAAATTAATAAGGTCGTTTGAGAGACCTGTGTAAGTCGATCAAACGAATTTACCATCTTGCGCGAAGCTATCGTTCGAGTGAGATCCAGTTTCATTCGAGCGAGATCTAATTTCGTTCGAGAGACGCGCTGAATTAAGTTTTTTATATAAAGCGTGTTAAACCACTCCGTTTTTGTTAAGAAGACCTGGCATTTTTCACTCTGCACAAACTGAAAACCATCTTAATTCTTTGTCTTCTTCATTTAGGGTTCAAATCCTTTTGTTTTCAATTCACAAATCATCCCACTCTTTGTGTGAATTCTTCTGTAACCCAATAACACAATTTTGTGAAGTTTCCCTTGTAGAGATGATCTCTACTCCTGATCTAGGTGCCACTTGAGGGAGGTGCTGGGCTGACTTGATTGCGTGTCAAAGGGAGTACTCATATATGTTCTTAGGATGACTAGACTGCTTATCTTTGTGGATCTTTCGAGGTTGATTCATTGCTAATTTAGGTTACGGCCTATGAGAGTTTGTTGCAGTAAATTCTTTGCAGATTTCACTTATAATCACTGTGAGTATTATTTGTGAAATAATAGGTTTTACCCGAAAGGTTTTTTTTCCTGAAATCTGTGTGTGAGAAACTTATTTGTGATTGTTTGATTTATCCACACGTAGTTGCATATTTTAGGGCTGAAAAAAATAGGATTAAAAATTGACACCGATTAAATAAGTTTAACATGGAAATTTTGCAAATTAGGTTCAATTAAGTATCACGTCGTCATTTATATCATTAGAATCATTTCCTAACAACTCAATACTTTGTGATAAACTTCTAGAGGTTTGTACACTTGTTTATGCTTCTTGGATAAATTTTTTACAACTTGTATTGATTTCATTGGTTACACATAATCTTGAGAGAACTAACTTGCTTTATTACAAATTCACTAGATGAATTAAATGGTTACATTGCATTTTATTGTGAGCACCTGTTTTACTGGCTTGTTTGATGAAATCGACTTGCTTGGATGATGATATATTACGTATATGAATATTTTGCTTTGAATTTTGTGTATCGTGGGTAAGTAATTTACTTAATGTGTTGAGTTTCTTTATTTATGAACTTCTTTTTGGGCAATGAATTTCTTTATGAGCTTTTCCTTGTATTTATGACCATGTTATGGAGATTTCTTATTTTATTATAGAGGATTTAGTTTACTTGTAGTGGTAGTCATGATTTTTGGTTGTATAACTTTCTATTTTGGATATGAACATACTTCAAGAACTTCATATAAGTTGATTTATTATCTTTAAGCTGGTACATGTTCGGTTTTCTTGATATATGGTGAATTTGGTTGTAAAATCTTCTCATTTACTTTATTTCTTGGGCATGATCTTGTAAGGACACAACGTGATAACTATATTTGGTTAAGGTAAAAAAAAACACTTGGTATTTTTTGTGTAAAAGTTTTCCTCATCGCCTTGATTTTCCCAATGATACTTTCTATGTAATCAGTCTCATAATGTCTTGAATTTTTATTTATATCTTAAGACATTAGAGAGAAGATAGTGAATCTTTTGATATACAAAATCTTTCACTTGAAAATAATTTTGTTTTCACAATATGCCCTTTTTAATGATGACAAATCAATTTATATAGTTTAAGAAAATATCGAAGCCTCCTCTTACCTAGAGACTTGGATTTGAAAAAATATATTTTTCTTCCACTTTTTTATTGATCCCAATTTCTTGGTTTTTTTGTGAAGGACTTTTATTTTATCAAAATATCACTTACTCCCCGTTTGTTCTTACAAAAAAAGAACAGAGGAAGAATGTAATAAAAACATGATTTCTTAAATGTAGATTTTTTCTCTCAAGAAATAATGATTTTACTTACAAGGTTTTTGACACAGGGTATCGTGCTTCATGAAAATCTCAATATTTTAAAGTGATACGAGTCTCTATTTCTTTCAAAATATTTCCTTGTAGTTTAGATCGCAATGTCAACTTCCAGGATGGTTTTTAAAAGTTCCCCCTTTCATAATGAGTTTTTCTGGAATACCACTAGGCTCTTATAATGTTATTTTTACATTTATTTTTCTTATGAAATTCTAGTCATTTAGTGTCATTTACAATAAAAAAGAATTAGTGTGTAAGTACTATGAATTGAGATATTTGTTTCATAACACATAAATGATATCATATTTAATGCCCAAATTCTTATGCTAGTGTCTACCAACTTTTTACTTTTCATAAGTAATGTTTTCAATAATGACACACTTTTCAAAGTTAGTGTGAATACCAAGGTAAGTATGTAGGTACGTTGGAGCATATTTTTTTATCATGTGACTATGTAAGTGCGAGAGATATAATATAAATGTAACATGAAGTTCATATAAAGAACATATCAAGTATATATCACTAAATGACTTTCAATCATTTTTGTGCACCAACACCATATATGTAAGTATTTAAATTCAATAATCATATAGTAAGAAGTATTAACTCAAGGCATAATTGCACACCTGTTTTACTAGTGTGTAATGCGTCATAGATATATATATTATGAAAAAGTGTACAAAAATTCACTAATGGTAACATATCTAGGTTTTTTAATCATAGACATGTGTGTAAAATATCATGAGAATAATTAATGAAGAAATCGAGGATTAGGTGTGCGGGTAATATAGTTAGGATTCAACTTTTTCATCATAGTAGTTGAATAAAGGTGAGTCAAAATCCATTAAATTGTTAAGTTTTCTCAAGGGTTTAAAAAATATTGTTTTCGAAACAACATTATCCTTTTTTCATAGTTATTTTTCTCCTCCAATATTTCATAAATTATAAAACATGGTTTTGTTTTGTATGAAGTTTTTGTGACTTTCTTGATTTTCAAAGTCTTAAATTGTTCAATTTTTTTTCTAACCAAAACTTTTTTTTTGGAAACTTCATGCTCCTTTATATTTTATAGAATTTTCGAAAAGTGCATGTCAATCTTTTCCTTTAGTCGAATTTACCATATCTCTTTTAAATTGTGAAAATTAGCTTTAAATCATATTTTCTAAACTTATTTTTTTGTGACAATTAAAAACATTTGTTTTCTCATGATTATGACTATGTTGAAAGTGTCTTATTACCCTGATATGGCCATCCCTCCGGGGTTTCCTCCATCTCGGGGTCAGCGCTCATGCGCATAGTGGAGAAAGAGAGAGAGGAGGTCCCGTGCCCTTTCTTGGAACGCTTCGGTCGTCGTCGATGTGGGGTGAAAGAGTCACCAGCCTATTTTGCACAAAACAGGTAAAAGAACATGTTGTCGCCTCGAGAGAATGGCATCAAAGACAAACTGATGCTTATGAAACCGATTACTTCAAAAGTTCAGGGGCTAAGTTACACAATGGGAAGGTGTTAGGCACCTATCCCTCCATTTCGGTCTCTCATAGGCCTATGTTACTATTCTCCTTTATTTCTTCGTGAAGTTTGTGTACGTGTATATATAAGTGGAGATTGAAATCGCTGGACTCACATCATCGAAAAAGAGAGAGTGAGGTCATCCACATGAATGTTCCCAAAATAATAATTAAAAATAATATATGTGTGGTTATCGAGATATTGATCTTTATGATGAAACAATAATACGTGTTAGATAAGATGTAAATATGAACCACAAGCATGATATATGTAAATAATGTATGGATAAAATAGGAAAAAGGGACTCGAGTCTCGAGCTTTATCCCGAGACGCATACCTAGTGTATAAAGGAATTAAAGTCCACGTAGTTTGCATGCGACACGAGGGTGGGGTTTATCTCATAAATTCAAACGAGTATTTTATTATATGTGTGTGTAAGAAAAAGGTGTTTTGAGTTTTGAGAAAATGTGCCGAAAAATCCCATTGGAATTTATATATGTACTCTCTTTTTCTTGTTTTGGGTTTTTTAATAGAAAATATATTATGTGAAATATTACTAATAAAGTATTTAATATTTATATGTATATGAAAGATAAATTAAGAACTTATATAACTAATGCCAAATTAAAGAAGTTTAAAGAGAGGGAAGAATGTATGGATCTTCTTTGGAGACTTGGAGATTGATCTTGATTATTGATGAGATTCCTTGCAAGTGGATGAGGAATGTAGGGGGATTTTGCTAAATTGGGTGTGAAAGTGATGGAAATTAAAGTTGAAGAGAGATTTCAAATAAGGAAACCTCACTGAATTTTGAGGAATGTAGTTGAGATCACTGAAGTCGATTCTTTCGAGGTGCCTTTGAGGTCAGCTCATGATATCCTTATATAGGTTGAAGGGACTACCGATCATCATTGGACTTGGTATGCCTATCGACAGTAAACCTAGACACACTACTGATAGGTAGAGAAATAGACCTGCCAATTGGCAGTCTCGTGCAGATTTTTTAAAAAAATAGTCATAAAACACAATTCGTAAGTCTAAATCATGCATGGGGTATACGATTGGAAAGGTTATTCTGAGAGCTTTGAGAATACTTAGGCCTCTCTCGGGTTCGATAGTTGACTTTGGGTCAAATGGGGCTCGAAAGAACCCATGGTCCTTTGGACATGATATTGTCGGAAGACGATGGATCGTTCATCCAAATCGTAAGTCCAAATCGTGCACGGGGCAAACTGTTGGAAAGTTTATGCGAGGCAATTTAATGTTAGAAAGATCTTTTCTTGGTTTCGAAGAGTTAACCTTAGTCAAATAGAGCCCTGAAGAGCACGATAACCCTTCGACGGGTCATTCATTAGTACCGTAAGGCTGATTTATGCACGGGGTGGACCTTTGGAAAGGGTATTCAGTGTCCTTCAAAGATTCATTTAGTATCGTTCAAGATAAAGTGCTAACTTTGGTCAAAAGGTGGCCATCATATCAGTTTATGAGGGAAAACGGATCGTTTGTCTGAACCGTTATGTTGTTTCTCACACGAGGTAGACTGTTGGAAAGTGGTTTCAGTTCCCTTCAAATATTCATCGAGCTTTCGCTCAAACGATGATGTTGGTTGGGGTCAAAATGGGGCTCGGGAGCGCTCGGTGGCCTTTATATTAATTTGTGATAGTAAAATAATTCATTCATCTGAATGGTTATGCCGATTCAGGCACGGGGTAGACCTTTGGAAAGGGGATTCAAACACCTTCAAAAATTCATTGAGGTTTTTCTTTGACGATGAAGTTGATCAGAGTCAAATGGGTCCCAGGAGCGCCCGATGTCCTTTAAATCGGTACTCAGAGTATAATCTAGGATTTATAGTTAATGGAGATGTGCTAGGGACCTAAGGAGAGACTTAAGGGGTCCTATAATGTGAAGTCTACAGAGCTCCTCAACGGGTGAGCTTTGAACAAGTGAAATTCGTCGAATGGACACCACATGATGTTTTGGGAAAAAGGTAAATTTTACAAACCAAAGGGATGAGGATGACCATTTTAGAGGGTCGAGGTCGATTCAGAGGACCTAAGGTTGAGGGGACCAATTTTTCAGGTCGAGCTTAATTTTGAGGACCTAAAGTTAGGGCAACTAATTCTGTGGATCGAGGTCAATTCGGAGGAACTAAAGTTGTGGCAGCCAATTTTACAGGTCGAGGTAAATTTCTAGGACCTAAAGTTAGAGTGACAAATTTTATGAGTCAAGGTAAATTCCGAGGACCTGAAGTTATGGTAACTGACTCTGTGAGGTCAATTATGAGGACCTCTAGTTATGGAGACCATTTCTGCGGGTCGAGGTTATTCTAAGAACCTATAGTTGTGGCTACCAATTATGTGGGTTGATGTTAATTCTAAAGATCTAAAGTTAGGGAAAAAAATTCTATAGGTCGAGGTCAATTTTGAGGACCTATAGTAGGGGACGACCAATTCTATGGGCCGAGGTCAATTCTGAGGACCTAAATTTAGGGCGATCAATTTTACGGGTCGATGTCAATTCTGAAGACCTATTATTATGGAGACTGATTATGTGGGTCGAGGCCAATTATGAGAACCTGTAGTTATGGCGATCAATTTTGCAGGTCGAGGTCAATTCTAAAGACCTAAAGTTGTAATGTGGGGGTTTTCTCTCTAGGGAGTCTTTAATTTATCTTTGGGAGTTTGTATAAACTTGTGGTTCCGATGAGGAATGTGTTTCTCTAAGATGCTGCTGGGGAGAGATATCTGACCAGGGCTTATAGCTTCATTGGAGAAGTTGGATTTGGACGTTCTACTGGGGAAACCTTTAATTTTTGAGGTTTTGAATTTCGCTGGAGGAATTATAGTGGACTCAAGGGATGTAGGCGTGCTATTTTAGGGTTTAAATTGGAGATAAGAGTGTGGTTTTAATCCCACGGAGGATTTTGATAGATTAAAAAATGACTTTCTTAGTGAAGAAATCTTCCAATATTTATTTGGCAATTTTAGGAATTTTTCAGATAATTTTTATCATTTTTTGGGATTTTTTGTACAAAATTTCCAGGGGGTTTCCGACCGGCATGTTGTAAGGGTTGCCATTCGACAAAGGGACCATCTTCTAGGATGCCTTGGGAAGGGGAAGAGGTAGGTGCCAATCGGTGGGAGTCAGGGGACTATCGATCAACATGCCATTGCCCTACTATAAAAGGGGTGAGTTCTCCTCATTTTTCTTCACCTAGCATTCAGATCTTCTACCCTTTTTTTCTAAGATCAATTTCCAATATTTTTCCTTCTTCGAGTCTTAGAAATGACGATTTGTTTTTGTAGCGCGACCCATGTGACTTGGTTGGGTGTTGATGATTGGGAGAATCTAGAGTGGTGAGCTAGGGTACCCCTGATATTGGGCAATGAAAATTCCTTCGAGTTGTTCAAGCTAGTTGCTGAGGACCACTTTCTGTTATGTGAGCCTTCACATCACCGATCGTCTAGGGTGAGGAACTCTAGTGGCTACATAAGTATTAATGACCTTTGCATTATTTTTATTCTTTTCTTCTTTTTGTTTCCTTGAGTTGAAAAAAGTTTTCTTTATTGATTTTTTTGTTTGGGCAGACTGACATAGCTTGAACAAGATTTCGTTCCTGAGGGACGCCGGGGTTTTAGGATATGTTGGAGCACCATCTGACAGTGGAGCGTTGGGTAGTTTCCTCTATAGGTTTTGGTCTCGTGGCATCTTCTTTGGACGAGACAGTGTGCTCTACGGTTATTCTATGTGCACTGGGGAAGAGGTGGTGGGACAATACCCACACCATTCATTTGAGATTTGGGGAGATGACGGTGACTCCAATCAACATCCAACAGCTCGTGGGGCTTGACTAGGAGGGCTTGCATATTGAGGTGGACCGGTCTTTAACAGTGACACCTGAGGCGATTGAGGTTGCGTTGGGAAATGTGGGGAGGATAGTCTCTGGTGATTCGATTCGAATTTCTTCTCTTCGGGAGCTGTTGTTGAGCCGGAGGATCGATGAGATAAACGGGCTGCAGGTATCACAGATGACCCATTTATTCATTCTTCTTTTATTTGGGGGTTTCTTGGTAGTGTCAAGTGACGACGTTATACATCTATGGTTTTATCATTTTTGAGGGTATTTTCGAATATCCCTCTTTATCACTGGGGGAGACTGACCTTAGCGACCCTTTATTCTTCTCTCAACGCTTTCAACCGATGTTGTCGGCAGGCCTTTACGGGGGTTGCATACCTTCTGGAGGTAATTGTTGAATTTCTCTTTATGTATTTCTTGCATTTTCTTTTTGTTTTTTTCTGATTACTGACTCTTGTCCTTTCTATAGACGTGGTTTTATGAGGTGATTAGGCCCAATGCCCATTTGATAGGCTTGCATGATGAGGAGGTGGGGGATTTCTACCGAATGTACCGTTGACAAAAGTCCAACCGATAGTCAAAGTAGTCCACTTCTCTGTTAGCGGTATGTCAGGACTTGAACACCTAAATATTGATCCTTATTGGAAATTACAGGTGACTTTCTATCCCTAGGGGACAGTTGTCCAGTATACAGGTTTGACTGGGGTTCATGAGTAGATGCATCGACTGCTGGCGCACGGGTTCGTCTATTCTTGGTATTTGGGGTAGAGAGTGATCTTAATGATTGAGGAGGATGAGATGGTGGTCCCACCAGCGATTCCCCCAATGTACATGAGATGGTTTCTAGAGATGTCGAAGGATGCCAGGGTGGCAGCTATGATTGGCAAGAAGGACGGTCTAATTTTCTGAGAGGAAGTCCTGTTATTTTGTTCATATGGTTGGCTGAAAGATTTCGTTTGGCGGTCCCCATGAATACCTCTTGGTAGCTATTCTGAATTTCTTCACTCGTTATTTCATAAGCTTTATCCTATCCATAGATAACTGGGCAAATAGGTTTATGGACGACAAAGCTCGGTGCCTATGCTAGTTGGTGCCATGTTGGGGGGAGTTGCAGCCCATTCTGGAACTGGGGGAGTACCACCACATTCAGTTAGATGGCCTTTGGCAGACCATAATTTATTTCACACGGTTGCGACTGCATCAAGTCAGATGGGAGAAAATTGAGCCTCCTCGTAACTTAGATTTCTTTCCTATAGAGGATTTGATTGAAGGCCTACGCATGCGGTTGAATTCTCTATGGGAGAATCATCGGCCGTCAACCCGTCCTTCTCAATCTATCGGCAAGGTTTGGCATGTTTCTCAAGATTATCTAAATTGAAATATGGAAGTGGGTGGTGGAAAAGATCTTGGTAAAGGAGATCGGACATAGATGGTTTGTTTTAATTGACACTCTGGAAGGGGGCGTAGTGGTTTTGTCCAGGCTGATTATGGAATATCGTTCAATAGAGCACCTTCGAAATACCAACAAAGAAAGGGAATTTTGGGGGCCTCAAGGAGAAGATGATGATGGGGTTGGGTCTTTCGACAACTGCGGATTGGATGTTTGTGAAGCTGGTGTTAATTTCTTATGAAGCTTTTGTGATGGAGATGTGGTTGTACGTTTTTGGTTTTCTGTTCTTGGGAATAATTTTGGGAAGGTTTGGTTAGGTTTATTTTAGGTATAGTTTAGTTTGATTTGTTCTAGGACAGTTTGGATGCAGGGGTAGTTTTTTTACTCCTTACGATGATATTTCATGTAATTGTACCGAATTCTCCCATTATGGAATACATTTTTTTTATTATATTATCATGCCTCTTGATGAGTTTTACATTTAAATTATCTATACCAATCGCTAAGGCAAACATAATCATTTTGTTCACATGAATGATAGAATGAATTTTCATTCTCGGAGGTAAGAAAAGAATAGCATTTTGTGAAAAATACGGGGACTGTGCCCATGTAAAGTGAATGAGATGCCTATGTACTTAAGGGGGATTTGAAAATTTTTTGAGTTCCATTTTGAGAGTAAAAAGTTTTTTAGAGGATTAGGTCCCCGTAGTTCTGAGTAGGGAAATGAAAATTTTTCTTAGAATAGAAGAGAGATGAGAGGAGTCATAGCGCACCGAGATTTTGAACTAAGGGTAGAATTTCTTAAGTTGTTACAGGTTGACTGGATGTGCCATTTCTTCTCCATCAAGGTCAGTGAGCATAGTGGCATAATCGAACATGATCTTCTTCACAATGTATGGGCCACCCCAGTTTGGCTTGATTTTCCTACTTGGGTCCTAGACGTTTTTTGCAATTTCTTAGAGAGCTATGTCCCCTTCTTAGACTCCACGGTCCTTGACTCTTTGATTAAACGGTCGCGTTATCCGGAGATGGTACCCTTGTATATGATATAGAGCCTTTAGCCTCCTTTCATCTAAGAGAAATAACTCGTCGAAATGTCTCTAATGCTAGTCTTCCTCACTAGCTTTGCTCTCAAGCATAACCCATAAAGAAGGTATTTCTAGTTCAATGGGTAGGATTTATTCCATGTCGTATACCAAAGAGTAAAGGGTATCCCCAGTAATTACCCAGACTGAAGTGCGGTAGCCCTAGAGGTCATAAGGGATCCATCGTCCCAATCTCGACAACCCTTGGTCATCTTGTTGATGATTGCTTTGAGGTTCTTATTAGTGATATCAACTTCACCGTTGTTTTGTGGGATTCTTTAATGTATTGGGCTAGCAAAGCCCTAACTGCGGTGTCTATTAGGGTCAATTATAGGAATAGAAGGAGACTAGTCTACGGTGACATGAGTACCAAAGGTCGGGTAAGATACTGCTTGATTCTATCGAAGGCTTCATGATAGGCCTCATTCCAGATATTGGTGGAATTCTTTCAGAGGATTGTAAAGGTGGGTTCACAAATAGAAGTCAGTTGGCTGATGAACCTACTGATATACTATAATTTTCCAAAGAACACCCAAACTTCCTTCTCCATTTGGGGTGATGGAATTTCTACTATGGATTTCAGTTTGGCAGGGTGTGCTTCAATTCTCTTCTCACTAGCCATGAATCCCAAAAGCTTTCCTTTGGTGATGCCAAAAACATATTTATATGGGTTAAAACTCATCTAGTATCGTTGTAGCCATTCAAAGAACTTTTAGAGGGTAGGAACATGACCTTCTTGAGTATTAGAATTAATGATCATATCATCCACATAGACCTCGACCTCTTTGTGTATCAAATCATGCAAGATGTTTATGGCAGCCTTTGGGTAGGTAGCCCCTGCGTTTTTTAGACCGAATGGCATAATGTAACAGAAGGTTCCCTAATGGGTGATGAATACATTTTTTTCTGATGATCAAGGTGCATCTTGATCTGATTGTTTTCAAAAAACCCGTTAAAAAATGTCTTGAGAGCTTGACTGGACGTGTCGGCCACAATCATGTCAATAATAGGTAATTGGTAATCATCTTTCTGAGATTCTTTGTTCAAATCCTAGTAGTCAACGCACATGTGGACTTTTCGTCTGAATTTTGGCATGGGTACAATGTTGGTTATCCATATGGGATACTCGATCACTCGTATGAAGCCTAAGTTCAACTGTTTGATCACCTCTTCTTTAACCTTGAGCGACCAATCGGTGTGGAGCATTTGTAATTTTTGTTCGATCGGTTTGTATTTTGAGAGAGTTAAAATCTTTTACTGAGCGATCTGGGGATTAATATTGGGCATGTCTTCTTAGGATCATACAAAGACACCTGCCAGTTCCTTCAATAGTTCTTCAAATTGTTCACGCTCATGCTTGTCAAGGGTGGACCCTATCCTAATCTTACGTAGTTGGCTAATAAAATTGAGATTGATAAGAATGGTTTCATCCTTATTAATTTGAATGAGGTTATCGTGTTTGTTACTAACCTTATGAAGATCAGTTAATAATTTCTCATTTGCAAAATAATAATCATCAAGAGTTTGATTAGAATCAATACAATTAATGTAACGCACATAAAGATACTCAAAATAATCATTTATTTCATTCTAAAAAAGCAGCGTTGAGAACCTCATCAAAAGAGGCCTCGATTATATTATTATCCAAAAAATGAGGTGTAAGAAAATAGGAAGGATAGGATAAACATATTGGTTGGGGTGCATTTCAGCAAGTGGAACTAGTATAGCATTCCAGTTGAGGAGGGGTTCATCAGTGGCCTTGATCAAGATAGACGGATCTGATGATGTAGCGATTGAGTGGATCATGCAGAGTGTCAGCCCTAGTATTTGCAGATTGAACGAGTCCTCAAAGTCACATCCTTCGAAAAACTCAGTAACAGCTATAGCTTTAATAAGGAGTGGTTGCACATTATGATGGGAGTCTTCGAGCCAGGATTAACTGTCTTGAAAGAATATCCCATCCCTGGCTTTATCTTCTTGACCACATGATCATACCATGGTTCGGGAAAGTCACAAAAGGGAAAATATTCACCCTCTTTGACAAATCTTCAGTTTAAGGAATCCCTTGAAATAGTCTTGGCACTTTCTAAAGTTCCCTTCAACTAGGGCTGTCGCAGTATTCTGAGTTCCTCTAATGATGGTTGATAACCCAGTCCACATGGAGGAAAGTCCTTATGCGGGACTATGGGTTCCAGTATCCCCTGTTGTCGTCATCCCAGCCCTAGTCTGGGCATGAAGTGCATGTTCTTTAACATCTGTATCACGTTGATATTGTTGTGAGGGATATGCTCAAGATAGACCCAGTCTTTAAAACCATCCCTTACCGAAAGGGGAAATGGATCGACTCGAAAGCCAGAAGAAGCATGTCATTTCTCCCATGTTGTATTTCTAGCATTGGGTTATTGGTGCTTGCATTCGAAGTATTATCATCATCTACCAATATGGAAATTACCTTCCCCTTGGCAAAGAACTTCAGTTTTTTATGGAGAGAGGAAGACGCCCCCTTGACGTTGTGAAGTCATGATCGACTAAAAAATAGACTAAAATAAGTGGGTATGTCGGTAACTTATAACTCATTAATGGTATTGATAGGGCCAACCCCTATTGTGAGTGTTATGGATCCCATCACCTCTCGATGAGTGCTGCCATAGGCACGCACTGCAATAAAAGTTGGAACAAGGTCGCTTACTTTCAATCCCAGGCAGTTGAAGGTTCTTAACGACAAACGTTGATTATTGATCTGTTATCGATGAGTGAGATCCGGACTGTCTTCCCCATCACCTCAACGAATATGTTTAGAGCATACTTATGATCAAGACTAAACTTTTGGATTTCTTCTTTAGAGAAGGAAAGTAATCTGGTAGAGGTTAAGGAGCCGACCAGGTTCACGACTTCTTCTGTAGTGGTGGAAGGACAGACTGTGGGCTCGATAAACAATCTTATTAAAGAATTTCAGTGTAGCTAGGTAGATATGAAGAAACCCCACAAGATAATTTTGTCCTGAGTTTTCTTGAGCTGGTCGAGGATGTTTCTTTCCTTGATTGTCATTTCTAGCATGGGACATTTCTCAACAACTCCCTTTCCTTTATATATCCCTATTGACTGGGGATTCGGACTCTATTAGTGTCTCCCAGATCTTGTCATATGGTTCATGAAGGAGGGAAAGAGTAGAAACACTTTTTCTTCATATATTTCAGGCTGTACAACCACTTTGTTGATTTACCCTAGCCAATCTTCAAGAGATATATCACACATGTACTAATTACCATAATAATATTTTCTTGGCTTGGTTCTTTTTTGGAGCTATCAAACTCGTCCCCCCATTCGGTGGTAATGATGGCGTCTTTCCATGAGAAGTCAATGCATTCCAAAACCTCAATTACTTCTTCATATAGATCCTCTCACTCAACGGGGAGGTGCAGAAGTGAAGGGAGCAACTGCCCTTATAACTTTAAGGCATTGAGTAACTCAAAATACTTTAAATCTCATTGGTTCGTCGTAACAAACATACCATAATTTGTACTGCATCATCTAAACTGACTTTTTCAACGAATACCACCCAATTATCTGACTCTCGAGCCCACTTCAGGGCTTCCATAAAAAGGATGCTAAAATTCTGACGGTTAATGGTCGTTTTAAAGGGTAATTTAAGTCCAAACTCTAGAAGCTAGTTCAGTACTGTTGGTCATTCCATATCTTTCCCTCAGGACCGGGTATGGATGGAAATACACGCTCTTGTGAGAAGAGACAGAGCATGGTCAACAAAATAGGTAAGGTGTAGGATAAATATGGGCAGACTTTAAAGGGATTAGGTGAAAATATGGGTATGATGGATGCTTTACTGTGTACAACTTGACTAGATGGATCGAATTCCTGGTCATTCACTAGGAAGATGGCATTTATATGGTTTGGAAGTGTATTGGGAATGGTGTTGGTTTTGGGATTGGCTCGTGGGATGATGACACCTCGTTCTATGAAGCCTTGGATTACATTTCTTAGATATAAGCATAGATCAGGGGTATGACCGACAGTTTGGTGAAAATAACAACGGGCGTCGAGTTTGAAATTTTAGGAAGTGGGTTTAGTAGTGGACAAGGGTTCAAAGTTTTGACGAGATTTTGACTCAACAAGGCTTGGTAGACTTTATGGGGGGGGGGGGGCATGAAACTCAGTGTATTATTTTCTAACTGAACTAGCACGACTTTCTAGCCCCTAAGAGGTAGCGAGCTGAGAGATATTATTGATGGTCGAGATTGTAGCAAGCTTCTTATATTTTCTTGGAGTGAACTGTCCAGATACTTTCTTTGTCTCAGCTTCTGTCTTGGCAATACTTTCTTTGATCTCCACTCTTAGTTTCGGGATAGCTCGTAAATGCGAGTAATTCTGTCATCCCATCGTTGCTCGGACATGGGGTAAGAAATTTTTCTTTACAATACTAACGTGTTCCTCTTCGGAAGGCCAGTTGGTCATAATGGACTCTTTCTCCCTCCACCTTACTATGAAATTACTGAAAATTTCTATGGGGTTATGCTTGCAAAGTTCTAGATCATGGCATGTAACCTCCAACTCCTTGTTGTAGTTGTATTGCGACATTAATCCACGGGCAACATCCTCACAACTGCGAATTCTGGATTCCTCGAGGGATAAAAACTAACGAATAGCGTTTTCCTTCAAAGTCTATTGGAACATATGGGCTATTATTTCCTCGGAGGCACCTAGGAGATTCATGGATCGGTGGTACCTTCAAAGATAAATAATTGGGGGCCAGCTACCCCCGAACTTCTCAATTATAGGAACTTTAAACTTTTTCGGTACACTTTCTTTAAGGTAGGGAGACATATGGTTATAATTCATGTAGTTTTCGGAGATTCGGACCTAGTCAAACTTCTTGGTTAACATCTTAATCTCCTCCTTCACCTTGTTTAATTCTTCTTCCTTCGGATCGATAGGCACTGGCAGGTTAGACCTTGGATGGGCAAGATTCGGCATAGGGAGTTGATCTGGTGGTGGCCCATTGGCAGAAGGGGCACATGTAGCGTGCTGATATTCTTTTGGGATCTAAATATGCTCATGTGTGGGTGGGCCCATATCATGAGGTAAGAGGACCTCAGGCTCCTCGAGAATATGGACCTAATTTCTCTACATCTCGTGAATCTCAGACTGAAGGTGGTTAATCATGGCAGTAAGTTAGACTAGAACTGTAACCAAATCATGTTGCACATACGGTACTTAGTCTGCATTCTCCATGGTGAAGGTAGATTTCAGACTTGGAAGAAGTACCAGGAGAACTAACGGAGCTTCGAGGCGATTTGATGGAAGACTGAATCTAATAAAAAGCCAGGCCAAGGGTCGGGTATGCGAACGACCTGAGAAGGAAACGATTCGAACTTATTTTTGAATGAGAATGGGAAGAATTGTTTTTATTGAAAAAGAGGAAAATGTTTTTGACATTTTTTTTGGAAAGAGTAGGACACAATATTTTGGTATTTTTTTATAAAATGAGGGGAAAATGTTTTTGATGTTTATGACAAAAGGAAGAAAAATGTATTTGTATTTCGATTGTTTGAGAAATGAGTAAAGAAAGGAGCAAGGGAAGAATCTCAGCATAATTATTACTATTATGTTCTCACTTTTATTAAGTTTTACATAAAGGCAAAAAGAAATATCAGACGGAACCCGAGCCAAGGGAAATTGGGTTTGAAAAACATGTAAAACATGGTTTGACTTGTTGCTAGGCTCATGGACAGAGTCCTATTTTGAAAAAAAGATGAAATTGCGTGAAAATTTAGGCGGCATGCCGACCCACCATTTCGGAAGAGTTTCGTGTATTAACCTACAAACTAAATATGAGTGCCCTAGGTTTAACGCCTCTATGAGGGTATGCAGTTATTGGGTTAGTGAAAAGGTTCCCCCCTTTGGCATGACTTCCACAATATACATTTTGATTTTGAGGGAAGTCAGTACGCGTGGAAAAGCCATTCGATATACGTGAGTGTACATGAATTGCCTCACCATATACCTCGTGGGTACAATACGTGTGAGAGCGAATTAGATATACTCAACGTAGGTGAAAATTTTCCCTGTTACATACCACCCTTCGAGAGTTCGGTCAAGCGGTGCGATGCAGGGGAAACCATTCGATATACATCGAAGGTACTATGACAATGGAATGTGAGAGTCATATTGCTTAGGCTAACTGCAACCTTCCAGACCTACGCCCATCACAAAGTGACCCCCCAGTACGAGACAAAATTTTGGTCAATATAGCAATGATATTGGTGATGTAGTGTAAAAAATGCATGATTCTTGATTAGTATTATGGGGAGAGTATTTTACTTGGCATGATGAGCATTATACTAATGAGGAAGAATGTACAAGTATCTTGAAAAGTAAATCTAGTATCGACCATGAAGATTACACTAAGCATGGATACGTGAGAGTGAGTGAAGTGTGAATATCTATAAGGGAGTGTGTGGTAGTGAATATAAGCATGGATCAACTACAAGTGGTGTGTGACAAGTATAAGTGATCATGGATTTATATAAGTGTGATAGGTGGAGGTGTTTGTTGGTGACACCTAAGCATGGATATTCTAAGTGGTGGGTGAAACATGTGGATATAAGTGACCCTATACACAAGTGTAGGTAGTTTGAGGTGTACATGGAGAATATTTACAAGTGTGTGAAGTAAAAAGTGAGTGAGAGGTGATATAAACATAAGGTATATATATACAAGAAGTAATAGATGATAAAAGGGAACATACAGGTAGGTGTATACGTACACAAGAAGAAAATGATAACACGCATGGAAACAGAGTCTAACCCTTTTAAGTGAATCCCCAGTAGAGTTTCCACTGTGGTCAACCCTCCTGGGCTTCCTCCATATCGGGGTTAGTGCTCGAACGCACGGTGGAGAGATAGATTAGGTCTCAAGCCCTTTTTAGGATACTTTGATTGTCGTCGATGTGGGGTGATAGAGTCTCTATCCTATTTTGCACAAAACATGCAAAAGAACATGTTGTTACCTCGAGAGAATGGAATCAAAGACAAACTAATGATTACGAAACTAATTAGTTCAATGGTTCGGGGGCTAAGTTATGAAATGGGATGGTGTTAGGCACCCATCCCGCCCTTTCGATCTCTCATGGGAATATTCTACAATTACCTTAATTTCTCCTTGAAGTGTGTGTGCGTGGATATATAAGTGGAGATTGGAATCGCTCGACTCTCATCATCGGAAAAGACGGAGTGAGGTGATCCATAGGAATGTTCCCAAAGTAATAAATAAAAATATGATATGTGCACTTATCAAGATATTGTTCATTATAATGAAACGATAATATGTGTTAGATAAGACGCAAATATGAATCACAAGTATGATATATGTAAATAATATATGGATACAATAGGAAAAAAGAGGAAAATAGAAAACAGGGTTGAGTCTCAAGTTTTAGCCTGAGATGCCTACGTAGCCTATAAAGGCATCAAAGTCTATGTAGTTCACATGAGACACGACAGTGGGGTTTATCCCATAAATTCAAAGGGGAATTTTATCATATGTGTGTAAGAATAAGGTGTTTTTAGTTTTGAGAAAATGTGGTGAAAAATCTTGTTGGAATTTATAGGTGTAACTCTCTTTTTCTCATTTTGTTTTTTTATAGAAAACATATTATGTGCAATATTACTAATAAAGGATTGAATGTTAATATGTATATGATCTCAAGTAAAAGTTAAATTAAGAAATTATATAATTAATGCAAAAATAAAGAAATTTAAAGAGAGAAGAATGTTTGGAGCTTCTTTGGAGACTTATAAATTGATCTTGATTATTGATGAGCTTCCTTGCAAGTAGATGAGGAATGTAGGGGGATTTTGCTAAATTGGGTGTGAAAGTGATTGAAATGAAAGGCGGAGAGAGATGTCAAACAAGGAAACCTCAATAACTTTAGAAGAATATTGTTGAGATCACTGAAGTTGATGTTTTTGAGGTGAGCTCATGCTCTCCTAGTATAATCCCAAGGGACTGCTGATCGATATTGTCCTTGCTTTGCCTATCGGTAAGTAACCCTAAACATACTGCCAATAGGCAGGGAAATGGACCACAATGCGTATGTCCAAATAACGCATTGGGAATACTGTTGGAAAGGTCATTTAGAAAGCTTTGAGAATTCTTATGCCGCTCCCATGTTCGGGAGTTGACTTTAGGTCAAATGGGGTTCAGAAGTGCTCGTCGATCCTTTGGACTGGAGATAACCATAAGTTTGAATCTCGAAAGGGGTAGACTATTGGAAATGTTATGCGAGTCACTTGGATGTTCCAAAGAGCTTCGCTTGGTTTGGAGAGTTGACTTTGGTCAAATGGGACCCAAAAGCGCTCGATGACCATTCGTAGTAAAACAGGTCATTCGTCCGTACTGTAAGGATGATTCATGCACGGGGTGGACCGTTGGAAAGGGTATTTAGTGCCCTTCTAATATTCATTTAGTCGTATTCGAGATGAAGAATCGACTTTGGTCAGATGGAGCCTGGGAGCGCTCAGTAACCTCCGAATAATTTTTTTTAGGGAAAACGGACCGTTCATTCTAACCGTTATGCCATTTTACACATGGGGCAGACCGTTTGAAAGTAGTTTCAATACCCTTCAACGATTCATTGATCTTTCTCTATGATGATGAAGTTGATTGGGGTCAAAATGGGGCCTGGGAGTGCCCGGTGGCCTCCAGATTAGTTTTTGATAGTAAAATGGTTTTTTCGTCCAACCATTATACCAATTTGCGAACAAGGTGGACCTTTGAAAATAGGAACATTGACCTTCAAATATTCATTGAGCTTTTGCTCTTACAAGGAAGTTCACCCGAGTCAAATGGGGCTCGGGGAGCACTCGATGGCTTCTAGATCGGTGCTCAGAGTATGACCTAGGGTTTGTGATGAATGGGGAGGCTCTAGGGACCTAAGAAGAGACTTAAGGGGGTCCCAGAATGTGGTGTCTACACCTAAATGATTTTAAAAATACCTTTTTTGAATCAATTTTCATACTTTAGGTGTTAAAAATCTCAAAGTTATTTCAATATATATCAAAAGTTAATCACACGAAGTTTCATTTGTGGAAGTCATGTGGGATATATTACGTATCCCAATATCTTTATTGAGTCTTCTACTGTGTGTGGGTTTAGTGTTATAGTTTCTAATCAATTCATTTATTATGGTAAGATCAAATGTATGCATTTTACTTATGTTTCATGTGTATGTCATCTTTAAATGTTTTTTGAAATTAACTATTTTCAATGAGAATAATTATATCTTGTGGATGTATACGAGTTCAAATGAAAATCTAGGTTGTTCAAATTTTTGGGAGTCTAAAAGTGGGGGTGTTCAATGGGTACACGACTGTAAGTGTGATAGTTTAAAAGTTACTTCAAGTGTAGGTGACATTGTACGAGAAATGTGTTAAAGTTTAAAATAATAAATATGAACTCAAATAAATTACATTAAAATTACCATTTTTAATCTTTTTGGAAATTTTCCCACAAATTCTTCAAAAAATATTTCTCTCTTTTTAATGTTTTTCTCTCCCTCCAAGGCATTTAAAAACTCAATTTATTTTCCAACACATTTATTGTTATTTCTTAATGTGAATTGTTTTATAATGATTGTGCCTATCACATCACATTTATTGTGAATTCTTACCAATTTTCAAATTTTTCTAGATCCTTTGGACATTACCATGCCTTTGATATCTCATTATCATTTATCTTCTTTATCTTTCATCATATGCTTATATTTTATATACATTCCATGTGTGGCCATCCGGGATTTTCTAATACGGGTTCACCCCGAAAGAGAAATTTGCACGTGCGGGGATGAAGGAAGAAAGTCCTCTTTTTTGTCACTCGTGCGATCTTCGCGAGCTCCCACGGACTTAAACTGCCTATCATCAAAGGGGTAAAAATATTAAAAATTGAGTCGCCAACCTATTTTTCTCAAAACAAACAAAAGATGTAATGGTCCCTGAAGCAAACAGTATCAAAGACACACTAATGCATATGAAACCAAATAGATCATGGGTCTGTGGACTAAGTTACGAAATGAAAAGGTGTTAAGCACCGATTTCTCCCATTCGATCTCTCATGGGTTATGATAATATTGTCCTTTTTCTCTAAAACATAATTTGCGTGTATAATGTGTGCTGTGTGAAATAAATGAGAAAATAAATCATCATAATCGTGTCATGGAAAAGATCGAGATGAGTCATTCAAAGGAGTATAAAGTAAAAAGAAAGAAGATAATCTAAAAGTTAGACAAACTATGAGTGGCACACTGAATCATTATCCATCGTAAAGAATGGAATGTGCATGTCTGTTGAGGAATCTGAAAATAAGGAGGAAGGGTTACTCTATACGCAATACACTGGATCATAATCCACTATGAGGAAAATGATATGCATGTTTTATGGGAATGCAAAAACGAAAAAGAATAATACATATGAAAATATAATGTAATGTGAGCAACACACCGAATCATGATTCACCATGAGGAAGTGAATATGAATTTCTGATGGGGTTTCTAGGAACACATGCACACACACACACACACACACACACACACACACACACACACACACACACACACATATATATATATATATATATATATGTGTGTGTGTGTGTGTGTGTGTGTGTGTGAGAAAGAGCAAATAGAATGAAGAAATAAGAAAATAGGACTCGAATCCTGAGGAAGGCTCGAGATGCCTACGTAGCCAAAATAACATTAAAGTCAACGTTGTTTGATAACACACAGTGGTAGAATTTAACCCATGAAGCCAACACTATAGTTTCCTTTAGTTAGTTGGAAAACATTTACAAGTCTAGAAAGTGTGGAGAAGGGGAGTAGAATTATAATTTCGGGTTTAAATATTAAACCCTATTTTTGGCCTTTTTAAGTTTATGAAACTATATTTTGTGTATATATGTAATAAAAAGATTATTTAGAGTGAGAAAGTGATAACAAAGAAAAAATATGATAAGAATAAATTAAGTGTGATAAATGACACTAATTAAATGATCTTTCAAAAGGATAAAAGTAAGCCTTCTATGAAACTTTGCTATTGATTTTTTAGGTGAAGTGGGATGATTTTTTTTATGTTGGTGGAGTAATGGTGAAGGTTTGGAAAAATGTATGGCAAGGGTGGGGTGAAAGTGATGTAAGTAAAGGTGGAGATAATATTTGGAAAATGATATTTTTGGAAAATGATGCATTTATTTCGAGGCAGAGGCTCTTCAAATTTTGAAAAAGGAGTCATTGGGAATGAGTTCATCGCCTCCTTAAATAGTAAAAATTTAGGGTTAGGGGGTCTTCTAATGTTCATAGTCCTAGGTTTTCCCATCGGCATACCCCTTGGATTTTTAGATAAGTAAAGTATCCCTTCGCCAATAGGCAGAAGGTCACGGGTTCCTACAGGCAATCCAAAATGGACTTTTAGGAAGGAAAGGAGTATAAAATGAAAAAAATTAAGTCCAAATCATGAACGCTCGAGAACTTTGAAAAGGATATTGTAAGCCCTATGAAAGTGCATTGTGCTACTCCCAAATCCTAGAGTTGACCAAATAAAATGGAGCTCGTAAGTGCCCAGTTTCCTCTAGGTTATAGTTCAAAGCAAAAAAGGAAAGTACACACGAACCAGAAGGCCTATTCATACACAATATGGGCTATTGGAAAGGATATTCAGAGCCCTACGAAATTGAATCAATCTACTTTAGATTCTAATAGTTAACCAAAATCAAATAGAGCTCAAAAACGCCTAATAACCTCTAGGTTAGGTTTTGGAACAAAAATGCAAATATGCATTAACCGTAAGGTCGAATCATGCATGGTATAGACTTTTGGAAAGGGTATACAGAGCCCTATGAAAGTTTATTGAGCCCTCATGAGTCTACGAGTTAAATAAGTCAAACAGATCTCGAAAGAGCATGGTGGCCTCTAGGATGGGGTTTTAGTGTAAAAAGACAAGTATGTGAGAATCGTAAGGCCAATTTACGCACGGTGTGGATAGTTAGAAAGGGTATTTGGAGCCTTACAAAAGTATATTATTCCACCCCTAGGTTTGAGAGTTGACCAAAGTCAAATGGAGCTTGGAAGCACCCACTAGTCTCTAGGTTAGGTTTTGGAGTAGGACCTAGAGTCCTAGGGTGGAAGGGATCAAATGAGGTGTTTGAAGGGTACCAGAATGGGGTGTTTATTCATCCCGTCAGTGGGGGAGATTAGGATAAGTTAAGGTTGTTGAAAGATAAACACCTTTATCGAAAGCTACAGGTGTCGACCAATTCAGTGCGTCGAGGGATATAGTGGGGACCTCGTGGACCTAAGGAGTGAAGAGACCTAATTTAGATGGTCGAGGCTAATTCTATGGACCCAAAGAGTGAACGCGACCTAGTTCAGATGGTTGAGGCGAATCTTGTGAACCTAAATATTGATGGTGACCTAATTGAGAAGGTTGATGTTGATTTTATGAACCTAAATAGTGATATCAACCTAATTAAGAGGATCAAGGACAATTATTTAGACCTAATGAGTGAAAGTGACCTAATTAAGATGGTCGAGGCCAATCCTGCTGACTTGTAGAGTGATAGCGACCTAATTCAAAGGGGCGAGGCCAATTATACAGACCTAAAGAGTGATGATGATCTAATTTAGAGGGTTAAGGCTAGTTATGCGGACTTAAAGAGTGATAGTGACTATATTCAGAGAGTGAAGCCAGTTATGCAGACCTAAACAGTGAAAGGGACCTAATTCAGAGGGTTGAGGCCAATTTTATGGGTCTAAAGAGCGATAACAACATAATAGACAGGGTCAAGGCCAATTTTAGAAACCTAAAGAGTGATAGCGACCAAATTTAGAGGGTCGAGGCCAATTTTGTGGACTTAAAGAGTGTTAACGACATAATTCATAGGGGCGAGGCCAACTTTTATGGACATAAAGTGAGATGGTTTGATAAATAAGACTGATGATCAGTGATCATGATAGGTGACACACTTCTCATTCCATTTCTATTGAGGAGTGTGAATCTCATGTTAATGCATTTTGATTAGATATTTCTTAAATCTTTGGAGGATTTTGTCTTTTTCTGAAAAATGAATGAAATTTAGTAAAATCAGTGTTTTTTTTATGAATTTGGAGGTATGACTTTTAGATATTTTTTGGGATTGTTTTTAAATTTTCATAGCAAGTTTTAGATTTTTTTTTAGAATTTTGTAAGAAAAATTAGGGGCTTTGTTGATAGGCATAAGCAAGGATGTGCCTATCAGCACAAGGCACAAACTCCTAGGCTTCTTAGGGGAGGTGAAAGTTCACTATTGATGGGCATGACCTGGGGACTACCGATCGACATACCTCCTGGTCCACTATAAAAAGAGGGAGTTTTTCTCATTTTTCTTACCTTCAAAAAGTGAAATATCTTCTACCTCTCACTCTATAAATGAGTTTTAGATGTATTTGTTTCAAAATAACTTATGGAAGGCATGTCGAACAACCCTCTTATGTCCACCTATGACTGGTCCGACATAGAGTGGCATGATGTTGAAGCACTGGTGCTTGGGAGTAAGAACAATATGAAAACTTTGAGATCGTGCTTGATGAGAGGGTCTTGCAGAGGGAGCCTGAGAATCATCCCTCTTTGAGGATGAAGAATCTGAATGGTTGCGTGAGTATTCATACTTATTATTTTAGTTAATTACTTAATTGATATATATATATATATATATATATATATATATACTTTTATTGAGGATTTTTTATGCTTGGGTGCAGATGGACATTTCTTCGTTAGGAATCCGATCACAATGTTGCACGAGGATATGGATGGTGTGGGAGAATCTCCCTAGGACGATGAATTTCATGGTAGAGGTGACAGTTTCAATCCTTTGGCGTGGGCTTTGGACAAGATACGACGTTCTTCAGTGTTGTACGATTTAGGTGAAAGAAGATGGGACACTACCCATATGTTCCATTTTTGCATTGGAGAGATGAATGTCATCTTGATTTAGGTGCATTAATTGACAGGGTTGGAGTACAAGGGTCAACAGATCATAGTGAACCGGATGTTGGGCATTTTTTAGGTTACAATTCAGGTTACCCTTGTGACACCCCAACCAATTAAATATCGAGTTATCAGTACTTTATTAAATTAAAACGTGATTCCCATTTGGTTCATTCATAGCATCACTGTCGAAAACCATTAATTTCTAATCACCTATTCGTTAATTAAGCCGGTGTCAAAATTTTATCTTTTCATTTAACAACTAAAATAATATGTGGAAAACTAGAATAAACCATTCACACAGTGATAGAGTCTAAACCATCACAAGATATAAATAAATAAATAAATATCTTGACGAATAAACCATTGGCTACAAATCCTAAATCCAAATCATAAATCCAATAGATAATAAATAAATCCCAATATAAGTCTGAACTTAATAACTAAATAAAGTGCTGAAGGGGCAACATGCCCATAAATGAAATACTGAGATAAGGAGATCCTAGTCTAGGAATGAACAACTAAAGCATCTAATCCAAACCCTGCATGCATCCATATATGTTGTAGCTACGCACCCCTAGAATAGATAATCAAGTCTGGCATCCTAGTAGATGGACACCTAAAAGGTTTTCAAAATATTTATAGCAAGGGTTAGAACCCAAAATATTTGAAAAACATTTAGTAAGTATTTATCACAGTTTAAAAATCAATTATTAGATACACATGATAGATTCGCGTACACTCTCTTGAGTTTCCTCACCTATCAACTACAGTGCACGCCTAACGTCTTCTACTTATCCCACGTAGCTATACTACCGAAGCTAACTAGACATAAGTAACTAACTGACTATCGATATGTTTCAATCCCCCGTACTGCCCATAGAGTACGGTAACCGTGATTAACATTTCTCATATGTTATGAGCATCGTAAGTAACATTTCACATGTGTTATCTTTAAATCACTTAATTAAATTTCTCTACTTAATTTACTTTTAGATATGCACTATCTAACTATCGACTATCACACTTAAGTATAGTATTCATATTTATATATATATACATTTCTCACTAATATATAATTATGGCGTCTCCCAAAGTGACCACTGTGAAATGGGCATACTCTGTTATTAGTCCATGTACCTCTTGTACCAAATCAAGGACTGTTAGTTTGGAATGTCTTCCTCGAACCATAAACTAAAACAACACATATTGGAGGGGAACATAATTCTAAGTCATGGACCAGGCACATACCTAAAATGTCCGAACAACATGTCGGCACCATCATATTCACGCAGATAATGTCCTGCCCTAAGTTATGTGTCCTAGGGCACGAATTCAGACCCACTAGCATCGTCAAGGTGGGATCACCCAATGCGCAAGAACCTCCGTGATAGCAAGCAGCGTAGGTATGCTAACACTTTACACCAGTCATATAAAGATAGCACATAACCTTTACATAACCTATATATACATAATAATCAGTAGGTAGACAAACAACCCAATCATCAGCATTTGTATGTAGTATATATCACTTAAATACTCAGCCTACTTGTTATTTTATGATTATATGCACTATCGTATTTATTCGAGTATTATTCTCTACTCAAAGGGTCCTAGTTACCACTTAAATTATTTCAGTAGTTAACTCAATCATTCCCTACTAGTCTATACAATAAGTCCATTTGAAATCCCCGTAACTCATCCTCATTCTCTCGCATAAATTACATTATAACTTAATCTTGATTAATCCTCACCTAAAATCTCTTAAAAAGACTACTTCTCATCCCTATCATAGTCATATTGTAAGTCAACAAGTCCCTCTTTTTATTATAAAGAAGCCCCAAAAGTCACCCCCTAATTATACAAGATTTCTAGGCTTCAAAAGGGAATGTTTTCAAATCTGGGCAAACCAAATCGATTCTCCCTAGGACCAAATTGATTCCCCTTGCTGAATCAATTCGCCCTTGGTCCGAATCGATTCGAAAAGTGGCATTTGTCTTCTTCTTTGCATTTCTGCGTAGGGGTGGCAATTTTTAACACGACATGATAACCCGACACGAACTCGACACGAAGTTAGCGGGTTAGGGTTGACGATTTCTTAACACGAACCCGAATATGACACGACCCGCCAACACGAATAATAAACGGGTTGGGTTAGTGTCAAACATGTTTAACTCGAAAATGACCCAAATAGACCCGTTTAACTCGTATTTTATGGAGATTATGTTAGATAATTTATATATCTAGATAGACATTCTATAAAATTCATGGACAATTGGATGATAAATTATTTATGTGTTGCAAGAAGTTGAAATTAATTAAATTTAAGTTATTGTAGGCCTATGAGTGGTATGATTGGTTAAGAGAAAAGAAAAAAATTATTTTATATTTTACTTAATGGGTATGCAGGTTAACCCGAACACGACACGATAATAAATAGGTGATCGAGTGGAAAAAATGAGCGTCCGTGTAATACGCTAGTCGTTATTATCGGCTTCCAACCTCAATACAAAAAAACCTAAACTTGTAACTACACTCTTAAGGAGTATAGTGGCGAGTCTTGGTATTGAATCCACAGGGAATGTTTGATAGGATTTAACTGATTTATTACTTCTAAAATAAAAGTGAAAAGATGATGATGGTTGAAGAGGGAAAAAATAAAAAAGTTAACTATGCATGCATCAGCAAAATAATTAAGATGAATGAGAAAGTAGGTTGGAATACAATCCCCTAACCCTAGTAATTTACCGTGTAGAATACTAGAATTGTAAATTATAAATTTGAATGAATCCAGTCTTTATAGATCCTAAGCATTACATATATGAGGTTCAAGCCCGCACCATACGAAATCAAAGGTAAATATAAAGCGGTGCTAAATAATTATACGCACATCGTATTCTTAAACATCCCAAGTACCTAGGGCAATAGAGATTAAAAGATCTACAATGATTGTAAAATTGTCTCGTACGACTCTTTCAAATTTTTAATTTAAATTCTATTTTCTACATAAGTAATTTACATTGGGATGGGTTCATGCATCCCAACCTTTAAAAACTTTGCTAGGCATGGTTTTATTAAATGAAAATAAATTGATAACAATGCATGTATTTATGGATATAAGAAACATTGTAAAAACAAAAATTACAAAACAAGTGATAATTGAATTGAAAATAGAATTGAGATAAAATAAGAGAATGGAAATTTTATACTTGTATTCAGCAATAGGAAAAGCAAATGAACTTGAATCCAGAGAACTTCTTCTTAATCAACCTTAGAAACTAGGATTTATGAAAATTTCTATGTAAAGAAAAACTAAGAAAAATCTCTAAAATCTGACTTTCTCTTTCTAAAATTCTATTCTACTCTCTAGAATTCGACTCCCTTGGAAGGATGTAGGGCTTGGCCTTTTATAGATCTCAAAAATGATTTTTCCCATGCCTCTCCACGTTTTACCCTTTTAATATACCTAAATGAGACTCTTCCCATGCATCTCCACGTCTTACAACTAATAAAAATGAATTAAACAAGAAATTTCAAGAGTTGTCTCTTCAGCTTCCATAATTAATTTCAACTTTTGACTTTCTGTCTCCAACTTTAAATGGGCATAACTTCTTCACCGTAGCTCGGATTGGGGTGCCGTTTTTTCCAATATTCTTGTAATTTAGAGATTCTCAACTTTCCAATTGGACCCACTTCCGGACTAAGGTTGCAAAATTACAAAAATGCCCTTGAACTCCCCATTTCTTAGTTTCTTTCACAGTTTTGCATTCTCTTTCACACCAATTTGCATGAAATACTTGTAAAACACATGAGAAATACACAAAACACGAAATACTTGCCAAAAGAGGTTAGTAGAATATATACGAGACAAATCCAAGCTATTTACACTGCACAAGATCATAAAAATACCGAAATTAAGGGGATAAATGTGAAGAATATGTGCCTAATCACACCCCCGAACTTAGAACTTTGCGCGTCCCGAGCAATGTAAATGAATCCTATCTAGGTTCAACTCTTGAAAATCATTTTATTGGGATAGAATACCTTTTTCGCGGGCAAGCGATTGCATTTAGCGTATGCAATAAGCCTTTAAACCCCTAGGTTATCTTAGTAGGACGAGTTTTGTCTCGTGAGGGTTTGCAGTGAATACACCCACAAAATTCTTTATTGACTCAAATAAATATCAAAATACTTAAAAATTGTACAATTTAAACTTTTCGAAAAAAAATAATCACCATAAATTCATATTCAAATGTGTGTGTATGTGCAAAGCCAAAAATTAAACCTCAAATTTCCACCGATTGAGCATTACGTTACTTTCCGAAAATTCATTTTGATTCAAATTATTATGGATGCACTGACAAAATTGTGGTTGTTTTCTCTCGGTATGCATGATATAAAGAGTAAAAATAATGGACACGAATTCATGCATACAAAATTGAAAAGAAGGAAATATATGGTGAAAAGATCTCATCATCGGAATACAGTTATTAGGAAACGGAAAACATCATCTCTTAATCACACTATTTTAATCTCTTTTATTATTTTTTCATGTCTTAGCTCTCCATGCAGTAATTAATTTCGCCATTCGGACTCGGTTAGGACTTTTCGGGTTAAAAAGTGTAAAGGGTAAAATTGGAAATAGACGAAACGTTCAGAATTGGAAAATGTCCTTATGACGTCCATTAGTGCTTTTTCGGGAATTTGTTCAATTTTCTTTTTCTTTTTCAATTTTCATTTTTTTTCTCACTTTTTTTTGAGCATTTTTTTTCTATTTTTCTCTTGCCCCTTTTTATTGCACAATTTGGACTTACCTGATGAATTTTCTCAATTTTCACAATTCCGGGCTATTTTGGTTTTTTCGGGTTATCAAACGAAAGGGAAATATTATATTACGCTCAAAGTGGGTTGCAAAGGAATAATTTTTCACATCTTTTTATGGCCAATATTTTTGGGTAACAAACGAGGGCCTACTTCATTGTCCAAATTGCTAATCACATTACCATATGCATCTCGAGATTAGTTAAGTTTAGAGATATATTTAGCACGAATTTCGAGACAACATTTCACACATTTCCCATAACCGATCAAAACAAAGGATTGAGATCATCAACGACTTATTAACACGCTGAAAAGAACTTTGAGTTAATCATGAACTCGGATTGATTTAAAAACTCATAAAAAAAATTGAAAGGCTCAAAATCTCACCGGGTTTGATCAATCTCCACACTTATTCGTTAAGTCGTCAATTTTCTTTCAATTTCCATCTTCGGTCAATTTTGGCTTAGTGCATTTTGATTGTTAACAATTTGAGACTTTAAATAGAATAAAGGTGATATTTTTGAAAAATTTAAATTCCAATTTTTATTTATTTTGAAGAAAAATATTTTTGGTTTTTTCAACTTTTTTTTGAAATTTGTGAAATTTTCTAAAAAATACACACTTGGAAAGAACATGTGATCGAATCAATGAATCTAAACAATAAAAGGGAAGAATATCCCACACCCCCTAACTTAAATGTTGCATTGTCCTCAATGCGAATCAAGAACACAACATAAAGAGAGGAAAAGAAAGATATTACCCAAATGGAGCGATCCTGATGAGTGCGAGTCCATTGAATCTACAAAACATGTTAGAAACAAGCATAACAAAAAGATAAACAAAAACTTAAACTAATTAGTCTAAACCGAAAAAAAAAATTAAAAGGAAAAAGAAAAGGCTAATTATGTACAACCTACGATTTGAACTTCTAATAAGTTATACACTAGAAGTCAAAAAATTTGAGGGTCCACCCAAAATACAATTTGACTTTGAGGGGTAATCAGTGTACCCTCATTAGGATGCATGCCTCCTGAAAAGTAAGAATTCCGTTTGAAAAACGGAAGGCATGTGTGAGATGGAGAAAATGAACCATCACCAATTAAAAAGTTTAACGGGATGATGGGGGGTTTGGGTGATAGGTGGGACAAGTACAATTGAGATCCAAGAAAAATATAATCACCTACCAAAGATTTTTCAAGTAGTATGGGGAGAGGGCCACGCAAAAAGGAACAGTCCATATTAGAAAAAAATTCTAGCAAAGTGTCTTTGTCGGTAAAAGGTGTAAACGTTTCAGAATTTTCAACCGACTCATAGGAATCTAGCGGTACTTCTAATGGTTCAATAACCGTGAACGAAAATGGTGATGAAATAAACTCAATCTCAAGTGATTCATCATCACTTACATATTGAATTTCAAGGGAGCAAGACTCACTTTCAATGAGATGTTCTTCAAAAAATTTAGGTGACACACTAGTCTCAACCTCCTCTTTGTTTTCCAAAATAAAACGCACATCATCGCAAAGTGTGACCATTTCCTTCACAAGACCATAATCGATATTCTTTTTGCTTTGGGTGGAAAGAAAATCCAGTACTCTTTTGGTTAGAAAAAGCGTGTTTTCTTCCAAAGTAGGATCCCTTGGCTCTAGAACCTCAGATTCCTCATTTGGTTGAAAACCTTCTATAGTTTCACAAATATCGGAAAAAAAATCTTCATTGGATTCCCCAAAATGATTTTTTTTTCGATATTCATTTTCAAGCTTTTCATACGCAAGATTTAGAAAGGCCTCACCCATGGTAATAGGTCGAGGCACGGATTCTTGAGAATATTTAATATAAATTTCTCTCCGATATTCATTTTCAAGCCTTTCATACTCCAGAGTTAGAATGGCCTCACCAATGGTAATAGTTCGAGCCGCGGACTCTTGAGAATAAAAAGTTTGAAATCGATTACCATATAAACCTTTATAATTACCGAACTCACCATGAAAAGACATGATTACCGAATAGTATGTAAATATAAATTCGAGTACAGAGGTGTGCGATTGAGGATTCAACATTTATTTGGTGCTCAATTGTGTAAGGCTACAAAAAAAAATACCAAAGAAAAAAATCTTTCGAAATAGTAAATCAATTATAATCTATAATAAAACATTCCCGACAACGACGCCATTTTGATCGAGTGGAAAAACCGAGCGTCCGTGTAATACGCTAGTCGTTGTTATCGGCTTCCAACCTCAATACAAACAAACCTAAACTTGTAACTACACTCTTAAGGAGTATAGTGGCGAGTCTGGGTATCGAATCCACAGGGAATGTTTGATAGAATTTAATTGATTTATTACTTCTAAAATAAAAATGAAAAAGATGATGATGGTTGAAGAGGGAAAAAATAAAAAAGTTAACTATGCATGCATGAACAAACTAATTAAGATGAATGAGAAAGTAGGTTGGAATACAATCCCCTAACCCTAGTAATTTACCGTGTAGAATACTAGAATTGTAAATTATAAATTTGAATGAATCCAGTCTTTATAGATCCTAAGCATTACGTATATGAGGTTCAAGCCCGCACCATACGAAATCAAAGATAAATATAAAGCGGTGCTAAATAATTATACGCACATCGTATTCTGAAACATCCCAAGTACCTAGGGCAATAGAGATTAAAAGATCTACAATGATTGTAAAATTGTCTCGCACGACTCTTTCAAAATTTTAATTTAAATTCTATTTTCTACATAAGTAATTTACATTGGGATGGGTTCATGCATCCCAACCTTTAAAAACTTAGCTAGGCATGATTTTATTAAATGAAAAGAAATTGATAACAATGCATGTAATTGTGGATCTAAGAAACATTGTAAAAACAAAAATTACAAAACAAGTGATAATTGAATTGAAAATAGAATTGAGATAAAATAAGAGAATGGAAATTTTATACTTGTATTCAGCAATAGGAAAAGCAAATGAACTTGAATTCAGAGAACTTCTTCTTAATCAACCTTCGAAACTAGGATTTATGAAAATTTCTATGAAAAGAAAAACTAAGAAAAATCTCTAAAATCTGACTTTCTCTCTCTAAAATTATATTCTACTCTCTAGAATTCGACTCCCTTGGAAGGATGTAGGGCTTGACCTTTTATAGATCTCAAAAATGACTTTTCCCATGCCTCTCCACGTTTTACCCTTTTAATACACCTAAATGAGACACTTCCCATGCAACCCCACATTTTACAACTAATAAAAATGAATTAAACAAGAAATTTCAAGAGTTGTCTCTTCAGCTTCCATAATTAATTTCAACTTTTGACTTTCTGTCTCCAACTTTAAATGGGCATAACTTCTTCACCATAGCTCGGATTGGGGTGCCGTTTTTTCCAATATTCTTGTAATTTAGATCTTTTCAACTTTCCAATTGGACCCACCTCTGGACTAAGGCTGAAAAATTACGAAAATGCCCTTAAACTCCCCATTTCTTAGTTTCTTTCACTGTTTTGCATTCTCTTTCGCACCAATTTGCATGAAATACCTGTAAAACACATGAGAAATACACAAAACATGAAATACTTGCCAAAAGAGGTTAATATCATAAATACGAGACAAATCCAAGCTATGTACACTGCACAGGATCATAAAAATACCGAAATTAAGGGGATAAATGTGAAGAATATGTGCCTAATCAATAGGTCGGGTTAGTGTTCGCTCATCTGACATGATTAGTTAAATGGGTCGGGTTAGAGTTGACTAATACTTAACACAAACCCGACATGACACGACCTGAACACGACACGATGCACAACCACCCCTATTTCTGCATTTTTCACCATTTTCACAAATTCAAATTCTCATGTAAGGCTTCCAAACTCCCAATTAACATTACTAATCATCATTCATATGTGTTGGGATTGTTCTTAACATTCTAAACACATTAAATCTTCACTAAATTTAGTCAATAACGAATCAAACTCATTAATCATCAATACCCCTAGTTTTTTGTGTTTTCCCCACATATTTATCCACAAACACATATTCATCACTATAAATAATTTGATTTCATCTACTCGACATGTGTGGATCAATTCTACATATAAATCCTACCCATATTATCTTTTCTAATCATCTTTAATTTAAGAACATCATTTAAATCACATTTTAAAACCCTATTCTACATGGGCATTATAACTTCAAAAGAAATTGCAAATAAACGCTTGCCTCTTATGGGTATGATTTGATTTTGGGATTAAGATGATGGATTCCTTGTCTTCTTTTCCAATCTTCAATCCAAGGTGGATGGGGTTGAGAGAAGAAACTTCAATCCTTGAAGAATTCTCTCTTAAGCTTACAAAATGGCTTTTCCTTCTTCTCTAATGGCCTCTCTTTGTTTTCTATATTTCTAACCCTAGCCTCTCCCAACTATATGCTGATAAAGGCTTTGTAAATTCGTAGGTCTCTTAACCCTAGGCTACCAAATGACTAAAATATGCTTATACGGTGTCGGTTTAGTCTAAAATTGCCCTGAGATCCAAGCAATACCCCCGGATATACTATTTTGACTATTCCGACCCTTTTGGAATCATCTGTGACCTCGAAATCATCATCTGAATCATTCTAAATAATTTTTCCTATCTCAACCTCAATTTAGTCTACACGCATCTCCTGGTTGAGATATAATCCATTTACGTCCATATCACCCCCTACGACATAAATTACTTTTCCATAAATTATTTATTATTCACTTAGTAAATTTAGCACATAATATTAATCATTATTTCTCTCTCTCGACTAATACTTAATAAACACATTATTATTTAATTTAATTAAATTACGTCACTCGTGTAATTTAAAATAGAACAAATTAGTTTCCGAATTAATTAAATTTCAAATATGTAAAACTATGGGGTATTACATACTACCTCCTTACAACATAAATTCGTCCTCGAATAGGACGTACCTGTGATGAATAACTCAGATACTGCTCTCGTATGTCATCCTCCCGCTCCCATGTTGAGTCATCAACACTGTGATGTCCTCACTAAACTCTGAGTAATCATACCACTTTAGACCGCAGCGGGTCAATGACAAGCCTCCCATAAAGTTCCTTAAATGATGTCAGGTTGATGGTGTACTAGTAAGAGTTATTATATGCAAACTCTACCAATGTAAGGTATCACTCCCAACCTCCCCCAAAATCTAGAATGCACATCCTTGACATGTCCTCCAACATCTGATTAACCTTCTCAGTCTTTCTATTTGTCTACGAATGGTATGAGGTACCCAATCGCAATTCTATGCCCATAGCCTCCTAAAAGCTCTGCCAAAAATGGGACACAAAGATCTCATCTCTATCAGACACGATGTTAATCTACCCCATGCAGTTTAACTATCTCTGCAATGAATAGTTACACACACTGCATCGTCTAAAAATTGATGCAAACTGGCAAGAAATGGGCCACCTTGGTCAACCGATCTACTATCACCCAAATGAAATTGTTACCTCTCTGCAACATCAATAACCCAGTGATAAAATCCATAAAAATTCTTTCCCACTTCCATATAGGAATCTCTATTGGCTTTAGCATCCCTAAAGGCCTCTGGTAGTCTACCTTCATGAGATGATAGGTAACACACTTCGAGACAAACTCATCTATGTCCCGCTTTATCCCTGACCACTAATATTGTCTCCTTATATCTTGGTACATCTTATCCTAATCGGGATGTACTATAAACCTCGAGTCGTGAGACTCAGTCATCACCGCATGCCTTCAGTCCTCATTCTCTGGCACCACTAGGCTCCCATTAAAATGTACACCTCCCTCTGAGCTCATCGAGTAAGACTCTACACCCTCAGCTAATAACTGGCGTACTATGTCCTGATAAACCTAATCCTGCCCATGTGCTTTCACTACTCGCATCATAATCTCAGGAGTGATAGCTAAAACTGACATGCTTACTATGGAGATCTCATGGTTGTGCCGAAGTTCATTCCACTTCGCCTTCCAAACATCTGTTAACTCCTCAGTGGGTCTTCGGCTCAATGCGTCTTCTAATATATTAGCCTTAGCAGGATGATACTGTATATAAAATAGGTAGTCCTTCATGAACTCTATCCACTAGCTCTGCCTCATGATTAGATCCTTTTATGTGTAGAGATATTGAAGTGACTTATGATCCGGGAACAACGTAAATTTCTCCCCCAGAATATAGTGCCTCCATATCCTCAAATCAAACACAATTTCTATTAGTTCTAGGTATTATGTGGGATAATTCTTCTCGTTGGTCTTAAGCTTTGGATACGCATAAGCTATATACCTATCCTCCTGCTGTAATACACCCCAAGTCCCTGTAAGGATGCATCGGTATAAACCCGATACTCTAATCCTCCCCTAGGCAATGCAAGTACGGGTGCTGACGTCAATTTGTCCTTTAGCTCATCGAAAGCTAACTGACAGTGATCACTCCACACAAATGGTACCCCCTTATGAGTCAGGTTCGTTAATGGACCCGTTATCTTTGAGAACCCTTAAATGAAGCAATGATGATAACCGACCAACCCTAGAAAGCTATGAATCTCTATCGGTGTCGTGGGCTATCCCCACTCCCTCACCGCCGATTCCTTAGTTGGACCAATAATAATGCCTTTGTCGAACACATTATGGCCAAAAAATTTCACCTCCCGTAACTAACTTCCACACTTCCCGAATTTGGCATATAACTAGTGGCCCCATAGTGTCTGCAGAACCCTATAAAGTTGCTCTGCGTGTTTGTCCTCATTACGAGAATAAACCAAAATATCATCTATAAACACGATCATAAACTGGTCCAAAAACTCCCTAATACCCTATTCATGAGGTCCATGAACACTGATGTTGCATTGGTTAGCCAAAACGGTATCACCCTAAACTTGTATGACTCGTACCGTGACAGAAAAGCAGTCTTAGGAATGTCGTCCTCCCGAATGTGCAACTGGTGAGATCCAGACCTCAAATCAATTTTAGAGAAGTGCGCGACTCCTCTCGATTGGTCAAACAGTTCATAGATCCTCGAAAATGAATACTTATTATGTATTATGACCTTATTCAGATCCCTGTAATCTACACACAAGAGAAATAAACCATCCCTTTTTTTTATGAATAAACTGGTGCACCCCATGGCGATGTACTCTGCCGGATAAAACCTTGCCCTAAGAGCAGCTAAATCTCTTCTTACATCTCCCGCATCTCTGAAGGGGCCATGAAATATAGCGCTCAGACAATATATCTCATACCTGATGCTAGGTCAATAACAAACTCGATCTCCCAACTGGGTGGCAACCCTCATATCTGTTGAAATACGTCCTCAAAATATCTCACAACTGGAATCGAGTCGAACGGGATAACTACCTCATGTGAGATATCTTCCTCAATATAGTATAAGTGTGTATGTGATCCACCCTCAGGAAGAGGCATCGTCACTAAGAATATCTCATGTCCGGGAATGGAGAACATAATGGTACTCTTGCAATAGTCTATTCTCACTCTCTAACCCTCCCACCAATCCATCCCCAGAATGACATCATACCCCTCCATATCTAACATAATAAGGTTTGATACTAAGCTCAGTCTCCTAATAATTTTGTCTACCCTTATACATACTGAGTGTATCAGTGACCCACTACCCAATGGTGATTATACACACATAAGGCGAGTGTCGACTGTCTCTAAAAGACCGATTGCTCGTAAAAATATAGTGGCAATAAAGGAATGTGATGCCCTCGTGTACAAAATAATCCTACCCTCATGCCCATGAATAGGAAACATACCCTCGACTACTAGAGAATCCTGAGGTGTTGGTGGTATGGGCACGTCCCGGACGTTATACACACGCTCATACTACATCTTCCTCTGTAGCTATGGCACTGGTGGAGTTGGTGCTTCCAAGGGCATCTATCCCTGTTGGGCACCTTTCTGTGGTGCCGTGTCCTGTTGAGGGAAATCTATACTTTTGTGGCCCTTTTGTCCACACATGAAGCATTGGACCAAAAACTCCCTCTGTCTTTGGCCCTGTCTAGGCTGACCCTGAAACCCCCAATTTTGAGGGCCTCCACCGTCGTTCCCTCGGCCCTAATGACCCTGAGGAACCTGCTAGTGATTAGTGCCCTGCTGACCTTGCCTGAAACTCTGACCCTCTGGTTAGTTGCCTCCTTATCTAAACCTCTTAGTTTGATCCCCCTGTTGATAATCCTGCCCATATTATCTAACCACCTACTGCTGAGGTGCCCCACTCGCACTGCTCCCTCCTGTCCTACTTGGGTGGCTAAACTCACCCGCTCTATTTCTCCTCTTCAAGTGGAAGTGGTGGTCTTGACAGTGCAAAAGTGTAGTATTAATGACTTTTATATAAGTCTGTAATGTTGGGTTACCAAGAAAATGTTGCCTGCTCCTCTCGACTAGCACATCCATAAAATTGTGCTTCTTCATCTCCTTGGTTTTCACCTCATCCGGCACAAACCCTCTTCAACCTTTGGTACCTTGTAGGGTAGGGTTTCCTCCGATTTCTACAGTGGTTATGTCTTTTGTGGGGTTTTCAAGTATAAAAAGGGGTAAGGGTGGAGTTTTTTCATCACGCCTTCATATTATATCTTTCTTATTCTCTGATATGGCTCTCCCTGGTAGTGTTGAGTTTGCCAACAACCTCGAGACTTTGGAGGCAATGTGCTCCTATAATGTTGAGTATGATGCTTTCAACATGCGTTGAGTTTCTTTATGGTGTAATCGGCCCATAGAGTGGAACAAGATGATGGCGGTGGTACAATTTTGGTACCCCGAAGACAATGTATTTCGCTTTGGGTTGGATGAGATTTATCGTACCTACGAGGAATTTTCTGCCATATTGGGGATAAATCCCGGCGTTGCTGCGGCTCTGCCTGAGTTTTCTTGATCTCCCCGAGAGTTATTGGCTAGACTTCTCCACATCTCACCCTCGGCGGGTAGATCCTTGGTTACTAGAGAAATGATTTCTCTTCCGGTGGTGTTGCGCTCTATGTATTTGTAGGAGGTTAGTGATGCTGGATATACCGGAGTTGTCATTCTGGGCTTGGTTTCAAAATTGTTGCTGGTGACTGGGGAACTACTGGTGGACCCATAACTTGCAGCCATTACCTCATGGATGTCATACCGTCGCAATCCTGCGATGGTGATACTGGCAGAGACTCTGAGTGGCCTGGATGCTTGGCAAGAAGGTCGTTCTAACTTTCTGGGGGTATCCCAATGATGTTTTTCATGTGGTTATCTGAAATATTTTGCTTGGTGACTCCTCCCAAATATCCTTTGTCAACTGTACCCAACTTCTTTTCATGCCATTTCATCAGCGTGGGCCTGGATATTGAGATTTTGGAGAACTGGTTTATGGAGCATGGGGCTTTAAATCAGTATTGGTTAGTGCCTTAGTGGGGACAGCTGCTACCTATTTTGGAACTGGGAGAATACTCGTACGTCTGGCTGGTTGGTCTCAGACAGACTTCTTTCTATTTCCCTTGGCAGCTTCTGTGCCAATTTGGCTAGGAGTAGATCGTGCCACCTCGGATACTAGACTTCTTTTCGGTAGAAGATTTAACAGAGTGTTTGCACATGTGTCTTAGCTCTTTGTGGGAAAGTCGGCGTCCATCGACCCGTCCCTCTCATTCTATTGGGAGAGTTTGCACATCCCTGGGGATTATATGAAGTAGTTGTGTAGAAGAGTAGTCAGCAAGATGTTGGAAGTGGAGACTGGACAAAGGTGGCTTGTTTTATCTGATACCATGGAGAGAGGTATGGTTGTTTTTCCGAGGCTGGTTCGAGCTTATCGGTCCATGGAGAGTCTGTGGCACTCCATTCAAGAAGGGGAAGCTTGGGGAACCCCAGGATATCGATTATGATGATGATGAAGAGGGCTCCTCTGGTTGCTGTTTGTAGGAATCTTGGGGGGAGTTTATTTTTTATCGAGAAATAAGTTTGGGGATTTTGGCTTCTTAGGAAGGTAGGGGTAAGGGATTCATCCGTTCCTTTTCTTATGTAATTGTACCGTAATTTCTTATTAGTGAAATAAACAAGTTTTTTTATCATCCAGTTGTGCCTTTTGATGAATTTTGTATTTTTGAATTATCTATACCGATCGCTAAGGCATGCATAACCTTTTGTTCAAATATATATTAGAATGAATTGTTGTTCTCGGAGATAAGAAAATACTAGTTTTTTATGAAAAAGAAAGGGTCGTGCTCATGTAATATGCATGAGCTGCCTACGTACCTCTGGGGGTTTTTGAAAATTTAAATTTTTCCGTGAATGATTTTTGTAGAGGATCAGGACCACATAGTTCTAGGTAAAGGGAAATGAAGATATTTTTTTATAATAGAAGGGAGATGAGGAGAGTCATAGCATGTCGAGATTTCGGGCTAGGGGTAGAATTTCTTGATACAGTTCAGGTTAACTGGACGAGCCATCTTGTGACAGCCCGAATATAATTATGATAAATTATATTTAAATCATGCTTATCTTATGTGATATGAATAATGTGTTATTAGTATATCTAATGTTAATTGATTATGTTTATTATAATCCTACTTTCATAAATCATGAAAGGTCGAATTATTTACAAACACAATATTTTGTTGTTTTCGGTAGAAATGTCCCTGTCAGAGACTAGTTTTGACCCTTATTACATTATAAATGACTTGAGGTGAAAACTAGATAGTTGTATACATGTGAGTTATGGATGTACACAACAAACGGATCATCAAATGGACGCCCGAGTAAAGAGTTATACCAAATTTACGAACAAGGGGCAATTTGGTCAAAGTCTTTTAGTGGTAAATTATCTTTTATTAAACCAAATGCTTTAATTTGATGGGACATATACCAAATAGTCCCTCGGACATTTTTTAATACCCATTTAGTCCAAAAATTTTTATTTTGCCTCAAAAAGTCCTTTGCCACATATTTTGGAGAGGGAGTGCCGCTGGCGCGGACCTCTAAAAATAAGAGGATATTGAGTGCTTGAGGGACTAAATGGGTTAAACTAAAAATATGTGTCCTTTTAAAAAAATATATATTTATAGTAGGGATTATTTAATAATTGACCCTAATTTGATTGGTTGGCTTGGGAGGCAGCCTTGGCCGACCTTATACCCTTGAAATATACTTATCCTTCAACCAAAAATCAACCATGAAAGGGTTTTAAGCTTAAGGAAAGAGAAGGTAGAAGTTTAGGAAGAAAAGTGAGGAGAAAAAGTGTAGAAAAATCCGTAGAAATTACGTAAACATCCCGAAGGTAATCCTAATTGCAAATCTTGTTATTTTTCATATATTTATGATTTATATGATATAAATCCTTGATTTGTTTATTGACCTTTCATGATTGGGTGCATATGTATGAATACATCCAAGTTTAAGTTAAGTTGAATGCATAAACCCTTAAAAATTGCTTTGTATTGAAACCCCTTGTATTCAAACTTGCATATCTCTTTGTGTGCTTCCTGTAATTGAGAAATTCCAATTGGATATGAAATTAGACTCAAATATTCATATCATATCTGAAAATTAGATTTTATCTCCTTGTGGTTAGTCCGTAATGATGATTTCAAGTTGGTACTTGATTTCTGTTTTTATACTTCATTTCGGTATGCCCTGAGTTTAGTCAAGCTTTTGAGATAGCAAATGAAGTCAAACAATTATCAAACTTTAATTATGTACTATTAAGTATGTGTACTGAAAATGGGTTGAAAATCATGGAAAGTTATGCTGGAGAAAAATTATGAAAATTCTTGGATGTTGAAGGAACAATAGAGGAGCTTGTATGGCAGATTTCTTGTGTTGTAAAGAAATGGCCATAACTTGCCCTAGGAAGCTTGAAAAATTACACCGTCACTTTTACTGGATAGTATATTCATATATGTTTTCATATTGATGAGTTTTAACCCCTGTATTTCTACAATTTAGGAATATAGGATGGTTAAGTATGTAAGACAATAATTCCAGGCCATACTGGGTACCCCTTGAATGAATGGTTGTATTTCGTCCTTACAAATGGTACTTTGAGTACATGTTTCATGTGCATATACATTGAGGAGTATAATTTCATGTTTAGTTGACTTTGGTTATAAATTCCTCATAAGGTATTTCCTACGGTTGAATGTCCGTAACTTTATCAACATGTATATCATTGTTTTGCCTTTACCTATGTTTTATGGAATGTGACTTAATTGGAATTATATTGTTGATGTATAGTCATGGAAAGTTACATAATTATGTTTGGATAATATTTATGATTGAGGTTCAGTACTGATTTAGTTGGATTGACAGGTTTAAGGTCTAATCAACCCAGTTCAGCTCCACCAGAAGAAAACGTGAATACATAGTTGTCAACCAAGGTGAGTGTACTCACTGGAAAGAGATATTTGTATCGTGTTATTGATATGATCATAATATAATGAATATGAAATTGTTCATTTTGGTTTACCAAAATGAGGGGTTACTCCTCGACCAGGAATGGGGGAGATTTGTCTATTAATGACAAGGGGTTACTCCTCGACCAGGAATGGGGGAGAATTGTCTATTTAGACAGGATATGTGAATCATGATTCGGAAAGGTTGGTCATTCATTATGAATGAGCCAGATAAGTTAATTCATAATTATATGGACATGATATATTGCATGTAAATTTATGCAGTAGTATAGTAGTGATGCATTCACTGGGCTATTTTGCTCATGGTTCCTATGTTCACATTTTTCAGGTAACGCGATGTCACTGCCAAATCTAGGAGGTCGGGTTGGGTTAGCCAGGAATGGGATAAACTATGATTTTGTGTAAATGTAAATGATGTAATTAAGTTAACTTATCCTTCAAGAAAGTTTTTATGGAAATGATTACTCTCATGTTGTAAAAAGGTTTTCAGTTATATGGATTTACAATGATGACTCTGAAATCAAAACTAGTGATTATGGTTTGGTTAGATTAATTATGGTTTGACTCACTTTGAATTTCAAACTTAATTCTAAGTAACTGGGTTGGGGTGTGTCAGCTTTTGGTATCAGAGCCTAGGTTTTAGAGGTTCTGGAGTGAGAAGAGTCTAGATTTGGCAGTGAATGTCAGAAATATATTTGATTTGATACTAACGATCATGTTAGGAAAGATATGTATATTTGCATGTTGTTATATCTTTGATCCATTTCAGATATAAAAGAATAGAAGGAGGGAATGTGAATGTGGAAATAGAAGATGAGGCTTCAAACATGGCAGCAGAGGCAGAGGTTGAGCAACTTGTTCATGGAAATATAGAACCTGACCCAGAACAATTGACAGACATGCAAAAAATGGCAAGTGCTATGACTCTAATGGCAGAGCAGCAAGCTAGATTTATGGCACAGATGGAAGAACAACAAACCAGGCAACTGGAGGCACAAGCATTGGTTAGGGCTGAGGAGGTGATACACCGGGAAGAAAGAAGTACTTCACATGAGAAATTTATTAAGATGAACCCAAACTCATTTGAAGGAGAAGTTGATCCAGCAGAGGCTGAAGTGTGGGTTAAAGAAATTGAGCTTATCTTTGGGGTAATGAGGATGCCTGAAAATCAACAGGTGACCTTGGCGGCGTATATGCTGAAAGGAGAAGCTAAGTACTGGTGGGATGCCACGAAACATTTGTTGATTACTCCAGGAGGCGGAAATGTGATCTCATGGGATGCTTTTGTTAAAGCCTTGTATGACAAATATTTTCCCCCAATGTATCAAAAATAAAAGGAGAAGGAATATTTCATGTTGAATCAGGGGAGTATGACAGTTAGAGAATATGAAGCTAAACTTACAGCCTTATCTCGGTTTGCTTCGAGGTTTATATGAAATGAGGAAGATATGTGCAGTCGATTTCTCGATGGGCTTGAGTTAGTCATTAAATCACGGTTGTCGGCTTTAGAGACTGTTAATTATTCAGCCTTGGTGAACAAAGCCATGTTAGTAGAAAGGGACGTGAATGAAGCTACAGGAAATCGAGAACGAGGTGTAAAGAGAAGCAGATTCGTCCAAGTTATCAAAAGGGTGGTGATACAGAATATTCGAGACTTGGAGGGCAGAAATTCCAGCATGGTAGAGGCATGGGAAGTAGTTTTCAAAGGGGTGAAGCAAGTGGTGGAAGAGGTTCAAGAGGTTCATCGCAAGGAGATCCAAATGTTTGTTTCTTTTGTGGGGCATCAGGTCATATTAAGAGAAATTGCCCAAAGTTACTGACTATAGAATGTTTTAACTGCCACCAGAAGGGTCATTTGAGAAAGAATTGTCCTATGTTGGCAAGAACAATTTCAGTCAGTAGTGTGGGGCCTCATAAAGGATCTTCTCCAGGCAGTTCCACTAGGGGGAGAGGTACAGAACAAGCAATTGGGTCGAGGGCAGGAGGAAGAGTGTTTGCGATGACGCTACAAGATGCCCATGCTACACCTGAAGTGGTTACAGGTAAACTTTCTATTGCAAACAAAGATTTATATGCACTCATTGATCCTGGATCTACGCATTCATTTGTGGCATTACATATTGTTTCATATTTGGGTAGACCATGTTCATTTCTCAATTGTGCCTTATATATTTCTAAACAATGGAAAGTGTGATTCTGGTTGAGCATGTTTATAAAGATTGTATCTTACGAATGGGGGAACGAGATTTCTATGTTGATTTGATACCATTGGCCATTCGAGATTTTGATATTATATTGGGGATGGATTGGTTATCATCATACCATGCTTCCATTGATTGTTTTCGAAAAGAAGTTACATTTCATCTTCCTAGTGAACCCGATTTCCAGTTTATAGGGGAAAGGAATGTTATCCCTAATTGTCTCATCTCAGTAATAAAGAGCAGAAAGTTATTGAGTAAGGGTTGTACATGGTATTTAGCGTATGTGGTTGATGTTAGTAAGGAAGAACTTAAAGTTGAAGATATACCAGTGGTTAGAGAGTTTTCTGATGTCTTCCCAGAAGAATTTCCAGGATTGCCACCCGATAGGGAAGTAGAGTTTTCTATTGAATTAATTCCAGGTACTGGTCCGATTTACCTTGCTCCTTATAGAATGGCACCAACAGAGTTGAAGGAATTAAAAGTGCAATTACAAGATCTGATAAGAAGAGGGTTCATTCGGCCTAGTGTTTCGCCATGGGGAGCCCCAGTGTTATTTGTGAAAAAGAAAGATGTGACAATGCGATTATGTATTGATTATCGGTAGTTGAATAAGGTGACCATTAGAAATAAGTACCCTCTACCTCGTATTAATGACTTGTTTGACCAATTACAAGGGGCCACAGTATTTTCAAAGATTGATTTGAGATCGGGTTACCACCAACTGAAAGTGAAGGATAGAGATATTTCCAAAATAGCTTTTCGGACTCGATATGGGCACTATGAGTTTTTGGTGATGCCATTTGGATTAACTAATGCTCCAGCAGTTTTTATGGTTTTGATGAATCGGGTATTCCACCCTTTCATTGATTCCTTTGTGATTGTATTCATAGACGATGTGTTGATTTACTCGCGTAGCATGGAGGAACATGAGAAGCATTTGAGACTTGTATTGCAAATTTTGAGAGAGAAGAAATTATTTGCTAAATTCAGCAAGTGTGAGTTTTGGTTGAATGAAATTATGTTTTTAGGGCACGTTGTCTCGAGAAATGGGATATATGTTGATCCAAAGAAGGTGGAAGCAATTGTTGAATGGGAGAGTCCTAAGAATGTGACAGAAATTAGGAGTTTCCTAGGATTGGCAGGTTACTATCGCAGATTAATTAAGGGATTTTTAGCAATAGCATTACCACTGACAAAATTGACTCGTAAAGAAGTGAAGTTTGTATGGGATGAAGAATGTGAGAGGAGTTTTAAAGAATTAAAGAATCTATTGGTTTCAGCCCCTATACTTACTATTCCATGTGGGAATGAGTCTTTTTTTATCTATACAGACGCTTCATTTCAGGGGTTAGGATGTGTTCTTATGCATAATGGGAAGGTAATAACATATGCTTCCAGACAATTAAAGACGCATGAACGAAATTACCCTACACATGATTTGGAGCTAGCGGCCATTGTTTTTGCTTTAAAGTTGTGGAGACATTACATGTATGGAGAAACGTGTGAGATATTTACGGATCATCAAAGTTTGAAATACTTGTTTACACAGAAAGAACTAAATTTGAGATAGAGGCGTTGGATAGAGCTGATTAAAAACTATGACTGTACCATTCATCATCATCCTGTGAAGGCCAATGTAGTAGCAGATGCTTTGAGTCGAAAATCATCAGGGATGCTTGGTTGCATACAGTGTGCCCGTGTTGGAAATATTCTTGAATTGGCATCGATGGGGATTGAATTGAAGTTTTCAAAAAGTGGAGGATTATTAGCACATGTCACAGTGAGACCTTTATTGGCAGAACGCATACGAAATTTGCAGATCAGTGATCCATTCCTTGAGAAGAAGAAACAAGAAGTTCGGGATGGTAGAGAGAGTGACTTTGAGATTAAAAATGATGAATCGTTGTGTTATAAAAATAGGATTTGTGTACCGAATGATCCACCCTTAAAGAAAGATATATTAGAAGAGGCACATAGTTCTATTTACTCTATGCATCCGGGAGGTACCAAAATGTATAGAAATTTGAAAGAATATTACTGGTGGAACAATATAAAACGTGAGATTGCAGAGTTCGTAGCTAAATGTTTAGTATGCCAGCAAGTGAAAGCAGAGCATCAGAAGCCGGCAGGATTATTGCAGTCTTTGCCTATTCCGGAATGGAAGTGGGAGCATATAACGATGGACTTTGTTACAGGATTACCCCAGTCACCAAAGGGGCATGATTCTATTTGAGTAATTGTAGACCGACTGACGAAGTCAGCTCATTTTCTCCCAGTTAAGACCACCTACAATGTTGATAAGTATGCACGTATGTACGTTGATGAGATTATCCGTTTACATGGGGAACCGGTGTCAATTGTATCAGATAGAGATCCAACGTTCACTTCTAAGTTTTGGCCTCGTCTCCAGAATGCCATGGGCACAAGTCTGAAGTTCAGCACTGCGTTTCATCCACAAACTGATGGGCAATCAGAAAGGACGGTTCAAATATTAGAAGACATGTTACGAGCCTGTGTATTTGACTTCAAAGGTAGTTGGGATGATCATTTTCCATTGATGGAATTTTCATATAATAATAGTTATCAGTCGACTATTGGTATGGCTCCTTATGAAGCTTTATATGGGAGGAGATGTAGAATGCCTTTGTGTTGGGATGAAGTGGGTGAAAGGAAAATTTTGGGTCCTGAATTGATAGATATGACAACTGAAAAGATCAAAATGATTCGGGAACGGATAAAGATAGCGCAAAGCAGGCAGAAATTTTATGCAGATAAGAGGAAGAATCCATTGGAATTTCAGAAGGGAGATTTTGTATTCCTGCGTATTTCACCTTGGAAAGGTGTTATGAGATTTGGGAAAAAGGGGAAACTAAGTCCAAGATACATTGGACCATATGAGGTGTTGGAAAGAATTGGGGCCCTGGCATATAGATTAGCATTACCTCCAGATTTATCCCGTTTACATGACGTGTTTCACGTATCGATGCTTCGTAAGTATTTGGCGGATCCATCTCATCAGTTGAAAACTCAACCAATTGAACTGAAGGAGGACTTGTCATACATCGAGGAACCAATGGAAATTATTGATCGTAAGGAGCAAGTATTGAGAAATAAAGTTATTCCCTTAGTTATAGTTATGTGGATGATCCATGTAGTTAAAGAAGCAACTTGGAAAATGGAAGATAGCATGAGGAAACAGTATCCCCAATTGTTTGGTAAGTGACCTTTATATTAAATTTCGGGGACGAAATTTTCTAAGGGGGGGAAGTTGTGACAGCACGAATATAATAATGATAAATTATATTTAAATCATGATTATCTTATGTGATATGAATAATGTGTTATTAGTATATCTAATGTTAATTGATTATGTTTATTATAATCCTACTTTCATAAATCATGAAAGGTCGAATTATTTACGAATACAATATTTTGTTGTTTTCGGTAGAAATGTCCCTGTCAGAGACTAGTTTTGACCCTTATTACATTATAAATGACTTGAGGTAAGAACTAGATAGTTGTATACATGTGAGTTAGGGTTGTAACACAACAAACGGATCATCAAATGGATGCCCGAGTAAAGAGTTATACCAAATTTACGAACAAGGGGTAATTTGGTCAATTCCCTTTTAGTGGTAAATTGTCTTTTATTAAACCAAATGGTTTAATTTGATTGGTTGGCTTGGGAGGCAGCCTTGTCCGACCTTATACCCTTGAAATATACTTATCCTTCACCCAAAAATCAGCCATGAAAGGGTTTTAAGCTTAAGGAAAGAGAAGGTAGAAGTTTAGGAAGAAAAGTGAGGAGAAAAAGTGTAGAAAAATCCGTAGAAATTACGTAAACGTCCCGAAGGTAATCCTAATTGCAAATCTTGTTATTTTTCATATATTTATGATTTATATGATATAAATCCTTGATTTGTTTATTGACCTTTCATGCTTGGGTGCATATGTATGAATATATGCAAGTTTAAGTTAAGTTGAATGCATAAACCCTTAAAAATTGCTTTGTATTAAAACCCCTTGTATTCAAACTTACATATCTCTTTGTGTGATTCCTAATATTGATAAATTCCAACTGGATATGAAATTAGACTCATATATTCACATCATATCTAAAAATTAGAATTTATCTCCTTGTGGTTAGTCCGTAATGATGATTTCAAGTTGGTACTTGATTTCTGTGTTTATACTTCATTTCGGTATACCCTGAGTTTAGTCAAGCTTTTGAGATAGCAAATGAAGTCAAACAATTATGAAACTTTAATTATGTACTATTCAGTATGTGTATTGAAAATGGGTTAAAAATCATGGAAATTTATGCTGGATAAAAATTATGAAAATTATTGGAAGTTGAAGGACCAATAGAGGAGCTTGTAGGGCAGATTTCTTGTGTTGTAAAGAAATGGCCATAACTTGCCCTAGGAAGCTTGAAAAATTACACCGTCACTTGTACTGGATAGTATATTCATATATGTTTTCATATTGATGAGCTTTAACCCCTGTATTTCTACAATTTAGGAATATAGGATGGTTAAGTATGTAAGACAATATTTTCAGGCCATACTAGGTACCCCTTGAATGAATGGTTGTATTTCGTCCTTACAAAGGGTACTTTGAGTACTTGTTTCATGTGCGTATAAATAATTTCATGTTTAGTTGACTTTGGTTATAAATTCCTCATAAGGTATTTCCTACGGTTGAATGTCCGTAACTTTATCAACATGTATATCATTGTTTTGCCTTTACCTATGTTTTATGGAATGTGACTTAATTGGAATTATATTGTTGATGTATAGTCATGGAAAGTTACATAATTATGTTTGGATAATATTTATGATTGAGGTTCAGTACTGATTTAGTTGGATTGACAGGTGTAAGGTCTAATCAACCCAGTTCAGCTCCACCAGAAGAAAACGTGAATACATAGTTGTCAACCAAGGTTAGTGTACTCACTGGAAAGAGATATTTGTATCGTGTTATTCATATGATCATAATATAATGAATATGAAATTGATCATTTCGGTTTACCTAAATGAGGGGTTACTCCTCGACCAGGAATGGGGGAGATTTGTCTATTAATGACAAGGGGTTACTCCTCGACCAGGAATGGGGGAGAATTGTCTATTTAGACAGGATATGTGAATCATGATTCGGAAAAGTTGGTCATTCATTCTGAATGAGCTGGATAAGTTAATTCATAATTATATGGACATGATATATTTCATGTAAATTTATGCAGTAGTATAGTAGTGATGCATTCACTGGGCTATTTTGCTCATGGTTCCTAGGTTCACATTTTTCAGGTAACGCGATGTCACTGCCAAATCTAGGAGGTCGGGTTGGGTTAGCCAGGAATGGGATGAACTATGATTTTGTGTAAATGTAAATGATGTAATTAAGTTAACTTATCCTTCAAGAAAGTTTTTATGGACATGATTACTCTCATGTTGTAAAAAGGTTTTCAGTTATATGGATTTACAATGATGACTCTGAAATCAAAACTAGTGATTATGGTTTGGTTAGATTAATTATGGTTTGACTCACTCTGACTTTCAAACTTAATTCTAAGTAACTGGGTTGGGGTGTGTCACATCTCTTCTCCATCTAAGTCGGTGAGCATGGCAACACCGCCAGACAAGATCTTCTTAACGATGTATGGGCCTCTCCAAATGGGCTTGAACTTCCCTCTAGGGTCCCAGATGGACTCTACTATTTCATTGAGGGCTAAATCCCCTTATCGGACACCGCGGTCCTTAACTCTCTTATTGAATGAACGCGGTCTTTGATGATGATAACCTTGTATGTGATACAACGCCTTCATTCTCCTTTCGTCTAATAGTGATAGCTCGTCGAGACGGCTTTGATGCAAGTCCTCCTCACTGACCTTACTTTCAAGCATAATGCGTAACGAGGGTATTTCCAACTCCACGGGTAAGACTGCTTCCATGTCGCAGACTAGAGAGTAAGGGGTAGCCCCAGTAGAGGTTCGGATTGAGGTTCGATATCCCCATAGGGCTTATGGGATTCGATCGACCCAATTTTGACACATTTTGATCATCTTGTTGATGATGGCTTTGAGGTTCTTATTGGCGGCTTCGACTACACCATGGGTATGAGGTCAGTAGGGAGAAGATTTATGTCTCTGAATCCCATACTCGTTGACCACTTCTGTGACTTTTGCCTCGAAATGCAACCCGTTATCTGACACTAGCTCGTGCAGGACCCTATATCCATAGATGATATTTTTCTTGATGAATTTAACCACTTTCTTGGCATTCAGGACTGTGTATGACTCAGCTTCAACCCATTTGGTGAAGTTATCAATGGCAACTAGGATAAACTCATGCCCGTTGGAGGCCTTGGGTGTAACCTTCCCTATAATGTTGATGCCCCAGGTGGAGAATAGCCAGGGAGAAGTCATGTTGTACAATTATCGCGGAGGCAAGTGTTGAAGGTTAGAGAACTGTTGGCATTTGAGGCATCTCTGGACATAGGCGGAGTAATCCTGGATCATGGTGATCCATTAATAGCCTTGTCAAATGATCTTTTTGGCAAGCATGTGACCGTTCATATGGGGTCCGCATTCCCCACTGTGGATTCACTGCATTACCTCTTCAATGTCATCCCCTACGGTGCAGTGTAGATGGGTTCCATTGAGGTTTCTCTTAAACAGTGCTTTGTGATAGAGGATGTAGTGGGCGGCCAGTCTTCAGAGGGTTACCCTATCCTTCTTATTGGATCCCTCGGGATACCTGCCATGCTTGAGAAGGTGCCAGATATCATAATACCAGCAATTGGCTAGATCGGGATCTTCTTTGGTGATGAGCTCAATGTGGTAGTAGTGGGTTGCTTTATCTTGATTTTTAGACCAGGAAGGGGGCCATTGTTATTCCTTCGGGCATATTGACCATGGAGTCTATGGTAGCAAGGGCATCAGCTAGGCTATTCTTTGCTCGAGGTAGGTAGTTGAAGGTGATGTCTTAGAATCAGGAGGCTAGTTCTTCTAAGTGGGCATGGAAGGGTTGGAGCTTCTCGTCCTTGACTTTACATTTTCTAAGCACTTGACCAATGATAAGGGAAGAATCTCCGTAGACATCTAGGTATTGAATACCTTTCTTAAGAGAAACCTTGAGGCCTACCGTACACGCCCCATATTCAGTCATGTTATTGGTGCAGGGGAAATCTAATTTGATGGCGATAGGAGTGTGGGAGTCATCTGGGGCGATCAGAAGTATCCCAATACCATATCCCTTTTTATTGGTAGCACCGTTAAAGAACATTTTCCATCGAGGGGCGTCTCGTGTAGCATAGAGTATGTTTTCATTTAGGAATTCGGAGACCCAGACATCAACTTCTTCCATGGGGTAGTCAGAGATGGATCTTCCTTTCATATCTTTTTGTGTGACGTACACGATATCAAAATCGGCTAAGAGCATCAACCATCGAGCCATTCGACTGGATAAGGTGGATTTCTCAAGCAGGTACTTGATGGGGTTCATTTGGAAAGAAGTTTAATGGGGAAGGCAAGCATGTAGTGTCGCAACTTTTGGGTGACCCAAACAAGCGTGATGCATACTTTTTCCAAAGAAGTGTAGTTGACTTCGTATTCATCCAATTTACGACTGGCGTAATAGATGGCCCTTTCTTCGCAGGAATCTTCACGGTATTTGGCTAGTAAAACCCCAGCTGCAGTGTTAATTACGGTTAGGTATAGGAGTACGGGGAGACCAGGCTATGGTGGCATGAGTATCGGAGGTTGGTTCAGGTATTATTTGATTCGGTTAAAAGCTTCTTGGCAGGACTTATTCCAAACCTTGGTTGAATCCTTTTGGAGTAGTTTAAAGATAGGTTCGCATATAGAGGTGAGCTGGCTGATGAATCGGCTAATTTATTATAATTTCCCAAGGAAACCTCGGACTTCTTTCTCCATTCGAGGAGGTGGCATCTCAATTATGTCTTTCAGTTTGGCAGGATATGCTTCTATCCCTTTCTCACTGATCATGAATCCCAAGAGTTTTCTATTTGTAATGCCGAAGACACATTTCTGTGGATTGAGTCTCATCTGATATCATCGCAGTCGTTCAAAAACTTTCAAAGAGCGGGGCCATGACCATCTCTGGTTTTGGATTTGATAATCATATCATCCATATAGACCTCGACCTCTTTGTGAATTAGATCATGCAGGATGGTTGTGGCAGCCCCCTGGTAGGTAGCCCCAGCATTCTTGAGACCAAATGGCATAATAGTGTAGAAAAAAATTCCCCATGGGATGATGAATGCGGTATTTTCTTGGTGATCTAGATGCATTTTAATTTGGATGTATCCGATAAACCCATCGATGAATGATTTCAGAGCATGACTGGCTGTGTTATCCACGATCATGTCGATATTGGGTAACGGTTAATCATCCTTTGGGGAGGCTTTGTTCAAGTCCCAGTAGTCTACACACATTTGAACTTTCCCTCTCAATTTTGGCACATGCACTATGTTGGCTAGCCATGTGGGATACTCGATCACACGAATGAAACCCACGTTTAGTTGTTTGACCACTTCTTCTTTGACCTTGAGCGACCATTCGGTGCGGAGCTTTCCCAACTTTTGTTTAATCAACTTGTAATCTGGAAGAGTTGGGATCTAATGTTGATCTATTTTGGGATCAATGCCAGGCATATCTTCATAGGACCATGCGAAGACATCCACGAATTCTTTTAGTAATTCTTCGAGTTGTGCGTGCTCATGCTTGTCAAGGGTAGCCCCTATCCTAATCTCGCGCAATTGGCTACTAGAACCGAGGTTAACAACAACAGTTTCTTATTTATTAACTTGAACGCGGTTATGTTGCTTGTTATTAACCTTATTTAGATCAGTTAAGAATTATTCATTTGTAAAATCATCATCATCAAAAATTTGATTAGAATCTACACAATTAATGTAAGGCACAGCAAGATGCTCAAAATCTTCGTTTATTTTATTGATAGGAAAAACAACATCGAGAACCTCATCAAAGGAGGTCTCGATTACATTTTAGCAAGGATAGACAACAGAAGAAGAAATAGGGTAAACATTGGGGTTAGGTGGGATTTCAGCAGGTAAAATGGGCGCAGTATGCTAGTTGAGGAGAGGTGTATCAGCAGCTTTAATCAAATGGGATGGATACAATGATGTAGTTCTTGAATGAACCATGCAGATTTTCAGCCCCAATGTCTGCAAGTTGGAGGAATCTTTGGAGTCACCTTCCTCGAAATCTTTCGTATCTTTGATGCACGATTATACATGGTGTTGGGAACTTTTGGCCCATGGGTAGCTGTCCTGGAAAAAGATCTCCATTTCAGGCTTCATCTTCTTGTCTGTATGGTCATACCAGGGTTTTAAAAAGCCGCAAAAGGGGAAGTCCTCGCCCTCTTTAATGAATCGTCCATTCAAGGAGTCACTTGGGATAGTCTGAATGCAGTCTAGTCTTATTTTTGGCCGAGATTGGCGAATCATTCTGATCTCTTGTTCTGATGGTTGATACCCTAAGCCATAAGGAGGGAAAGATTTCTTCAGTTCAATAGGCTCAAGTATCCCTTGTTGTCTTTGCCCTAGCCCCAGTACGGGCATGACGTGCATGTTTATGAACATCTGAATCACATTGATATTTCCATGAGGGTCATATTCGGGACAAACCCATTCTTTGAAATCATCCCCTGTCGGGAGTAGAAGTGGCTCAACACAGAATCCTGATAGGAGCATGTCATTTGACCCGTGCTGTATCTCAAGCATTGGATTGCTGGTACTTGCACCCTCAGTATTATCGTCGTCGCTTAAAATTATGATGACTCATTCGTCAGCGAAGATATTAAATTTTTGATGGAGTGTGGAAGACACACCCTTGATACTGTGGAGCGAAGGTTGTCTGAGTAACTGGTTAAAATAAGATGGGATGTCAATAACTTAAAATTCAACTACAAGGTTTATATGGCCATCCCTTATTACAAGCTTTATGGATACCATCACCTCCGGTGGGTATTATCGTAGGCACGTATAGCAGCAGAGGTTGGAGCGAGGTCACTTTACTTCAGTCCTAAGCATTTGAAAGTTCTTAATGGGTAGACATTCAAGGCGGATCCATTTTTGACAAGAGAGAGTGGTACAATCTTCCCCATAACTTCGATGGAGATATTGAGTGCATGATTGTGGTTTGGCCCAATTCTAGGGATTTTTTCTTCGTAAAAGGATAGCATTTGGGTAAAGGTCAAGGATCTGACTAAATTTATCGCTTCTTCTCGTGTGGTAGAAGGAGGAACTATGGGTCCAGTGAGAAACTTGATCAAAGCATTTATGTGCAGCTAGAAAGACATGAAAAGTCCCCATAGAGTGATGTTAGCTTGAGTTTTCTTCAGTTGATCGAGGATCTTACTCTCTTCGAGGGTTATCTCTGGCATAGGAAGGTTTTCAATGCCCTTCCCTTTGTCATTGGCTGGTAGTGAGCTTGGGATCTAGTAATGCCTCCCTGATCTGATCATGTGATTTATTTATAAAGGGAAGAATATGAACCATGTTTCTTCGTCAATCTCGGGTTGTTCTAACACTTTATTTATTTTTCCAAGGAGTTCTTCAAATGATACCATCCCACACATGTCAGCTATCGATCCAGTTTTCTTTGAAGATTGCTCTTCATTCGAATATTTAAATTCCTCCCCCCATCCGATGGCAACAATTTCATCTTTCCATATAAAGTCAATGCATTCCACAACTTCAATGGCTTCTTCATACAGTTTTTCCCATTCTGTGGGGATAGGTAAGGGTGAAGGGACCAGGAGTCCTTGTAGCTTCAGAGTATCAAGTAACTCGGTCATACTACAAATATCGTTGGTTTGCCTGAATGATTCTACCATAACCTGGAGAACGTCATCTAGGTTGACTTCATCAGTTGGTAACACTCAACTATCTGATACTCGAGCCCATTTTTGTGCTTCCAAGAATAGCGTACTGGACTTTTGGCAATAAATGATCATCTGTGAGGGAAATTTCAGCCCAAACTCTAGGAGTTGATTTAACACTTCTGATAATTCCATACTTCCATCTTCAAAACAGGTACAGACAACGATGCATGCTCTGGTTAGGAGTGACAGCGCCTGATCAACGAGGCTAACATGGTGTAGGAGGAAATATGGGCCAATTTGGAGAGGCTTGGGAGAGTATATGGGTGTGATTTGAATTGAGGGATCAAATTTTGGGTTCATTTCTAGGAAGATAACATTGGTATGATTTGGGAGTGGGTTGTGAGTAGTGTTTGGTTTAGGATTGGCTGGTGGGTCAATGGTACCCCGATCAATTAGACATTGGATTATGTTTCGTAGGTGAAAGCATTAGTCGGTGGTATGGCTAGCAGTTTGGTGAAAGGCGCAATGGGCATCTTCCTTGTAGTTTTTTGGAAGTGGATTGGGGAATGGATGGGGATCCAAGGGTTTGATGAGGTTTAGGCTTAACAGGGCTTGATAAACTTTGGAGAGGGGAGCATGGAGCTCGGTGTATTCCTTTTGGCCTGGGACAGGGCGGCTTTTTGGTTCCCTCGAAGTGGTTGGTTAAGAGATGTTATTGATGGTTGAGACTACAACACTGGCAGGTTTATCATATTTTCTGGGGGTGAACTGTCCAGGCACTTTCTTTAGTTCAACCTCTATTTTAGCAAGACCTTCCTCGATTTTTACTCCTGCTTCTCTAAGAGATCGGAAGTGGGGATAGTATTGTCCTCCCATTATTGCTCGGACATGGGGTAAGAAGTTCTTCTTTACTATGTTGACTTATTCTTCCTCGGATGTTCGATTGGTCATAGTGGCTGCTTTTTCCCTCCATCGAGCTATAAAATTACTGACTGATTCCCCAGATTTATGTTTGAGCAACTCTAAATCACAGTGGGTGACCTCAAGCTCTTCATTTTATTTGTACTGCGCCATGAATTCACGGGCTACATCCTCCCATCTATGGATTCTGGACTCCTCAAGAGACAAAAACCATCGGAGAAGGCTATCCTTCAAAGTTTGCTCAAATAATTAGGCCATCACTTGTTCAGAAGCCTCTAGGAGATTCATGAAACGGTGATAACTATGAAGATGAACAATCGGTGGTCCACTTACTCTAAATTTCTCGATATTTGGCATCTTGAACTTCTCGGGTAACCTTGCCTTAGGATAAGGTGTGGGTGTAGTCCATGTAATTACCAGAGATTCTGACTTGGTCAAACTTCTTAGTTAGCATATTGAGATCTTCTTTGACCTTGTTCAATTATTCCTCTTTCGGATTAATGATCATAGGCAAGTTAGCCCGAGACTGGGCAAGGTTTGGCATAAGAAGTTGGCCAGGCGGCAACCCATTAACAGGAGGGGCACATGTAGCGTGCTGATACTCTTCGGGAACCCATATAGGCTCAGGTGGACCCATAGCAAAAGGGAATAGGGCCTCGGGATGTTAAAGGATTAGGAACCTAGTTTTGTTGCATCTCTCGGACCTCAGTCTGAAGGTTGTCAATAGTGGACATGAGCTGAGCTGAAACTACTGTCAGATCTGGCTTCACAACTGGTACTTGATCTGTGTTCTCCATGGAAAATAGATGGATACCAGACTTGAAAGAGGTAGCAGGGAAACAGACAGAACTCCGGGGTGATTTGACTGAAGACCGAAGCCAATAAGGATCCAGGCCAAGGGCGTACGATCGACCTGAGAAGGCGTAAAATGGGATTTATTTTTTACAAAAAGGGTGAAAATATTTTTTGACACATTTTTTTTGGGATTGAAAGACAAAATACTTTTGGATTTTTGATCAAGAAAAGAGAAATATTTTTGGATTTTTTATAAAAAAGGGAGGAATATTTTTGGATTTTTGATAAAGAAGGGAGGAATGTTTTGGGAGACGGGTCTTAGCATGATTATTATTATTATGTTCTCACTTGTATTAAATTCTCCTATATGAAAAATGAAATGACGGACGGGACCCGAGCCTAGAAAAGTTGGGTTTGTAACATATGCAAAGCTATGGTTGGACTTGTGATCAGGCTCACGGGCAAGGTCCCATTTTAAAAATTCGTGAAAATTTGGGTGACAGGACGACCCGGAATTTTGACACAGTTTCGGGTTGAAAATGGCAATCTAACATGTGTATCCTAGGGTTGACACCTATATGCGGGTATGCAGTTGGTTAGGTTGATCAAAAAGGGTTCCCCCCTTTGGCGTGGCTTCCACAATATACGTATTGCTTTTGAGAGCAATCGGTACGTGTGGACAAGCCATTCAATATACCTGAGTGTACGTGAATTGCCTCACTATATACCACGTAGGGACGGTACATGTGAAAGTGAATTCGATATACTCGACGTACGTGAACGAGTTCTCTGCGATATACCTCCCGTCATGACTTAGATGAAAAGGTACAATGTGGGGGAATCGTTCGATATACGTCGAAGCTACTTGGCCAATGGAAGGTGAGAGTCATATCGCTTAGGCTAACTGCGCCCTATCGGACCAGCGCCCATCATGAAGTAACCCTCCAGTTACTGGGTAAAATTTGGTCAATCACAATGCTCTTTTGATGATGTTGTGCGAATCATGCATGATTCTCTTATTAGTATCTTATGATTTATGCCATTATCCTTGCGTTGATCGTTATAATGGAACGATGACACATATAGAATAATACGCCACTAAGCACAAATATATGTATAGAGAGTCTAAGAGAGTTAAGTTTAAAGAATATAGTAAAAATAGAAAAAAAGTAGGAAAAGGACTCGAGTCTCGAGTTGTACCCCGAGATGCCTACGTAGCCTATAGAGGCATCAAAGCCCATATAGTTCGTATGCAAAATGAGGGGTGGAATTTATCCCATAAATCCAATCAAGGACTTCTCTTATATGTGTGTGTGTGTGTGTGTGTGTAAAAAAGTGTTTTAGTTGTGAGAAAAGTGTGAGAAAGGTGTGAGAATTTTTGTTTGGAATTTATGAGAAAACGCTATTTTTCTTGTTTTTTGGCTTTTTTATTTATATGAAAATAAGAGATGTGCAATAATACTAAATAAAAAGTATATTAGGATATGTGAGATGAGAGAATAAAAGTTCTAAGTAATAAAACAAATTAATGCGAATTTAGGAGAATTTAAAGAGAGAGTTGAGAAAGTTGGACCTTCTTGAAGATCTTGAGCTTGATCTTGGATATTGGAGAGCATCCCTTGCACTTGGGTGATGATGGAGGGTACTTAATTCACCAAGTTTGATGAAAAGGGTGATGAAAGGTGAAGGTTGGAAAGGGATTTGTATATGGAAATCACGCTGACTTCGAGAGGGGTTTTCTGAGCTTGCTGAGAGTGATGGATTTCAGATCTTGCCTTTTGAAAGGGGATTAGTCCCTCCTTTTTATAGGCCAGGGCATTTCCAATCGACATATCCCTGGTCCTGTCAATCGGCAGGTGTGTTTGGGAACACTACCGATAGGCAGGGTTTGGGACCTGCCGTTTGGCTGTCTCTTTCAGGTTCTTTCGGAAAATCGATCGTGAAACGCAAACCATTGATCCTAATTCCACATGGGGAGAAGTGTTGGAAAGGTAATTTAGATACATTCGAAAGTCCTTTGGGCTTCTCTCGGGTTCTGGAGTTGACTTTGGGTCAAATGTGGCTCGGAAGCATTCGTCGTTCCTTTGGACGGGAAATTATCAGACGTAAAAGGATCGTTCGTCCACTTGGTAAGTCAGAATTGCGCACGGGGTAAACCGTTGGAAAGGTTAGGAGATGTACTTCTACATTCCAAAGAGCTTGAATCGGTTTGGGGGGGGTGACTTTGGTCAGTCGGGGCGTGGAAGCATTTGGTGACCTTTCGGAGTAAAACGGATCGTTCGTTCGAACCGTAAGTCAGAATCGCTCACGGGGTGGACTATTGGAAAGGGGTTTCAGCGCCCTTTGAAGATTAATTAAGTCTCAGTCAAACTGAAGAGTTTACTTTGGTCAAACGGAGTCTGGGAGCGTCTAGTGACCTCTAGATCAAGTTTCGAGGGAAAACGGGTCGTTCGTCCGCACAGTAAGTCAAAATCGCGCACGAGATGGATCGTTGGAAAGGGGTTTCAGTTCCCTTCGAATATTCATTTAGTATCGGTCGAGCTGAAGTGTTAGAATTTTGGTCAAACTGAGTCTGGGAGTGTCCGATGGCCTTTAGGTCAGTACCCGGTGTATGACTTAGGTTTGAAATGATGAAGAGAGGTGCTTAGGAGAAGTTAGGGGGTATTAGAATGGGGTGTCTACATAGAGGAGGTGTTTTTGTGGGTAAAGTTTATGTTCAAGAGGGTCTTTTCAAACTCAATGTAACTGTGGTTGATAATAATAAAACATCTACTTCTTCTGCTTATTTGATTAACTCTTGTGATTTGTGGCATTTTAGAGTTGGTCATGTAAATAAGGCATCTATTTAAAGATTAATGTTTTTCGGAAACATAATAAAATATGATATATCTACCAACTCTAAATATGAAATATGTACTGAATCAAAATATGCTAAAAAACCTTTCCCAAGTGTCGAAAGAAGCTCAACTATTTTAAGTTTAATACATTCTGACATTTGTGATTTAAAAGGATATGTGACATGTGGTCGAAATAAATATTTTGTTACTTTTATTGATGATTACTCTCATTACTGTTATATTTATCTCCTTACGAGTAAAGGTGAGAGTTTCTCAAAATTTATTTCTTATAAATTAGAAATTGAAAAATAATTGGAAAAATCCATTAAAAACTTAAGATCTAATAGGGGAGGATAATAGATAGGTGATTTTGATAAATATTGTAAAGAAAATGGAATAATTCATCTAGTTACTCCTCCTTATTCACCCCAATCTAACGGTGTGGCTGAAAGAAAAAAACTAGAATTCTTAAAGATATGGTAAATTATATGTTAAGCACTTCGGGACTACCTTATAATATGTGGGGTGAGGCACTTCTTACTGCCTATTACATTCTTAATAAAAAAAATCCTTTTAAGAAAAATGACAAAACTCCCTATGTTCTTATAAACACCTTAAAGTGTGGGGGTGCCTTGCTAAGTTTTCAATACCAGTAACTAAAGTTGGCCCAAAGACTGTTGATTGCGTTTTTATAGGTTATGCTAAAAACAGTAATGCGTATAGGTTTCTTATAATTGATTCTAAAAACCAAAATATAGAAAAAAACCACTATTTTTGAGTCAAGTGATGCTAAATTTTATGAGGATAAATTTCCATTTAAAGTGAGAAGTGAGGGAAGTAGTAGTTCTATTCTGTAAGAACAATATTTCGAGGATTGTTCATAGCATAGAGTTAGGCTAGTATGGCGTATTTCGTTACAAATCATCACGCAGTGAGAAGATGAACCGAACTCAAGCATCTCCCAGTTTGAAGACTTTTCGACATCCCAAAAGTTATAAAACGAATTTAGTGTGTGGCACCCCGTCTAATTAAATACTGAGTAGCTACTCCTTTATTAAATTAACACAAAATATCAAGTTGGTTCAGTCTTAGCATCACTGTCAAAAATATTTAATTAATTACTAGCCACCTAATATTCAAACTGAGATGCCAAATTTTATTAAATTAACTTACAACCAAGTAATGAATAATTGACCATTCAACACACCCATAAATAACCTCATATGAATAACCAATGTAATGAAATAAACTGAGTCTGGAGTAAACACTCCAACAATAATCCCAAACTAAAAATATAATCCCAACGCAAAGTCTGAATAAACAAAACCAACATCTGATATAAATGAAAGTCTAAAACTGCTATCTATGAATAGGAATGGGTAACATGCCCCAACTGATATGAGTTACTCCGAAGGAATCAAAGATAGTTGTGGAGGCGTCTAATACCGAGATCCTGTAACTTCCATAGCATCTACAGCATGTCAACAGAATGGAACTCGAATGCTTGGCATCCCTGTGGCTTGGAACCTAAAAGGTTTTTACAAAAACAAAATAGAATTGGAAGCAAACGGTCCAGAGCCCGATGTAAAAATATTTTAAAAGTAGTAAGTGTTTAAATTGCATTAAACAGTAAATATTATATACATGTTAGTCACGTGCTCTCACTTGAGATTCTCACCCCTCAACTATTGTGCACGCCTAATGTATACCCTTAACCCATCTTAGTTATGTTACTAACTAGCTAGTCTGTAACCAATATTTGACTATAGGGATTACTACATTGATCCACCCATATTACACAATTAAGACATACTTACATTTTAAATAGTCGTTATTTGAATCAATTGTCTCATGTATTATTTAAGTTCCCATATCAGAAAGTCATTTAATTATCTTAGCCATTCTCATCTACTAAGAAACAGTGAATAATCACAAATATATATTTATATCACTCTTAGTACATATATACATATGGCACCCCTAGGATGAGCGGCGGTGCATGCATACTCTGCTATCGAATCCCAGTTTAATCGAATTAAACTCAAGTTTCCAAAATTTCCAACTGTAACACTCTCGTCGGACACTCGTAAGTTTATCATTTAATCCCAGACCAAAATAATATTTTTCGGGCCTCAAATATACCCTTACTGACCTTCCCTGAGTCCCAATATATTTAATTAGTCCACACTAATTATTCTTAAGAGCCAAAATTTGGTTAAAACTTAAAAGTAATTTTTATCACAAATGCAGGGGAGTCGATCAATCGACTCAAGAATGTCAATCGATCAAACCAGTCGATCGATCGACTAAGAATGTTGATCGATCGATCGAGTAGTTTTAGCCCAGAATTTTCAGTATTTTGGCCATCGATTTATCTCCAAAAATCATTACATGTTCCCATTCTCCAAAGTAAACATACTTGATGTTATATCAACCTAAACACGTGATTTCTAACGTTCCAGAATCATCAAATCATCACGAAAATTGCATGCAATCTAATTGTTCATCAAGTTTCCACGTTTAAACCCTAGGATAACTTCTCTCCATTCAAGATAGTCATTTAATCAGATTTGATTCGTGATTTATATCATTTAGGATATGAATCAATCCTCTAATCTTTCCAAAATTTATGTACATGCAAATTCTACCCATATTCACGATTAAATTTTCCCAATTCATGACATTATCAATATTTCAAGTTTAATCTCCAATTCTAAACCACCATGGATAATATAACTGCTGAATCATGACAACTTAAATCACCTTCCTGGAAATAGAAGTTCTAATCCTTTGGGAAAGATGATAAGATGGATGGTGTTATTCTCCCTCCAGTCACGAATCCGGCACTGGTGGAGGTGGTACAAGATGGTTATTTCTCCCTAACAACCTTTCGAAACCCTTCCTTTCTCTCTACTTCTCTCTCTCTCTCAAATTTGTAGCATCCAATACTCTAATGATTTTAAGTGTTGTCTGATATATTAAACCTAAATTTCGTAGGTCATTATTCACCAAGTAGTAAAATGACTAAAATACCCTCTCGGGTAGTCGATTTGGCCTAAAACTTCCCCGGGACCCAAGCTAAACCCTGGGGTAGACTTTTCTAAATATCTTGATACTCTCGAATTCATTACCGCGCTCAAAATGACCATAAGGATGACATACAAATAAATTACTTTTTAATCCATTAAATTGGTCCCGACACGAATGACACGCGCGTCTCAACTTAATTTTCAAAACTGTCGCATTTTTCACTCATGACAATTTTAATAAGTTCATAATCATATATTACAATACCCGCTCAGTAATATTCAACATAGATATCATAATCAAATACTAACTCTTATCTCGCTAGTATTTAAATCCAGATTAATTACCAATTATTTCACATTTTTAATTCAATTAGTCCCATAATTAAAATCAGTAAATTTATGGGGTATTACATACTTCCCCTTTAATAATAGAATTTTGTTTCGAAATTTGAAATAACTCGATATATTTGTCACTCATCTCATCCTCACACTCCCAGGTAGACTCCTCGACATTATGATGCCGCCACTGAACGCGTACTAGCGGTACTATCTTCGATCTCAATTTCCACTTGCTACGATCATGGATAGCAATCGGCCCCTCCTCATAGGAACTATCAGGATGCAAAACAATCTCCTCCAAAGAAATGTGATTATGGGACAACTCATCCTAAAGATATCTCCTCAGTGAAGAAATATGGAGCACGTCATGGATCCTATGCCAGTGCTCCGATAACCCAAGTTTATAAGCAATTGGACCAATACGCTCGATGATAGGTAATGGCCCCACATATTTCGGTGCCAACTTCCCTTTCTTACCAAAACGCATTACCCCCTTCATAGGAGATACTCTCAGCAACACCTGGTCCCCCACATTGAACTCCCGAAAGAACCTCTTAGCATCGACGTAGCTCTTCTGTCGATCCTGAGCAACCCGAATACGACTTCGAATCATTTCTATCCTGTTCGAAGTATCCCGTATGACCTTCGAACCAATAATTTTGTTGTCCCCCACCTCTAACCAACATGCTGGAGAATAACAAGGCCTATCGTATAACGCCTCGAATGGAGCCATCCCAATCGTAAACTGGTAGCAGTTATTATAGTCAAACTCCACTAGTGGAAGATACTTCTCTCATCACTCACCAAAACATAGGATACACATTCACAACATATCCTCTAACATCTAATTCGTTCTCTCTTTCGGCCCATCAGTCTGCGGGTGATAGGACGAACTTAATCATAATTCCGTACCCATAGCTTCTTGGAAACTCTCCTAAAATCTAAATAGAAAAATCTTATCTCGATCGAAGACTATATCAAGGGAACCCCGTAAAGTCTCACTACCTCTGCAATGAAGATCTGAGCGTACTGCCCCATAGTATAATCAGTCCAAACTGTCAAAAAATGAGCTACTTTAGTCAAACGATCTACAATTACCCATATTAAATCATGACCTCGCTGGGATGTAGGCAACGCCATCATGAAATCCATTGAAATTCTCTCCTATTTCCATATAGAGATCTATAACGGTTGTAGGAGCCCTGACGGTCTCTGGTGTTCCACTTTTACTAGATGACAGGTGTCATATTTTGAAACAAATTCTGAAATATCCTTCTTCATTCCACTCCACTAGTATTGTCGCCTCGTATCCTGGTACATCTTCTCTCCACCGGGATGTATCGCAAAATTTTAACCGTGTGACTCTGTCATCACCTAGTGTTGCAAGTCCTCTCCCTCGAGAACAACCAGTCTCCCATTAAAACGTAACCCTCCATCCGAACCAACAGTGTAAGACTCAACCCCCTGTGCTAGAAGTTGTACTATCTAATCCTGGAAGAACAGATTTGTTGCCTGAGCCTGTACCACCTTTGTAATAATCTGAGGTGTAATTATCATAACATACATAAACGATCGGTCCACTGCATCTTGGTGTCCCAACTCCTTCCATTTCTCTTTCCACACCTCGTCCACCTCACCTACTGGCCTACGGCTCAACGCGTCGGCTACCACGTTAGCCTTCCCTGAGTGATATTGGATCTCGAACTGATAATCCTTCACAAATTTAAGCCACGTGCGCTAACGCATATTCAACTCCTTCTGAGTGAAGAGGTACTATAGTGACTTATGGTCTGTGAATAAGAAAAATTTCTCCCCCAAGAGATAATGCCTCCAAATCTGAAGTGAAAACACGATTATCGCTAACTTCTAGTTGTGGGTGAGGTAGTTCCTCTCATGAGTCTTAAACTTTCGAGAAGCATAAGCTATAGGATGATCCTCCAACTTAAGCATACCCCTGAGTCCCTGTAAGGATGCATCGGTGTAGACTAAATAATCCACTCCTGGCCTGGGCAATGTTAGGATGGATGCCGAAGTCAACCTGTCCTTCAGATCTTCAAAGGCTAACTAACAGGCTTCATCCCAGATGAATGGTACCCCCTTGTGAGTCAGGTGTGTCAACGGACTCACTATCTTTTAGAATCCATGAATAAACCGCATGTAGTATCCTACTAGGCCCAAGAAACTGCGTATCTCTGTCGGTGTCATGGGATTCCCACACTCCCTAACCACTAACACTTTTCCCGGATCCACAGATGTCCCTCTGTCGGATACAATGTGTCCCAAAAACTGGACCTCCTTCAACCAAAACCCACACTTCTCATATTTGGCATACAACTCGTGCTGGCGCAGTATCTGCAACACCTGTTGCAAATGCTCGGCATGCCCCTCCTCAGTCTGAGAATATTTCAAAATTTCATCAATGAAGACAATGACAAACTGATCAAGGAACTCTCTGAACACCTTATTCATCAAGTCCATGAATAAAGCTGGTGCATTGGTTAGCCCAAATAGCATAACCCTGAACTCGTAAGATCCATATCTCGTCAAGAATACAGTCTTAGACACATCTTCCTCTCTAATACGCAATTGATGGTATCCTGATCTCAAATCTATCTTCGAGAAGAAGACAACTTCTCTCAACTGGTCGAACAAGTCATCGATTCGGAGCAACGAATACTTATTCCATATCATGACTTATTCAACTCTAGGTAATTAATAAACAATCGTAATGACCTATCATGAGAGGTATTTAAACCTCAGTTATTTAGGGCTCCCATACACCCTACGTTCCTCGTGTCCCTATACTAATATTTGATTTTAGCATACTTGCCTTGTACTAATCACAACTATATTGTCCTTCCTAGTTACACCGATTCATTCACGATGTAAAACATTCAACAACGCTTCTTACATCGGATTATACGGCTCTACTAACCCTGGATAGTAATATAATTAAACTTAAGGTTATCGTTTCCTTTACGGATGACAACCAGGGTACTAAACCCCATGTACTAAAGGCCAAACACTCCCAGCTCCCGATGTTCGCTAGGTTTCAAGCGTGGGATGTCTCGCAAAGTGAAATCCAAACAAGGACCCCCCTGATACACTACTAACTAACATTGTCGGTCAATGATATTCGTGGGCCCTCAGTATCTGACTTGTACCCCGCATCACTGTTTCTTGCTATAAAATTAACTCATCTACTCTCATGTTATGAGAGATAGTATTCAACACATTACTTTTACTAACTGGCGTTAGACTCTTAAATTTACCACGAGATAATCCTCATGCTCAGAAATATGTCATCCTATCTTGAATTACTTTAGTAAACATCCTTACCCATAAGGATTAGATATAACCAGACGATATTGTAATACCTCGTATTTTTATTATATTAAATAACTATGAGAATTAATTATTATTATTATTATTGGATTAATTAAATTAAAAAGGGTCGTGAAATTTAATTGTCAATTAGTTCAAATAAATATTAATTACTACTGTGGGAATAGGTAATATGAAACTTTATAATTTTTATAAATTTTCGGAGTGCGAATTACGACAGTTTGGTATTTTAAGTTAGGACGCGCATGTGAGATGTGTCAAGACTAAATGAATAGAATAAAAAGATAAATTATTTATATATAACTCATATAGTAATTTCGAGTGCGCGATGGATTCCGAAAGGGTCGAGATACTTAAAAAACTCTGCCCGGGGGTATTATTTGGACTCCGGCATATTTTTAGGCCTAACCGGCACTCCGTAGGGGTATTTTTATCCTTTGGAATTTTGGGGTAATAATATGGATGAAAATTGGGAAATAAAATATGGATGCACTAGGATTAGATAAGGGTTATCAGTTCTAAACCTACGAGAGAGAAAAGTGAGATGCACATAGGAAGGTAGAGGAGACTAATGGTGTTATTGGTGCCTAACTCAAGAACACACCAAAGTGTAGATCGTGAGACGAGGAACGCACCTATACCAAAATCACTAGCGGATTAGACTGTCGAAATTGATGCAAGTGTTTAATTCTTGAAATTTAAAGCAACAAGTATGTTCATATTAGTGTAGGTGTATTATATTCACTCTTTGATTCTTGATGAAATTTGAGCATTAATGGCATTAATTAAAATATGGAGATTAAAGTAAGATGAATCCCTCATGTAGATAGTTTAGAAATCCCAAATTGATGATTATTGAGGATGGAGGAAATTGAGATTGATGTTCTTGTATGGAAATTTGATGAACTAGGGTTTTGAATTGTTAAATTGGGGATTTTGGATTTTATAACTGATTTATGATGAATTAATCTTTTAAAGTTAAGGGAAATCATTTATACATGTTAGAACATTAATTAGGATTACTATTTTGGTTTTGGGGTTAAGAATTTAGAGGTTTTGGGACGAAAATTTTGAGGAAGACGAAGTAGGAATAGTAAAATGTAATAAGTCTGGCCAAACCAGGGAAAAACCCCATCTCGTTCGAACGAGATGGAGTTCGATTCTAATGAGAAGTAGAGTCGTTGAAACGACCTACTAAATCTTTCGAACGACAGGTCCAAGAAAAACCCAGAAATTCCCATTTTTCCCCAAATCATGTTACACAGTTAGTTGAGTGAGGAAAACTGCCATTTATTAATATTACCTTAGTGCAGAATTATTTGGGAAGCATTCCTAGGATAAAATCTTAAGGATTGAATAGGTGAATTAACCTTGGAAATTTTGAAAGTGTAAATAATCGAGTCAGTTGCATAAGTAGTAAAGAGAAGAATACTATGTGTAGAAATATAAATATGGTTAGGTGAATACTTGAATTTTATAAGGTTTGGGGAATGCCTATTATATTATGATTATTCTAATTGTGTGTATAAGCATACCTATGTTGCTTGCTATTGGGAGGAGGTATTGCGCAGTGGAAAGTCTTATCATGGGTGAGCAAATGGGGGGCTATTTGACTTGTACCCAGACCATATGAACTTGGATACATGCTATCTATTACGTGGGATAGTTTCGACGGTTGAATGGGAGCATAGGTATGTGCGCGACCCATTTAGCTGGTGAGTATGATCGCCTCCAATATTTGTGTTATGATATTTATGGTTCGTGAGAGACGCCGAACCAATTGTCCTTTATGCGGTGATCGATGCATCGGGATGCGATAGCAGAGTATGCATTACGCCAAGTGGTCCTAACCTAGGGGCGCAAGATTTGTATATATATGTACAAGGATGATTTGACTATAGTTATAGTTATAGTTATAGTTATAGTTATAGTTATAGTTATAGTTATAGTTATAGTTATAGTTATAGTTATAGTTATAGTTATAGTTATAGTTATAGTTATAATTATATTTGTGAATAATCTTAATGTGTGAAATTAGCAAATATGTAATTGTTGGTAAACAAAGTAACTTAAGGGGATAAAGTATTTACTACTAGAATAGCAAATATCAAATGCAGATAATGGGAGTGAGGTATTAAATAGCATATTGTATGGGCAATACGGAATTCTCTTACGAGCTCTAATTAGTAGTATATGTCTATGACCTAGTTGGGAATAATATGGATAACTAGGTTAGGGTAGACGTACGCTAGGTGTGCACATTAGTGGAGGGGGTGAGGATCTCATGTGAGAGTTCGGAACTAATATGCACATAATAATTGCATTAATGCAGCTTTAAATACTTGCTAAAACAAATATTTTTACAAATCAGGCTCTGACCCGTTTCTTTTTATTTCTCTTCTATTTTTCTATATATATTATACCAGGTGTCTAGCTGTAGGATCACCACCAAACTTAGACGCGTGGATCATTCGAAGAGCTGCAGCTATTGTGGAAGCTGTAGGTTATTGATATTAGACGCTTATATCTTTTCATTCATTTCCTAGTTCAGGAATTTCAGTTAGAACATGTGTCGCCCGTTTCTAGCTTAGTTATTTTAGAGATTTTACTTTCTCATTAACATTTCTTTTCCTGTTGAATTGAGTATTATTGTTCTATTGGGTTTAGACTTTGAACTGGAATGTTTTATCCAGTCTCATTTATTTCAGTATTTGATTCAAGTCCAGTATTTATTCTTGTGGAATGAGAAAAACTTATATCTTAAAACACGAAATTTATTAATGGATTAATGGGGTATAATTAAATGGAAAATGTTTTGACACTTAGCTTAATTATTTATTGGGTGATTAATAATGAAAATTGTTTGTTGACAGTGATGCTAAGGATGAACCAACCGAACACTTTGATTTAATTTAATAAAGGACTGATCAACCGGTATTTAATTAGGCGGAGTGTCACAGGTGGTATCAGAGCATTCGATTCTAGTGTCCTTTAGGATTTATACGTCTTACTATGCTTTCCGCTTAGCGTTCTTTAATATTGAGCCCTATCTTTAGGACTGTTGTACTCTTATTTATGTGTTTACGCCTTCAGATATTTGAGATTTAATAGTAATTGTGGACTAATAAGAATCCCTTCTTGTTTCAGATGCCTTCGAGATGATCCCCGAGGAACAGAAATGCCCAGCCAACAGCTCAGGCTCAGGGAATGATTAATGTAGCTGACGTTGCCGCCATTATTGCTCAGGTGGTAAATGCAGCTTTAGTAGTGGTACAGCAGGCCCCACCCCAGGTTCAGGCTATGGCGCCGGTTCCAGCTCGGTTTCCCACTGCATGGGAGAGGGTCAGGGATGCTTTTTAGAGGGAACATCCCCTAGAGTTCTCAAGCGGTTCTGAAAACATCATAGCGAGCTAATGGAAGAAAGATATTTAGAGGAATCTTCGCATGTACGAGTGTACCGACATTCAGAGGCAGTTACTGGCTTACTACAAGTTAGTGGGGGTCTATTTGCAGTGGTGGGAGTCCACTACTACCTTGGAAGAGAGGGACATCATGTCGATTCAGAGCTTCTGGGTGAGGTTTGATCGCAAATACTTTCCCTCTGTCGTGCAGACAGAGATGAGGCAGAGACTATTGAATCTAAAGTAGGAGGGTATGACAATGACAGAATATGAGGAGGAATTCACGAGGTTGCTTACTATGGTGCCAGATGAGGCACCTAATGAAGAGAAGAAAATTATGATGTTTATGGATGGATTGACCTGGAAGATTTGTCAGCACCTCATAGGTAATCTGTCATTGAGTACCTTCACTGATGTACTCAACACCACTCTATTACATTAGCAGAACCATCTCTTCCATCAACAGGGGAGCAAATAAGCACGGGAGTCCATCCAGCAAAATTGAACAGGAGGTAGTTGTGCTGGTGGGGCACCATCATCTCAGGGGAAGGATCGTCAGGGTGAACAGATTTCCCACCAGGGGGACCCTGCTAAGAAATTTCGATCTGGCGATCCTAAGAAGGGATATGGGGGCTATAGGCAGGGACAGTGTAGTTAGGATGGCCAATATACAACATCATTATCAGCAGGGCCATCAGAGCCAGCAACAGGGTCATCAGGGCCAACAGCAGCATCAGCAGGGTCACCAGGTCCAGTGGAGGGGCGATAATGGCTAGTAGGGACGAGGTAAATAAGGGAAGCGAGGAGGTAGCTTCAGTGGCAGGTGTTTCTCTTGTTGCAAGACTAGCCATAAGAAGAAGGATTGCCCCGATAAGGGAAGGTTTCCCCAACAGCAGGGTGCCCAATAGGAGCCCTAGAGACCCCTCTTTCCCGCCACCCTACCAGCAGCAGCGTTGGTCCTAGCTTTGCTAGCACCCCCAATTCAGCAGGGACAGTTACAGTATGGACGCATTTATAACGTTCACCAGGTAGCACCACAGCAGGCGCCACCCGCGATTGAGTGTATGTTTCCTATCCATGGCACTATGGGGCATGTTTTATTTGATACTGGGGCATCACACTGTTTTATAGCCACTAGCTTTGCACGGGCAACAGGGTTATTAGCCACATCAGAGAGTATAGTGACTAGTGTAGACTCATCATTGGGTAGTGGGTCTATGATTTTCTTTATATTTCAGGGGGTTAGAAAAGAGACCGAGAGTTTGATTTTACCTGTGGATATATTAGCCCTAGATATGCAGGACCATGACGCCATCATTGGCATGGATTGTCTTGCAGCTTATAGAGCTATGATAGACTATTTTAGTAGGACTATTATCTTTGCGATACTGGGCCAGGAGATATTTCTGGTGGCGATGCCTCATCCTGAGGGAGGATCATCAACCCACCTGTATTACATAAAGGAGGAGACCTCTAAGGAGGTGGTGATGCCTCTAAACTCGATTCCTATTGTTCAAGAGTTTTTTTATGTGTTCCAGGAGATACCGGGACTATCGCCAAGCCGAGAGATATAGTTCGTTATAGATTTAATGCCTGGCACACGGCCGATAGCCCGCACACCGTACTATATGGCTCTAGCTCAGATGAGGGAGTTACGGGATCAGATTGAGTAGTTGTTGGGATAGGGCTTCATTCATAGGAGTACCTCTCCTTGGGGTGCTCCCGTGCTGTTTGTAAAGAAGAGAGATGGTTCGTTGAGATTTTGTGTGGACTACCGAGAGTTGAACAAAGTCACGATAAGGATTAAGTATTAATTTCCCCGACTCGATGTTTTGTACGACCAATTAAGAGGAGATGCTTTCTTCTCAAAGATATATTTGACGTCGGAATACCATCAACTACGAATTAGGGACCAAGATATGTCGAAGACTTCTTTATTAATGAGGTATGGGTCCTAAGAGTTTCGAGTCATGCCGTTTGGGCTGACAAATTCCCTAGAAGTATTCATGGACATAATGAACCGGGTGTTCAGAGAGTTCTTAGATCAGTTTGTCATTGTCTTCGTTGATGACATCCTAATTTATTCCCAGACTGAGGAGGAGCATGCTAAGCATTTGAGATGATTTCTTCAGACTATGCGAGAGCATCAACTGTATGCTAAGTATGAAAAGTACGGATTCTGGTTACGAGAAGTGCACTTTCTGGGGTATGTTGTGTCAGAATTGGGGATATCAGTGGACTCGAGCAAAGTATCGACGGTGAGGGACTGGGGACAGCCCATGCCACCAACGGAGGTGCATAGATTCTTGGGGTTAGCCGGGTATTACAGGTAGTTCATCCAAGGGTTCTCGAAGATTGCAATCCCATTGATAAATTTGACTCTCAAAGGGGTGAAGTTAATTTGGGATGATGCTTACCAGTTAGCTTTCGATGAGCTAAAGGATAAGTTAACTTCAGCTCCAGTTCTTGATTTACCAAGGATAGGAGTGGAGTACTTGGTATATACTGATGCCTCTCTATATGGATTTAGTGGAGTACTTCAACAGGAGGAACAAGCTATAGCTTATGCCTCCCGCAAGCTTAAGACTCGTGAAAGGAACTACACCACCCATGACTTGGAGTTAGCAGCAGTCGTGCTTGACCTACGGATATGGAGGCACTACTAGCTTGGGGAGAAATTTCGCATGTTCACATACCACCAGTCACTCCAATACTTGTTCACTCAGCGGGAGTTGAACATGCGTCAGCGAAGGTGGCTAGAGTTTGTGAAGGATTACCAATTCGAGATATAATATCATCCGTGGAAGGCTAACGTAATTATTGATGTGTTGATCCGTAGATCAGTAGGTGAGGTGGCAGAAGCGTGGAAGGTGAAATGGAAAGAATTGGGACACTAGGATGCAGTGGCCTAATCCTTTATGTCTATTATGATAATCACGCCAGAGATTGTTATGAAATTGATCCAGGCCCAAGCAGATGATTCTTTTTGTCAAGACCAGATTATGCGGCTTCTAGTCGAAGGCGCGGATTCCTACTCAGTAAGTTCAGATGGAGGACTGGGATTCAATGGGAGGTTAGTGGTCTCGAAGGGTGAGGACTTTTTGTTGTGCATTAATGACACAGTCTCATGGATCCAGATTTTGAGACATCCTGGAGACGATAAAATGTACCAGGATATAAGACGGCAGTACTGGAGGAGTGGGATGAAGAAGGACATTGCGGAGTTCGTGTCCAAGTTTTCCATCTGTCAACTGGTAAAGGTGGACCACCAGAGACCCCTAGGATTACTTCATCCGCTGGAGATACCAACGTGGAAATGGGAAATCATTTTCATGGATTTCATTACCGGGCTGCCTACTTCACAGGGGGGCCAAGATTATATATAGGTGGTAGTGGATCGATTGACCAAGGTAGATCATTCTCTGTCGATGCTGACGGACTACACTACAGGACAGTATGCCCGAATATTTATTGTCGAGATAGTGAGATTGCATGGGGTGACCTTGAATATCGTGTCTGACAGAGATAACACTTTTGTATCATGCTGCTAGGAGAGCTTTCAGGAGGCTATGGGTACTGAACTGCGATTAAGTACGGCTTATCACCCACAGGCAGATGGGCAGACTTAACATACTAATCAGATGTTGGAGTATGTTGCGCATGTGTGTCCTTGAATTTGGAGGGGGTTAGGATTCGTATCTTCCACTAGTAGAGTTCGCTTATAATAACTCCTATCAGTTTACGATCGGCATGGCCCCATTAGAGGCATTGTACGGCAGGCCTTATCGTTCTCCTACTTGTTGGCTAGAGGTGGGAGATAATAAGTTACTCGGGCCAGAGGTAATTCAGGAAACGTAATCTAGGGTTGAGATGATCAGGAACTGTATTCGGGTAGCCCAGGACATGCAGAAAATCTATGCCGATGCAAAGAGGTTCTTCAGGGAGTTCAACGTGAGGGATCAAGTATTGTTGTGAGTTTCTCCTATGAAAAGGGTGATGAGGTTTGGGAAAAAGGAGAAATTGGCTCTGAGATATGTAGGAGCATTTCCCATTATCGAGAGGATCGGACCGGTAGTATATAGACTTGGGCTATGGAGCACTTGCACTGTATTCACGATGTGTTCCATATCTCATCATTGAGGCATTTTCTCAGGGATGAGTTAGCGCACACCCATATTGCGATTGAGGATATTGATTTATAACCCGATAATTCATATGAGGAGAGGCATGTGGCTATCCTAGACCACAACGATAGGAAATTGAGACCAGTAGAGGTTTCTTCAATCGTTAGGGATTTTCAAGTAGTAATGGGACAGTATTACCAAGGAATTTATCATGAAGGGGGTTACGATCCTATATGGGTGATAATGGATCGATTAACTAAAGTAGATCACGTTATGCTAGTTGAGACTGGTCATACTATGGGACAGTATGCGCAGATCTTTATAATCGAGATACTGAGGTTATATGGGGTACCTCTTGATATCGACTCCAATTGGGACAAGATCCTTACCTTTCAATTTTGGAAAAGTGTTTACGAGGCTTTGGATACCGAGTTGTGGTTGAGTACGACCTATCATCCATAGAAGAATGGGCAGAATAAGCAGACTAGTCAGATATTAGAGAATAAATTATATATGTAACCTTAAATATCAGGGGAGGATGAGAGCAGTCCCCTCCACTAGAGAAGTTTGTGTACAATCACTCATATAAGTTCACTTTTATGCATGGTGCAAGTGAAGTATGGATAAGTAAGCCTTGTTGTTCTCCTGCTTGTTAGTTAAAGGTAGGGGACCAGGTATTATTGTAGAGATCGGATATGAGTTAATACTTATTGTATATAATGTGTGTGAGATATATACGACGCAAATAACCTACTTTTGTACGATCATCGCGAGACGAGATCGAACGTATCTAAAGAATGATTAATTTACCAATGGAACCTAAACGATAAGACTTGGGCAAGAACCTATGTGACATGGTAACCTGGTGTTTAAAACAAACATATGTGAAGTGTTCATTATATAAGGTATTCAATAGCGTACTATATGGGTGGTACGGAGTAGTTTACTTGGGAGCGCTACGATGTGATGCGCAATATATATACAACATTGTTTGTACCTGGTATACTTTTTTCGAATTTCGGGACGAAATTCCATTGTAAGGGGGGAAGTATGTAATACCCCGTATTTTTATGATATTATATAATCACGAGAATAATTATTATTGGATTAATTAAATTAAATAGGTGAGAAATTTATTTGGTAATTAATTAATACGGATTAAAATTATTATTAACTAGTGTTCCAAGGGTTAATACTTATTGATGTCAATTATTGAATATTACGGTGGGAATGCGTAATATGGAGTTATGAAATTTTATAAATTGTCGGACTTTGAAATATTTCAGTTAGTATTTTAAGTCAGGACGCGTGTGTGAGACGTATCTGGACTAATGAATGGAATAAAAAGATAAATTATTTTTAAGTAACTTGTATAATAATTTTGAGTGCGCCATTGAGACCGAAAGGGTTCGAGATAGCCAAAAAACTCTACCCGAGTATTTTATTTGGACTCAGAATGTTTTAGGCCTAACCGACACCCCATAGGGGTATTTTTATTCTTTGAAATTTTGGGGTAATAATAAGGACGAAAATTATAAAATTAAATATGGATGTACATGGGTTAGAGGGGAGTCATCAGTTCTAAACCTACGAGAGAGAAAAGAGAGGGGCACAATGGAAGGATGAATAAGACATAGTCTCTTGGTGCCTAACTCAAGAACACACACCGAAAATTACACAAAAGTGCAGATTGTGAGACGACGAATGCGCCTATACAAAAATCACCAGCGGATCAGACCGTAGAAATTGAGGCGAGTGTTTAATTCTTCCAATTTATAGCAACACGCATGTTCATATTAGTGTAGGTGTATTATATTCACTCTTTGATTTATAAGTTTTGATGAAATTGGAGTATTAATGGCATTTATTAAAATCTGTAAATTAAAGTAGGATGAATCCCTGATGTAGATAGTTTAGAAATCCCAAATTGATGATTATTGATGATGGACGAAATTGAAATTGATGTTCTTGTATGGAAATTTGATGAGCTAGGGTGTTGAATTGTTAAATTGGGGATTTTGAATTTTATAACTGATTTATGATGAATTAATGTTTCATAGTTAAGGGAAATCATTTACATATGTTAGAACATTAATTAAAATTGCTATTTTGGTGTTGGGTTGAGAAATTTAGAGGTTTTAGGACTGAAATTTTAAGGAAGACGAAGCAGGAACAGTAAAACATAACAAGCCTGGCCAAACCAAAGAAAACCCCATCTCGTTCGAACGAGATGGAGTCTCGTTCGAACGAGAAGCAGAGTCGTTCAAATGCCCTGCTAAATCGTTCGAACGATAGGTCCCAGAAAACCCAGAAATTCCTAATTTTTTTCCCAAATCATGTTACACAGTTAGTTGAGTGAGGAAAACTCCATTTACTGATATTAGCTTAGTGCATAATTATTTGGGAAGCATTCCTAGGATAATACCTTAAGAATTGAATAGGTGAATTAATCTTGAAATTACAAAAGTGTAAATAAACGAGTTAATTACAAAAGTAGTAAAGAGAAGTATACTACGTGTAAAAATATAAATATGGGTTGGGTGAATACCCGAATTTTTATAAGGCTTAGGGAATGCCTATTATAATTGTGTGTATAAGCATGCCTACGCTGCTTCCTATCGGAGGAGGTATCGCACAGTGGACAGTCTTATCCTAGGTGACCCAATGGGGGGATATTTGACTTGTACCCAGAGCATATGAACTTGGATACGTGCTATCTGTTACGTAGGATAGTTTCGATGGTTAAATGGGAGCGTACATATGTACGTGACCCATTTAGCTGGTGAGTATTCTCGCCTCCAATATTTATGTTATGAGATTTATGGTTCATGAGAGATGCCGAACCAATTGTCCTTTATGCAGGGAGCAATGCACCGGGACGCGATAGCAGAGTATGTATTGCGCCAAGTGTTCCTAACCAAGGGGCGCAGGATTTGTATATATATGTATAGGGATGGTTTGACTATATATATATATATATATTTGTGAAAAATCCTAATGTGTGAAATTAGCAAATATGTAAATGTTGGTAAACAAAGTAACTTAAGGGGATAAAGTATTTACTACTAGAACAGTGAATATCAAATGTTGTTAATTGGAGTAAAGTATTAAGTAACGTATTGTATGGGCGATATGGGATTCTCTTACGAGCCATAGTTAGTAGTATATGTATATGACCTAGTTGGGAATAATATAGATGACTAGGTTAGGGTAGACGTGCGCTGGGGTGAGGATCTCAGGTGAGATTTCGGAACTCATATGCACATAATAATTGCATTAATGCAGTTTTAAATACTTGCTAAAACAAATATTTTTTACAAATCAGGCTCGGACCCGTTTCATACTATTTCTCTTCTCTTTTGATATATATATATATATATATATATATATATATATATATATATATATATATATATATATATATATATATATATATATTATACCAGGTGTCCAGCCACAGGGTCACCACCAGATTTAGAGGCTTGGATCATTCGATGAGCTACAGTTGTTGTGGAAGCTATTGGTTATTGATATTAGACACTTCTATCTTTTCATTCAGTTCCTAGTCTAGGAATTTTAGTTAGGGAATGTGTCGCCCATTCCTAGATTAACTATTTCAGAGATTGTATTTTCTTAATAGCATTTCTTTTCCTGTTGGATTGAGTATTATGATTCTATTGGTTTTAGACTTTGAACTGGAATGTTTTATCCAGTCTCATTTATTTCAGTACTTGATTCATGTTCAGTATTTATTCTGGTGTAATGTGAATAGCTTATATCTTAAAGCATGGAACTTATTAATGGATTAATTGGGTATAATTAAATGGGAAAGTGTTTTGACACTAAACTTAATTATTTGTTAGGTGATTAATAATGAATTTTTTTTGACACTGATGCTAAGAATTAACCAACCGGACACTTTGATTTAATTTAATAAAGGACTGATCACCTGGTATTCAATTAGGCGGGGTGTGACACCTAGTTATGCTACTAACTAGCTAGTCTGTAACCAATCTTTGACTATAGGGATTACTTCATTGATCTACCCATATTACTCAATTAAGACATACTTACATTTTAAATACTCGTCATTTGAATCCATTATCTCATGTATTATTTAAGTTCCCGCATCCTTAAGTAATTTAATTATCTTAGCCATTCTCATCTACTAAGCAAAAGTGAATAATCACAAATATATATTTATATCACACTCAGTACATATATACATATGGTACCCTTAGGCTGAGAGGTGGTGCATGCATACTCTGCTATTGAATCCCAATACATCATGTACTTAAGGATCACAAGTTTCGAATCACTCAGGAATCGTATCGATACAAATCACACATATTGGAGGCGAACATAGTTCACATACCCATAGGTCACGCATATACCTACGCTCCCATGGTCAATTGAGTTATCAACTCACAGATAAGTCTTCACAGTCCTATGTTCTTGAGGTACCAAATCTAAATCCGCCGAAGGCACACAAGACAAGATTGTCCTCTTCCTACTACCTCATGTGATAGCAAGTATGGTAGGTATGTCATACACATAATAATCCATATATTGGGTAATCACACAACCTAAATATTCATCATTTCAATATAGGTATACTCCTATCCTATATTACAAGTCTCATACATTATATAGTTTCAACACGATTATTTTACGTAATATGTTTAGCTCGACAACTTTCGTCGTATATATCTGAGTACTTAAACCTATCCCAAAAGGCTCATAAGTCTCCCACTTATCTATAAGGTTAATTTTCTAATTTAAAGTCCCCCTACTACTGTCTCAAACCTCAAGTCATTGTTTAATCGAATTAAACTTAAGTTTCCATAATTTCCAACCGTAACACTCTCGTCGGACACTCGTATGTTTATCATTTAATTCCAAACCAAACTAATATTCTTCAGGCCTCAAATATACCCCTACTGACCTTCCTCAAGTCCCAATATGTTTAATTATTCCACACCAATAATTTTTAAGAGGAGGAATTTGGTTAAACCTTAAAGGGAATTTTTATCACAAATGCAGGGGAGTCGATCGATCGACTCAAGAATGTCGATCGATCGAGACCAATTACATCCCAAAATTTTCAGCGTTTAGGCCATCAATCTATCTCCAAAAATCATTACATGTTACCATTCTACAAAGTAAACATACTTGATGTCATATCAGCCTAAATACATGATTTCTAAAGTTCCAGAATCATCAAATCATCACAAAAATTGCATACAATCTAATTGTTCATCAAGTTTCCATATTTAAACCCTAGGATAACTTCTCTCAATTAAAGATAGTCATTTACTCAGATTTGATTACTGATTTATATCATTTAGGATATGATTCAATCCTCTAATCTTTCCAGAATTTATCTACATGCAAATCTACCCATATTCACGATTAAATTCTCCCAATTCATGAAATTATCAATATTCCAAGTTTAATCTCCAATTCTAAACTACCATGGATAATATATTTGCTAAATCATAACAAGTTAAATCACTTTCCTGGAAATAGAAGTTTTGATCCTTTGGGTAAGATGATATGGTGGTGGTGTTCTCTCTCCGGTCACAAATTCGGCGGTGGTGGTGGTGCAAGATGGTTGTTTGGCCCTAGCAACCTTTCGAAACCTTCTTTTATCCCTAATTCTCTCTCTCAAGTTCGTAGCATCCAATACTCTAATGATTTTAAGGGTTAGCTGATATATTTAACCTAAATTTCGTATGTCACTATTCACCAGATAGTGAAATGACTAAAATACCCTCCCGAGTAGCCAATTTGGCCTAGAACGGCCCTGTGATCCAAACTAAACTCACGGGTAGACTTTCTCACTATCTCGATACTCCCGGACACATTGGCACACTCAAAATGACTATGAGGATGACTTAAAGATAAATTACTTTATGATCCATTAAATTGGTCCCGACATGTCTGACACGCGCGTCTCAACTTAATTTCCAAAACTGACATATTTTCCACTTGTGACAATTTTAATAAGTTCGTAATCATATATTACTATACTCACCCACTAATATTCAATATAAATATCATAATCAAATACTAACTCTTATCTCGCTAGTATTTAAATCCGGATTAATTACCAATTAATTCACATTTTTAATTCAATTAATCCCATAATTAAAATAAGTAAAATACGGGGTATTACATAGAGTTTAAATTAATTCATAAAATTATAGTTGGGATGTTTAATTTTTATCAAAAAGATGAATAGGATTTTTATTGAGTCAAAATATTTTTTCTAAGTCCTGAGGCGGAGTATTATAAAAAGTTTTTTGACGTTCAGGTCGTTCGAGCAACAAGTCATTGTCGTTCAAGACTTTTATATAAATACTTGTTTCATAAATGAGTTTTCCAAGACTTTTGCAAAATACGTTTCTGCATATCAGCAGCAAAAGTTCTTTATGTTTTATTTTTTCTAAACAATGTTTTAATTCACAAAAATCATCCTTAAATATTATTCTTGAGCATTAGTTTAGAACTCTAAATGTTTTCGTACCTCTTGCATATACCTTAATGGAAAAGCACTCCATTGCTGACCTTGTGATACCTGTGGGAATTCATTATTGAAGACAAAGGCTGAGGCTAATTCGGAGGATTGCGGTCATGTGACTCTTATGAGTGTCATAGTTGTTCCTTAGATATTTTCAAAGAATAGTGCATTATGCTTGTCGGGGATCAAATAGTCTATATGTCAACTCCCTTATAAATTTCTAAGTGAATAAAGGTTTTTTTATTTGAGTTTTTTTTGCTAAATCTTGGCCTGAGTTATTTGTGTGGTTTGATTTATTAGTTTTATCACATAGTTGCATGCATAGGATAAACAAGATAAAATCGGTCTAAAAGTCTCTTTCGTATATTTAAAATTGGTGTTGCAATTTTTTGTTGAAATCACCATTTGTGAGTGTTCTCGCACTTACAAGTGGTATCAGAGAGGATTGCACTAATTTATTGTGTTTGATCTTGTTTACCTACTTTTTGGGTTATTGTGTTTTCATCTCTCTTGTGATTGTTTTTACTCTCAATGAATTCTCATAGTTTTGACGATTTAAATAGTTTGAATTTGATGTTTGTGAAAATAATTAAATTTTTGAAAAAAGAAAATTGTCATTTTAAATCCGTTATGGATCTTTTGCAAACGGTTCAAAATCAAAGAGATTTTTATTGTGAGAACTTTATTGTTTTGAACCATAACTTTAGTGCTTTAAAATTGTCCAAAAAGGAGAGTGGTGATAGAGTCCAATTTTTAGAAAAATAATTGGAGGACTTTAAAAATTCTAGAGTTTGTGTTTGTGCCAAAGAGGATAAAAATATTCTAATCGATGAATTTGTGGCATGTGAAAAGACTCTTAGGAAAAAGTTCGCTTTTATTGGGGGGAGAGATATACCCTTTTAAGAATTATTGAAAATTTTAAAAAGGCGTCCCTAAAATTGAAAGAGTCTAATTCTTTGCTTCAGTCAAAATTTTAAAGTTGAAAAATGATTTAAAAGACTCGAGTAGTTTGTTGAGTGGTGGTATTGGACCATCTTGTTCTCATGCTTCGAGTGTCAAAGCCAAGACCATTATTTGTTTTAAAGTCCGACCAATTCCAAGGATGTTAGAAAAGGTCAACCCATAGGTACCATTCCCTGTGTTTACACATGTACACAATGTGGTAGGAAAGGTCACCTTAGGCATTTTTATTTTGATCTTCGAAGGTTTCCTAGAAGATGAAGTCTAGTGTTCTCTTGGTTCCCGAAACCCCCATGCGTCATTGCACATCTATTTGGGTTCGGAAATTACTTTTAGAGGCACTAGATAGTAGACTAGTTGATTATTATTTTCTTGCTATATCTTCTAGATGATTGTGTTTACATGTTTGTCATACGCTAGCGATGCTTCATGTTATATGTTTGCTAGTGTTATGACATGCATACTTTTTAAATTATATTTTTCTTTATTGAGTCATATTTGAAAAATACGAAAAGATTTTTGGTTTTATATATTTTTAAAAAATACAAAAAGATTTTGTTTTTTTGAAAAATATTTTGAAAAATCCAAAAAGATTTTCATTCCTTTGTGTATTTTTAGTTTTTTAAATTTGGTATGGCATATTGGCGTGTTTGAATCCAATTCATTACGCAATTTTCATGCGGCTGGGACAATTGTTATGACTTTAGATGCTTGAATTGATCTTAACCATGTTTATGGAGTTGTTTCGAAATTGACTTGCTTTATGGATTCGAATTTGTTCATACCACACACACTTGCACGGGCTTATTAGATTTTGATTTCATGATGTAAATTTGAGCTTGGTGAGATGATCTCTTATCAATCTTATTATCTACATGCTTATTTGACTATGGAGGATTTGTGCATGTAAGAACCGTTGCTCGTGAGAAAATTATTTAGTATTGAAAAAATATTGAGAGTGAACGGGAAAGGGATGCGAGTGAATAATAATCACGTCATGAAAGCCACCATTTAAAAGAGCCCGAGAAAAAATTATGGCAATAAAAAAATAATATGCCAAAACGGGGACAATTTGTTTAGTTTGATATATTCATTCAAAAGAAAAGAAAATAATTGTTTCGAGGGTGTTTGGATGGAAATATCAACGGGTTTGCACAATGACAATGTATCCTAGTTAAGATTATTTTTGTCATGACGTTGTTGATTTGTAGAATCATTAATATTCTAGGCTTGTGTGCATTGTGCATATATTGTTCATTAAGTTCAATTTCAATTGTCACGTGAGGCTAAAGCTTAGTTTGATAAATTTTTGCGACCAATTAGAACTTCTTGAACATATTTGAGTGTTGGATTATAATTCTTTTTGTTACTAGTTCAGACCCCTTCATTCCATTCCACACGTTTGAACACATAAATACCATGCTAGTGTGTATGACTTATCTTTTGTGTCGTGTTTGTTATATTTGTGAAATTTGCACTTTTTTGAAAAAAATGGAAATTTTCCAAAATAGTTGGTTTATTTGCCTTTGAGATGATCATTACACATGCTTGATTTACATATTTTGTGATGATATATTTTGTTCGTTGTGATGCTCCGTATGTCATGTTTATTGTTTCTACTTCTTTCTATATTTGTCTATTTCGATAAAAACAAAGGGGGAGAGCAAATTAAAATGGAGTTTTTATTGAGTGTGAATTATGAGGGAGAATTTATTTATGGTAACTTTATTTCATACTCAATGCGTCATGAAGATATATGTTTATTGTCTCATGATTGTAGGTATTTACGAATTTCAAGACACACGGATGAGGATTATGTCTGGTAAAGGGAAGAAAAAGTTTGAAAATAAAGAGCCTTATGTTGTTCCATTATTCTAGGGTTGGGAACGGTGTTAGTAATTCTTGTAATTTGTAATAGGAGATCTAAATTTTAATTCGGTGTTCAGTCTATCTGTTTGTTTTGTACCGGAATAGCCAAAGGGGGAGATTTGTAACAACAGTTTTTCGAGGATTGTTTGTAGCATAGATTATGATAGTTTGGCGTATCCCGTTATAAATCGTCACGCACCGAGAAGACGAACCGAACTCAAGCATCGCCAAGTTTTAAGACTTCCCGACATCCTGAAAGGTATAAAACAAATTTAAAGTTTAAATTACTTCGTAGAATTATATTTGGGATGTTTATTTTTATCAAAAAGACAAACAAGACTTTTTATGGAGTCAAAATATTTTTTCTAAGTCCCGAGGTGG